>JACBWV010000394.1:1732745-1792745 GCA_013435795.1 Chlamydomonas sp. ICE-L | reverse complement strand
TTGGGGGGGGGGGGGGGGGGGGGGGGGGAGAACTTTTCTATGTATAGCGGGAATCAAATCCGTGAAAGCTATGGTAAGAGGGACTCAAGGTACTTCGTGGCCATGTACTACTAATTGTTATAGTACCTTCAAAGTCTGTTTATTTGAAATATGTACATCTGGTGCTTGATTCATGTAAAAGTCAGGAGTGCCTAAACTGCAAAAAAAAAATTGCGAGTATACCTATACAAGTTAAGGACACCATAGCGTAAGCCGGAGCTAGCCATAGTCACCGTCACTACTAATTATTATAGTACCTTCAATGTCCGTTTATTTAGAATCTGTGCCTCTGATGCTTGAGTCATGTAAAAGTCATAGGAAAGCTATCAGTGATTTGTTTTCAAATCTGAAAGTGGATTTTTTCTAGCTTTATGGTTTTTGACCTACTCCAAGGACAGCGTTTCAGTGCTTTTTATTGCTTTGTATAGCTCGTTGTAGCTTTTTATGGCCATTTAGAGGGAGGGGAGGGGGGAAAGTTTTATTTTCCTTCTTTTTAATAGCTATAATTCCGCTAAAACTGGGTCAAAACTAGCGATTGGGGGGGGGGGGGGGGGGGGGGGGGGGGGGGGGGGGGGGGGGGGGGGGGGGGGGGGGGGGGGGGGAATCCGTGAAAGCTATGGGAAGAGGGACTTGCGGCACTTTGTGGCCATGTACTACTAATTATTATAGCACCTTCAAAGTCTGTTTATTTGAAATCTGTACATCTGATGCTCATATTGTAGGAATATGTACCTTCGGTGCTCACAATCCTAAGATATGTACCTGCTCACACCTTATGAATATTTACCTTTGGTGCTCACACCTTAAGAATCTATACCTTCAGTGCTCACAATCCTAAGATATGTATCTGCTCACACCTTATGAATATTTACCTTTGGTGCTCACACCTTTGTAATCTGTACCTTCAGTGCCCACAATCCTTCGATCTGTTCCTCAGATGCCGACATTGTAGTAATATGTACCTTCGGTGCTCACAATCCTTATATCTGGACCTCTTATGCTCACATTGTAGTGATCTGCACCTTCAGTGCTCACAATCCTTATATCTGTACCTCTGATGCTCACATTGTAGTGATCTGCACCTTCAGTGCTTACAATCTTTAGATCTGTGCCTTCAGTGCTCACAATCCTTAGATCTGGACCTTCAGTGCTCACAATCCTTCGATCTGTACCTTCAGTGCTCTCAATCCTTAGATCTGTACCTCTGATGCTCACATTGTAGTAATATTTACCTTTGGTGCTCACAATCCTTAGATCTGAACCTTCAGTGCTCACAATCCTTAGATCTGTACCTCTGATGCTCACATTGTAGTATTTTTACCTTTTGTGCTCACAATCCTTAGATCTGTACCTTCAGTGCTCACAATCCTTAGATCTGTACCTCTGATGCTCACATTGTAGTGATCTGCACCTTCAGTAATCACAATCCTTAGATCTGTACCTTCAGTGCTCACAATCCTTAGATCTGTACCTTCAGTGCTCACAATCCTTAGATCTGTACCTCTGATGCTCACACCTTTGGAATCTGCACCTTTGGTGCTCACAATCCTTAGATCTGTACCTTTGGTGCTCACAATCTTTAGATCTGTACCTTTGGTGCTCACAATCCTTAAATCTGCACCTTCAGTGCTCACAATCCTTAGATCTGCACCGGTGATGCTCACACCTTTGGAATCTGCACCTTTGGTGCTCACAATCCTTAGATCAGTACCTTTGGTGCTCACAATCCTTAGATCTGCACCTTCAGTGCTCACAATCCTTAGATCTGTACCTTCAGTGCTCACAATCCTTAGATCTGTACCTCTGATGCTCACATTGTAGTGATCTGCACCTTCAGTGCTCACAATCCTTAGATCTGTACCTTCAGTGCTCACAATCCTTAGATCTGTACCTCTGATGCTCACATTGTAGTGATCTGCACCTTCAGTCCTCACAATCCTTAGATCTGTACCTTCAGTGCTCACAATCCTTAGATCTGTACCTCTGATGCTCACAATGTAGTGATCTGCACCTTCAGTGCTCACAATCCTTAGATCTGCACCTTCAGTGCTCACAATCCTTAGATTTGTACCTCTGATGCTCACATTGTAGTGATCTGCACCTTCAGTGCACACAATCCTTAGATCTTTACCTTCAGTGCTCACAATCCTTAGATCTGTACCTCTGATGCTCACATTGTAGTGATCTGCACCTTCAGTGCTCACAATCCTTAGATCTGTACCTTCAGTGCTCACAATCCTTAGATCTGTACTGGTGATGCTCACACCTTTGGAATCTGCACCTTTGGTGCTCACAATCCTTAGATCTGTACCTTTGGTGCTCACAATCTTTAGATCTGTACCTTTGGTGTTCACAATCCTTAGATCTGCACCTTCAGTGCACACAATCCTTAGATCTGTACCGGTGATGCTCACACCTTAGGAATCTGCACCTTTGGTGCTCACAATCCTTAGATCTGTACCTTTGGTGCTCACAATCCTTAGATCTGTACCTTTGGTGCTCACCATTTTTAGATCTGTACCTTTGGTGCTCACAATCCTTAGATCTGCACCTTTGGTGCTCACAATCCTTAGATCTGTACCTTTGGTGCTCACAATCCTTAGATCTGTACCTTTGATGCTCACAATCCTTAGATCTGTACCTTTGGTGCTCACAATCCTTAGATCTGTACCTTTGGTGCTCACAATCCTTAGATCTGTACCTTTGGTGCTAACAATTCTTAGATCTGTACCTTTGGTGCTCACAATCCTTAGATCTGTACCTTTGGTGCTAACAATTCTTAGATCTGTACCTTTGGTGCTCACAATCCTTAGATCTGTACCTTTGGTGCTCACAATCCTTAGATCTGTACCTTTGGTGCTCACAATCCTTAGATCTGTACCTTTGGTGATCACAATCCATAGATCTGTACCTTTGGTGCTCACAACTTCAAATTTACCCCTCTGATTCTCACACCTCCTGTGACAACAATACCGTGGAGGTTGGATGCTGGGCATTCTGGAATGCCTACTGAATTGACAAATTGACGCCTCAACTTCTCACACCTTCTGTCACAACAATAAATACCGTGGAGGTTGGATGCTGGGCACTCTAGAATGCCTACTGAATTGACAAATTTACACCTCTACAAGTTTAAGGTCTGCACCTCTGATTTGCACACCTCGCAGGTTGGTGAGCTATGGGAGAGCAATGGCTGGGTGGACCCAGATACCTTTGCTACCGTCCCAGCTGACCCCAGCACTGCAAAGGTGAGTACATACATACACACACATGCGCACACATACACATGCTCACATACACACACACCTGCAAACTGCGAAGGTGAGTACATACATATGCACATGCGCACACATTCACATGCTCACATACACACACACCTGCAAACTGCGAAGCTACTACTTGCTAACATGTGAATTGTGCTACCAAGCAAGCTGATCCCAGGAGTGCCAAGGTGAGCACCAGGCTTTTTCATGTGTACTTCTAAATCAAGCTGTTTGAGAGTACTTCAAAATCAAGTTGTTTGAGTGTACTTCAAAGTCAAGTTTTTAAAGTGCACTTCAAAATCAAGTTGTTTGAGTGTACTTCAAAATCAAGTTCTTAAAGTGTACTTCAAAATCAAGTTGTTTGAGTGTACTTCAAAATCAAGTTGTTTGAGTGTACTTCAAAATCAAGTTGTTTGAGTGTACGTCAAGATTAAGTTGTTTGATTGTACTTCAAAATCAAGTTGTTTGAGTGTACTTCAAGATTAAGTTGTTTGAGTGTACTTCAAAATCAAGTTGTTCAAGTGTACTCCAAAATTACGTTGTTCGAGTGTACTTCAAGATTAAGTTGTTTGAGTGTACTTCAAAATCAAGTTGTTCAAGTGCACTTCAAAATTACGTTGTTTGGGTGTACTTCCAAATTAAGTTGTTTGAGTGTACTTCAAAATCAAGTTGTTCGAGTGTACTTCAAAATCAAGTTATGCAAGTGTACTTCAAAACCTATGTTACCTTGTTACCAAAATCTAGCTACAGTGCAAGCTGATGTTAAAATAAAAAATAAGTAAAAAAATAAGAAAAAGCTGCTGCTACTTATGTCCAGGACTTTTTGTTTCCACTATCTCTAGCGATAGCTAGTTTTGACCCCGTTTTGGCAAAGTTATTGCTGTAAAAAAAAATTAAAGGCCCCCCCTCCTAAATTGCCTCTAGAAGCTATGAGAGACTATAAAAGCTATAAGAAGCTACATCAAGCACTAAAACGCTGTCACTGGAGGAGACTTAAACCATAAAGCTAGAAAAACTCTCTTTCAGATTTGAAAAAAAAGCCCTGCCTATGTTACCAAATCTAGCTGCAGTACCATGTCAGCTGATCCCAGCTCAGCAGTGGTGTGTTCCAAGGTACTACTAAGCGCGCGCGTCAGCGCGGTGCCGCGCTGCCTTTTTGAGCCCCTCTGCGCGTTTCGCACAGTTTTTTCAACTCCCTCTGGGCGCAGCGCGCAGTTTTTGCGCTTTTTGCACAAAAAGCGCTGATCAATTTGACGTTTGTGCGCTTTAAGCGCTGACCAATTTGGCAAGAAGTAGTACCCTGGTGTGTACAAAGGCACAGCAGTTTTTGCTGACCCTGTGGTACAACAAATTAAATATGACACTTAGCCAAGACGCTGCTCTTTGTACTGCCATGCAGTGTATCATCTACCGTTGCCGCAAGTGCCGGCTTACACTGGCCACAGAAAGTCACGTAATAACTGTCGACTCCACTACCCTTGGGCACCGTGTTTTCTACCGAGACCGGCGGTACGGACGGTTCCAAGTAGAAGATGGCATTGCTGACAAGTACGCCAAGGGAGCTGACGGCCAACTTGGTGAGTTGTGTCGTTTTGATCACCATTCTCCTCCTCTCCCTCACTCCTCTCCTCCCGCCCTCCCTCCCTCCGCCCTCCTCCCTTCCCTCCCTCCGCACAGCCCACCCTCACAGCCACCCTCACAGCCACCCCTGCCCCAAAACTCGCCTCGCCCGCGTCGCACCCACCAACCACCGCCCGCCACCCCGCCCGACACCCCCAAACGCCACGGGCCGCCAGCGCGCAAACCACCCGCTAGGTCCCGCGCGACACCACCGCCGAACAAACACACCTCCCGGGCCCCCCCCCGCGCGCAACAACACGGCCCCCACCCGAAAGCAAAGCACGCACAAACACCACGCCGCAAAAGGTAAGAAGAAGGGAAGTACAAGGCGAAGCAAACAACAAAACAAAAAACAATAACAAAATAACCACCCACAAAAAAAACAACCAAAAAAGAGAGCCATTCACTCAACCACAACAAGAAAACCACCGTCCCTAACACAATCCCTCCCACCCCAACCCCCTCACCCCCCCCTGTCCCTCCCACATATCCAGGCGCACTCCCTATTCCTTGAGCCAGTCGCTGGATGGCAGGACAGCGTTTTGTCTGCAGTTCAAGGCAAGTTACACTGCCCTGGGTGCAACGCCAGGATGGGGTCGTTCAACTGGTCTGGCATCTCAGACGAAAACGCAGCCTGGATCACCCCTGCCTTCCAGATCCACACATCCAAGGTGGATATTGTGCGCCCGGTCGCTCCTATCCCCTCCCCTCGACAACTAGCAACGCCGATGCGACAGCAGCCCCCCTCTGCACCTCCCTCTGCCAATGCCAATCCCTCTGTCCCAATGCCACACTGCCCCCCCTCTGCCTCTGCTGCCCTCGGGAGGCAAGATCGGAGGAGGAAAACCATGCAGCGCCCGGTCACTTCCTACCCTCCCCTCGACAACTAGCAACGCCGATGCGACAGCAGCCCCCCTCTGCACCTCCCTCTGCCAATGCCACTCCCTCTGTCACCACTGCCACTGCCCCCCCCTCTGCCTCTGCTGCCCTCCGGGAGGCAAGCTCGGAAACCATGCAGCAGCTAGCAGGCAGCTCAGGATCTTGTCAGATGACGCACTTGATCCTGGATTGTGATGGAGTTATGGTGCGCCCAACGTTATTTCGTGTGTGTGTGTTGTGTGTGTGTGTGTGGGGGGGGGGGGGGGGGGGGGATCTGATTCTGGTCCGGGTCCGGTTCATAGATCTGGTCCTGATGATGATGATGCTGACGCTGCTGAGGGAACTTGTCAGATGACGCACTTGATCCTGGATTGTGACGGAGTTATGGCGCGCCCAACGTTATTTCGTGTGTGTGTGTTTTTTTGGGGGGGGGGGGGGGGGGGGGGTCTGATTCTGCTCCAGGTCCGGTTCATAGGTCTGATTCTGGTCCTCATGCTGATGCTGATGCTGCTGAGGGAACTTGTCAGATGACGCCCGTGATCCTGGATTGTGATGGAGTTATGGTGCGCCCAACGTTAGGTAGATTGTGTTTGTGTGTGTGTGTTGGGGGGGGGGGGGGGGGGGGGGGGGGGGGGTCTGATTTCTGGTCCGGTGCCGGTCCATATATTTGGTTCTGGTCCTCATGCTGATGCTGATGCTGATGCTGATGACGCTGCTGAGGGAACTTGTCAGATGATGCACTTGATCCTGGATTGTGATGGAGTTATGGTGAGCCTGTTGTTTATTTGGCGCCAGGCCACAATGATGTTGATGCTGATGATGATCTTGGATTGAGATGGTGTCATGGTGCGCATGTTGTTATTTTGGGCCAGGTCAAAATTATGCTGCTGCTGCTGATGATGATGATGATCTTGGACTGTGATGGTGTCATGGTGCGCCTGTTGTTATTCAGGGCCAGGTCACAATTATGTTGCTGACGATGATGATGATGATGGTGGTGGTGATCTTGGAGTGTTATGGTGTCATGGTGCGCCTGTTGTTATTCAGGGCCAGGTCACAATTATGTTGCTGGACGATGATGATGATGGTGGTGGTGATGCTTGGTGGAGTGTTGGTGTCATGGTGCGCCTGTTGTGTTATTCAGGGCCAGGTCACAATTATGTTGCTGACGATGATGATGATGGTGGTGGTGATCTTGGAGTGTTATGGTGTCATGGTGCGCCTGTTGTTATTCAGGGCCAGGTCACAATTATGTTGCTGACGATGATGATGATGGTGGTGGTGATCTTGGAGTGTTATGGTGTCATGGTGCGCCTGTTGTTTATTTGGCGCCAGGCCACAATTATGTTGATGCTGATGATGATGATGATTTTCTTGGATTGTGATGGTGTCATGGTACGCATGTTGTTCTTTGGCGTCAGGCCACAATTATGCTGCTGCTGCTGATGCTGATGATCCTGGATTGTGATGGTGTCATGGACTCATGGTGCGCATGTTGTTTGGGGCCAGGCCACAAGTATGTTGATGCTGATGCTGATGATAATGATGCTGATGATGATGATAATCTTGTATTGGGATGGTGTCATGGTGCGCATGTTGTTTGGGGCCAGGCCACAAGTATGTTGCTGCTGCTGCTGCTGCTGCTGGTGGTGATGATGGTGATCTTGGATTTTGATGGTGTTATGGACTCATGGTGCGCATGTTGTTTTGGGTCCCGGACCACATGTATTGATGCTTGACATGCCTGGGATGGTGGCTGAGATGTGTATGATGTCTAACTTCTTGTATTGTGAGTGTGCGCCCAGTACATGGTTTGCGACGCGCCATGTGTTCTTGGGTCCAGGGCCACACAATTATTCTGCCTTTGTAGTGATTGGAGTGGTATGATACGATTCGATGCATTCCCAAACCCTCACTTACCCCCCTTTTTAGCCATCGATTATTGCGTATGGTTATATATCGAAACGAAAGTGTGACCATGTGCTAGTCCCTTTTCGATTTCTTTTTTATATTTCTTTTTGACCACACCTGGGATTATACACTTTGTGTACATGTGTTACTGGTTTAGTTTTTTCAGTCCTTACAGATTCCCCACGACGGTATTATTGGCGTAGTCAGTGATAGCCTAGCTACTAATTGTTCCACCACTAATTTGCAGTAAATGTGTGTTGCGTTAGTATTTGTCCAGCTTATATGGTGCTACACTAATTTTGCCAACTAAGTTGCATTGATTTGCATCATTGCTACACTAATTTTGCACTAATTGTACACTCATTTTGCACTTATTTCACCAAATAGAGAATGCTCAGGGTACACATGGTGCCAGGGGGGCGCCCGGTAGTGTCCCTTGTGTTTTGTGAATTGCCAGATACGCGCGTAAGAACCGTCCGGGCATTCGACGCTTACAGGCGACACATTATATTGATGATTTGAGCTTTTCCCTTTCTTGGTCTTGTGGTTGCCCTTTTGCCTGTGACCCGTCCTGCTACGGCAGCCGCATCATACCGTACCATCGCTGATCATACATACATTACGACGCATTAGCACATCCACCCCCCTACCTCACATACATGGCACTGCAACTGGTCAACGCACCACTTGGTAGTCAGGAGTGACTTCCTACTACGTATCGATTGACATAGGTACAGACCAGTACATATTGACCCATACCGATACGAGTACACTTATGTCACCTACACACGCCCAATGTCATGGAAGGCTACAGCTTATCACACCCCTTATCCAGTTGGACCATAAGTTAGACGAGTATCATACCATACATACAGTGTGGTTACCTGTATGTCAACACACCCCCACAGTTGCCTATCGACAAGATACCACTGACACACCTCTGTATTAGTTCGCACCGGCCGCGGTCCTATGTTCAAAACGTGAAATGTATCCTGCTTGTCAAGCCTTGGGTTTAAATTGCCGCACTAATTTCTTTAAGTAGACAACCAGGACGTCACCTAGTGTTTGTGTTGCACCCACAAATTCCTGGCCTTACTTCGCCTCTGTTCACGGTTTTTATACTGTTTTATACTGCTTGTTACTGGATTAACTTCGCCTCTATTCACTGTTTTTTTACTGTTTTATACTGTTTCTACTGTTTTTTACTGGATTAGCTTCGCCTCCATTCACTGTCTATTCACAGTTTGTTTTACAACATCGCGTCGCCATTCCGTTGCCATCCTGCCTCACGGGGTGCCTCACGGGGTGATGATGACAATGCATTACCGGGGTCCCTCGGTGAGGCATCGCTGTATGACGGGGCATGTGTCTGGCTTAACTAGTCATAAATGCCCCCCCCCAACCCATGGGTCCCGCGCGGAGCCCCTGGGGTTCAGGGGGCAGTGCGTCGCACTGGGGTCGCACCGAGCCGCTCGCTCGACGTGCGACGCGACGCAGAAAACAAACAAAAAGGGATTGACAACCCCAGATCATGATAGACAAAAAAGCCAGTACCCACTTTGCCCCCTCAACATGTCCCACAGGATTACTACCCAGTCTTTGGAATGGATGTGCTGAGCTGTGTCGAATACTACGCCCAACGCTTCGAGCTTGGGGAGGCCCAGGGGTGGGGAGATTGTGCGGCCCTAGCTGTCACTGTTTCGGACACAAAGGAAGGCATCTATCAAGAGTTGACTGAATCAGGCATTCAAGCATTCGACGGCACAAAGTAGGTGTCTGAAAATGCTGTTGGGGAGGGGTAGGAGAGGTGTGCTGTAGATTGGCGCCTGGGAGGGCATAGTGAAGGGAGTGGGAAGAGGGGGTGGGGAAAGGAGTTGACTGAATCGGGCATTTCAGCACTTTGATGGGTCATATAATGGGTGCCTGAAAATGGGGAGAGGGTGGGGGTTTGAGGGGGGTGCTGGGTTGTTTGGTAATGGTAGGGGCATAGTGAAGTGGCGGTTGGGAAGGATAGAAGGGTTGGGGAGAGGGGGGTGGCAAAGTTGGCATTCAAGCATTTGATGGTACTAAGTGGGTGCCTGGAAATGGGGGCAGGTGGGGGTTTGGAGGGTGGGGTTTGATTGCTGGTGTTGGCGAATGGACAGGGCATAGTGAAGGGGGGTGGGAAAGGGTTGGGAGAGGTAGCGGTGGCGGAATTGAGTGGCATTCCAAGCATTTGATGGCTAAGGGGTGCCTCCTGGAAATGGGGGAGAAGGTGGGGGCTGTGTGGAGGGGGGGGTGCTGTGTTTGGCGACTGGATAGGGAATTAGGTGAAGGGGGTGGGGGTGGGAAGAAGGTTGGGTGAGAGGGGGGTGGCCGAGTTGAATTCAAGATGGATGGTACTAAGTGGGTGCCTGGAAATGGGGGCAGGTGGGGGGTTGGAGGGGGGTGCTGGTGTTTGGCGACTGGTAGGGCATAGTGAAGGGGATGGGAAAAGAGGGGGGGTGGGGGCGAACTTGGCATTCAGGCATTCGACTGCACTAATTAGGTGCCTGAAAATGCTGTTGGGGAGGGGTAGGAGGGGGGAGCTGTAGTATGGCGAGTGGTAGGGCATAGTGAAGGGGATGGAAAGAAGGGTTGGGGAGAGGGGGGTGGCGAACTTGGCATTCGGGCATTCGACAGCACTAAGTAGGTGTCTGAAAATGCTGTTGGGGAGGGGTAGGATGGGTGTGCCGTACATTGGTGACTGGCAGGGCATAGTGAAGGGGGTGGGGAGAGGGGGGTGGCAAAGTTTGGCGACTGGTTTGGTAAAGTGAAGGGGTTGGGAAGAGGGGTACACGTGAGTTGCCAAAGTTTGGCTCCCGATTTGGCAAAGTCAAGGAGTTGAGAAGAGGGGTTGGGGAGAGGGGGTTGGCAAAGTTTGGCGACTGGTATGGTAAAGTGAATGGCCCGTGATGAAGGGTTGAGTTCAAGGGGGGGGGCGACGTTGTTGGGGGTGGCGCAGTGAATGGCCCGGGATGAAAGGTTGAGTTCAAGGGGGGGGCGACGTTGTTGGGGGTGGCGCAGTGAATGGCCCAGGATAAGGGTTGAGTTCAAGGGGGGGGGCGACGTTGTTGGGGTGGCGCAGTGAATGGCCCGGGATGAAAGGTTTGCGTTCAAGGGGGGGGGGGGGGGCGACGTTTGTTGGGGGTGGCGCGTGAATGGCCCGGGATGAAAGGTGAGTTCAAGGGGGGGGGGGGCGACGTTGTTGCGGGTGGTGCAGTGAATGGCACGGGATGAAAGGTTGAGGTTCACGGGGGGGTCGGGGACGTTGTTGGGGTTGGCGCAGGTGAATGGCCGGGAATGAACGGTTGAGTTCAAGAGGGGGGGCGACGTATGACGTTGTTGGGGGTGGCGCAGTGAATGGCTAGGGATGAGTGAAAGGTTGAGTTCAAGGGGTGGGGGCGACCATTGTTGGGGCGGTTGGCGAAGTGAATGGCCCGGGATGAAAGTTGAGGTCAAGGGGGGGGGGGGGGGGGGCGACGTTGGGCGGGGTGGCGGCCAGTGAATGGCCCGGGATTGAAAGGTTGAGTTCAAGGGGCGAGGGGAGAAGTGTGGGGGGGGGGGTGGCGCATGTCAGTTGAAATGGCCCGGATGCAAGGTTGAGTTAAAGGGGGGGGGGGGGGGCGACGTTGTGGGGGTGGGCCGCAGTGTTAATGTGGCCCGGGATGAAGGGTTGAGTTCCAAGGGGGGGGGGCTGAAGTTTGTGTGGCAGCGCAGTGAATGGCCCGGGATGAAAGGTTGGTTCAAGGGGGGGTGCGACGTTGTTGGGGTGGCGCAGTGAATGGCCCGGGATGAAGGGTTGAGTTCAAGGGGGGTGGCGAATTTGTTGTGGCTAGCGCAGTTAATGGCTCGGGATGAAGGGTTGAGTGCAAGGGGGGTGGCGAAGTTGTTGTGGTTGGCAAAGTAATGGGCCGTGAACAAAGGGTGGGTTCTAGGAGGGTGGCATAGAAATGGGATGGGGAAGAGGGCTAGGTAGAGGGTGTCGGCTAAGTGCAGGTCTTCCCCCCCTCACTCCCTGCCCCCCCCCCCCTCCCCCCCCTTCACTTCCTCCCCCCCCACTCCTTGCTACCACACACACACCAACACACACAAACACAACCCTTCTCACTCCTTCTCCCTTCACTCCCCCCCCCCCCCCCCCCCCCCCCCCCCCCCCAGGGCTTTTCAGAATTTTAGAAAAGGTTGGTGGGAGTTCCATGGGTGTTGGGAGGGAGAGTACAAGGGTTTGGAGAAGTGTGGAAGTGTGGGCCGTCGGAGATGAGGGGGACGGAGTTTGGCGAGTTGTGAAAGTGTGGGTTGTTAGGGGTTTGGCGAGTTGTAAAAGTATGGGTTGTTAGGGGTGAGCAAGAAGGGGAGGCAGAAAGGATGCCTCAGGTGACAGGGGTTTGGTGATGTGGATGAACAGTCGGATGTTAGGGGTGCGCCAGAAGGGGGGCAGAAAAGAGCTCAGGTTGACAGGGGTGTGGGCGTAGTGGCTGCTGACCAACAGAGGGGTTGTTCGGGATGTGGATGCACCTGTCCCATCCATCCGTGGCATAAGAAGGGGAGCAGAAAGGATGCCTCCGGGTAAACAGGTGTTGGTGATTTGTGTGATGAAAGTTGGTTGTTAGGGGGTGGGCAAAAAAGAAGGGAGGCCAGAAGGAATGCCTCAGGTTGCCAGGGTCAGGGGGGACGACAGGGGATGGTTGGTTTGGGGGTAGGGGTTGTGAGTGGGATTAGTGGGGAGAATGGGTGGGAGGGTGGGGGTAGTTGGTGGGGGGGGTAGTGTAGGTGGTGGTAGGGTTGGGGTGGAGTTGGGTGGGGTAGTGTAGGGTGGGGTAGGGTGGGGTAGTGTAGGGTTGGGTGGGGTGGCCCTGCAGAAGGGGATGGTGGTTTGGGTGGAGGTTTGGTTGATGGCGAAGTGGCTTAGTAGGGGATTATGGGTGGGAGGGTGGGGGTGGGGGTCGTCAGTGGGGTAGTGTAGGGTGGAGTTGGGTGGCCCCTGAAAACAGAGTGGAGACAAATTCAATTTAAAAGTGTTGCACATTGCCATGGGGCGTAAGGTTGATTGAAGGATATCCCGTGCGGCTGCAGTGGAGAAGACCTCCCGGTCTTTGGGTGGGAAAGTGGGGGAGGGGAACCCAATTGGTGAGGGCTGGGAGTCCAACCAGCGCGGGGCTCGGATGGCAGGAGTTCCCGGTGTGTGGCAAAGAAGAAAAGAAGACAAAGGAAGAGAAGAAGCACCAATGATCAAGAAGCAATGCTACATCTTCTCATTTGGTAAAGCACAGCGTGATAGACTTAAAAAGACAGGGATCTTGGGAAGCGGGGAAGGGAATGGTAACAAGGGGAAAGGCGGGGACAGGCGTGACTAATGGGGGGGTGTTGACGGGGTGTGAAGGTTGTAAGGGGTGGGGGGAGGTGTGAACTAGCTGCCTGCCAAACAATGCAATACAGGGACCGCGGCACATCCTGCTCCCTCTGTCTTCTTAGTTGTTATAACAGGATGGCGGATTTAAGACAGGAGCGTACAAAAGGAGAGAGTATTAAGAGAGGAGTAACATAAGGGAGGGATGAGGAGAGGGATTTGGAAGAACAGAAGAGAGAGAGATACGGTAACATAACTCAGTAAACCAATGCGGAGACAGGACAGCGGCACATCCTGCTTACTGTCCAGTTTTATAACAGGATAATGGGTTTTGTAGGCACCCACACACAACAATTCCTTCTGCTTTGACGTGGTGCGAAGGGCAAGATTCAGTGAATTGTAGAATTAATGAATAAAAGCAGAAAGAAATCAGACGGAACCCAGACGGGTAAACAGATTTGTTTTAGGGTTCAGTCATCAAACTTTTCTTGTTAGGCCCCTTCCTATAACGGATGGAGTACCTTTAGCTATTTGTCCCAGAAACACTGGTGATGTAAAAATAAACTACATAAATACAGACACTAACATCCCATACAGACAGTGGTCCACACACACCAAGAAGGAATTCGAACATCTGTTATTGATTTTGTTTTGGTTTTTCAGGCAGCTAGTTGGAAGGCGAAAAACTTAGGCGCTGGGGCTGGTGTGTTGGTATCGTTATCCTCAGGGTTATACTACGATCAAGCTCGAGGTTACACGCCTCGGGCCAACACAACCCACTCCACCCATTATATTAATACCCCACCCCACCCCACCCCCAATAACCGAGTTTTGCAGGCAGCTAGTTGGAAGGGCATGTGGTCTAGGGCTTGGTGTTGGTATCGCATCCTCAGGGAGCCCTACAAAGACCAAGCACAACCTTACAGCCTCGGGTCTAACCCCACCCATTCCACCCCCTATACTTTGACCCCACCACAACCTCTACACTGACACCACCCCACCCACCTCACTGACCCAAAAAAAACCCACATAAACTGACACCAAAAAACAAAATGCAAAGGACCACCACCCCAAACAATAAAAGACCCCACCCCCACCCCCCTACACTGACACCCCCCAACACAACATCACTACACCGAACCCACCCACCCCTACACTGACCCCACCCCACCCCCTACACTGACCCCACACCACCCCCTATACGGACCTCGGCCCTCCACCCCCCCCTCTCCCGCCCCTTTTTTCCTTTCCTCTTACTTTGGAAGGGCACGTGGGCTGGGGCTTGGTGTTGGTATCGCATCCTCAGGGAGCCCTACTAAGATCAAGCACAACCTCACAGCCTCGGGTCTCTACGGCTTGGTGGAGGACGAGTATACTGTGAGCGCCAAGGTGGTGGCAAGGGTGAGTAAGGCTGGTCGGTACTTGGTCAATAGTTATGCACCTTACATTTTCGACTCCTTCTTTTGATTATAACTTGTTCACAGAGCTCCAGCCAGCAATTTGGGTGCATAACCATTTTTGTTAACATGGCCATCATGACCCATTTGGCAAGAATGTGAATTCTTGAGATTCGCACACCATCAGCTCAGTACACCATCAGCACAGTACAACACCCCAATCACAGCACCGTACAAAAACAAACCATCAGCACATACACTATCAGCCAGTACAACCATCAGCACATACAATAATCAGCACAGTGCACCATCACACAGTACACACTATCGCACAGTACAAACACACCTCAGCACAGTACCTATCACACGTACATACACCATCACACCGTCACTATCAGCACAGTGCCACCATCATGCACAGTACACTATCAAGCCACAGTTGCACCATCAGCACGTACAACTATCAGCACAGTACACCCTTACAACAAACCATCAGCAACATTACAAAACAAAAACACACAATACCCATCAGCCCACGTACACCATCAGCACAGTACACCATCAGCACAGTACACCATCAGCACAGTACACCATCAGCACAGTACAACATCAGCACAGTACACCATCAGCACAGTACACCATCAGCACAGTGCACCATCAGCCGAAGAGTACGATGTGGGCACCAAGGTGGTGGCAAGGGTGAGTACCGTTACGGCGAGAGGCGGTTATCCGTTGGTGCTACTATGCGCCAGGCTCTAACTACATATAGACTGAGCCATATGCTCTAACTACATATAGTCATATAGATGGGTGATAAGGCTACCATCACCCACATAGCAAGTTTTTTAAAACTTGAGTTTCGCACATCATCAGCACCTATCAGTATTAGACACACACGCACACATCCCAATTCCATGAAACATGTAATGAAATAACACATCTACATTGAGACAATATTTGTCATCCTCCCCCACACACACTCACACACACACACGCACACACACTGAATGCTGGTAAAACGGGCACCTGATGTCTACATTGAGGCAATATTTGTCCCCCCCACACCCCACACCCCACACACACAGATTGCAGGGCAAACCAGCACCTGATGTGTACATTGAGGCAATATTTGTTATCCCCCCCCCCCACCCCACCCCACGCACCCCTCCACACACACACGGATCACAGGGCAAACCAGCACTTGATGTGTACATTGAGGCAATATTTGTTATCCCCCCCCACCCCACGCACCCCTCCACACACACGGATCACAGGGCAAACCAGCACCTGATGTGTACATTGAGGCAATATTTGCTATCCCCCCCCCCCCCCCACACACACACACCCACACCGCCCCCCCCCCCCCCCCAACCCCAACCCCCCATCCCCCCCTCAAACGGATCGCAGGGCAACCAGCACCTGATGTTTACATTGAGGCCATATTTGTCATCCCCCCCCCCCCACACACACCCACACCACACCCACACACCACACACCACACACACACACACACACCACGCACCCCCCCCACACACACCACACACATCACACACACACACCCACCACCCCCACACACAGGGCAAAGCAGCACCTGATGTCTACATTGAGGCAATATTTGTCATCCCCCCCCACACCCCCACACACACACGGATTGCAGGGCAAAGCAGCACCTGATGTTACATTGAGGCAATATATGTCCCTTCCCCCCCCCCCCCCCCCCCCCCCCCACACACACACACACACGCACACACACCACGCACCTCCCCACATGGATTGCAGGGCAAAGCAGCACCTGATGTTGTACATTGAGGCAATATTTCTACCCCACCCCACCCCACCCCCCCCCCCACACACACACCACGCCACCAACGCATCCCACACACACAGGGAAAAGCAGCACCTGATGTGTACATTGCGGGCAATATTTCTTACCCACCCCCCACCCCACCCCCACCCACCCCCCCCACCCACCCACACACACCACCACGCAACCCCCCACACATGGATTGCAGGGCCAAAGCAGCACCTGATGTGTACATTGAGGCAATATTTCTTACCCACCCCCCCCCCACACACCACACACACACACACCACACCACACACCCACAAGCACCCCCCACACATGGATGGCAGGGCAAAGCTAGCACCTGATTGTTACATTGAGGGCATATTGCTTACCCCCACCCCACCCCACACAAACCACAACAACCACCCCACGCACCCCCCCCCACACACACACCACGCACCCCACACACACACACACCACGCACCCACACACACAGGGCAAAGCAGCACCTGATGTCTACGTTGAGGCAATCATTGTTATCCCATTCCCCCCCCCCCCTCCAACCACACACACACACACACACACACACCCACGCACCCCCACATGGATTGCAGGGCAAACCAGCACCTGATGTCTACATTGAAACAATGCGCCGATTGGGCGTTGAACGGCCTGAATGCGTCGTCGTCGTGGAGGATGCGGTGAACGGGTTGAAGGCAGCCAAGGGGGCGGGCGCCTTAGCCATTGGTATCACAAACTCCTTGCCTAGGGCCAGGTGAGCTGAAGTAGACTAGCATGCAGTTTAAGTCTGGTTGTATACTATTTATAGACTGGTGTGCAGTTTTATCCTAATTTTTGACTGGTTGAAGGCTGGAGTTTGGGTGGTTTTATACTGGGGTTTTTATGCTTTTAGGCTGGTGTTCGGATGGACTAGGGTTGCCTAGGGATAGGTGAGCTCAAGTAGACTGGCATGCAGTGTAAGTCTGGTTGTACACTATTTATAGACTGGTGTGCAGTTTTATCCTAATTTTTTACTGGTCGAAGGCTGGAGTTTGGGTGGTTTTATACTGGGGTTTTTATGCTTTTAGGCTGGTGTTCGAATGGACTAGGGTTGCATAGGGAGAGGTGAGCTCAAGTAGACTAGCATGCAGTTTAGAATTGCTGGAGTACCTAAAATACAAAAAAGGTTTTAAATAGTCTTCCTTTTAAAGCCTAAGGCTTATATTTGAAATTGTATTATATATGGTTATTTAAGTTGTAATTGCCTTTGTCTTAAATCGCCTGCCTGCCTGCCTGCCTGCCTGCCTGCCTGCCTGCCTGCCTGCTTGCCTGCCTGCCTGCCTGCCAGTCTTGAACTGCCTAAAATACAACAAGTCTGGTTGTATACTAGTTATAGGCTAGTGTGCTGTTATATACTAGTTTTAGACTGGTTTAAGACTGAAGTTTGGGTGGTTTTATACTGGGGTTTTGATGTGTTTAGGCTGGTGTTCGGATGGACTAGGGTTGCATAGGGATAGGTGAGCTGACGTAGACTGGCATGCAGTGTAAGTCTGGTGGTATACTAATTACACACTGGTGTGCAGTTTTATACTAAATGTTGACTGGTTTCAGACTGGAGTTTGGGTGGTTTTATACTGGGGTTTTGATGTGTTTAGGCTGGTGTTCGGATGGACTAGGTTGGTTAGGATAGGTGCGCTGGGTAGAGTAGGCATGTATTTTTTTAGTCCTGGTTTTAATAGTATTACACTGGTGTTTGGATGGGTTTTTTATGCTTTTAGGCTGGTGTTTGAATGGACTAGTGTGGCCTTGGGGTAGATAGGCATGCAGTTTTAGTCTGGTTTTTAACTTGTATTAAACTGGTGTTTGGATGGGTTTTTTATGCTTTTAGGCTGGTGTTTGAATGGACTAGTGTGGCCTTGGTGAGGAATGGCTGCATTTTTAGTCTGTTTGTAAAACTTGTATTAAACTGGTGTTTGGATGGGTTTTTTATGCTTTTAGGCTGGTGTTTGAATGGACTAGTGTGGCCTTGGGGTAGATAGGCATGCAGTTTTGTCTGGTTTGACGATTTATTAAACTGTGTATGGATGGTTTTTATGCTTTGAGCTGGTGTTGATGGACTAGGTGTCCTAGGAATAGGTGAGCTGGTGTACATTTGCTGCAGTTTTTAGTCTGGTTTTTACCTAGTATACACGGGTGTTTTGAGTGGGTTTTTTAGCGATTAGGCGGGTGTTTTTTGAATGGGCTATGGGCCTATGGGATAGGTGATTCTGGGTACATTGGCATGCGGCTTTAGACTGGTTTTAAGCTAGTATTATGCTGGTGTTTCAATGGTGTTTGGTTGGTTTTAGGCTGGTGTTTTTGAAGGGACTGTGTGGCCCTACGGGGATTCGGTGACTGGGGTAACATGGCGTAGCGTGTTTTAATCGGTTTAAGCTATATTATGCTGGTGTTTGGCTGTTATTTGGTTGGTTTTAATCTGATGTTTGGATGGACTGGTGTTTAAGACTGGTGTTGCCCTATGGATCTGATCGGTGAAGACTGTCGTCTATTTTTTAGTCTGGTTATTATGAGGTATAGACTGTGTGTGGGATGTTTTTAGGCTGGGTTTGGACTGGTGTGCCAGGAATAGCGACTGGGAAGGCTGTGTGCAGTTTTTAGTCTAGTTTCAGGCTGGTGTGTGGATGGTTTAGGCTGGTTTGTGGAAGTTTTAGGTTTTGTTGTATGGTTTTCAGGCTGGTGTATTGGACTGGGGTGCCTAGGTAGCGAGCTGGTAAAGGCTGGTTGTGCATTTTTAGTCTAGTTTCAAGGCGTGTGTGGATGTTTAGGGCTGGGTGGTGTGGAAGGGGTTGTTTAGCTGGTGTGTGATGGTTTTAGGCTGGGTGTGGATGATTTTAGTCTTTTGGTGGTGGATGGTTTTAGGCTTGTGTTGGAGGTTTTAGGTCTTGTGTGTGATGGTTTTAGTCTGGTGTGTGTAGGGTTTTTTAGGCTGTGTTGGTTGGAAGTGTTTTTGGGTCTGTTTTTGGATGGTTTTTAGCTGGTGTGTGAGTGGTTTAGTCTTGTGTGTGGGGATGGTTTTAAAGCTGGTGTGTGATGGTTTTAGGGCGGTGGTGTGATGGTTTTTAGGCTGGTGTGTGGAAGTTTTTAGGCTGGTGTGTGGATGGTTTTAGAGCGGTGTGTGGATAGTTTTAGCTGGTGTGTTGGATGGTTTTAGGCTGGTGTGTGGATGGTTTTATAGGCTGGTGTGTGAGGGTTTTCAAGGCTGTGTGTGATGGTTTTTAGGGCTGGTGTGTGGAGGTTTTAGGCTGGTGTGTGGAGGTTTTAGGCGGTGGTGGGATGGTTTTTAGTTAGCTGGTGTGTGGTGGTTTTTAGGCTGGGTGTGGGATGGTTTAAGGCTGGTGTGTGTGGTTTTAGGCTGGTGTGGTGGATTTTTTTAGCTGTGTGTGGATGGTTTTAGGCTGGTGTGTGGATGGTTTAAGCTGGTGTGTGAGATGGTTTTAAACGAGGCTGGTGTGTGGATGGTTTAAGGCTGGTGTGTGGATGTTATAGTCTTGTGTGGTGTGATTGGTTATAGTTCTGGTGTGTAGGGCTTCAATAAAGATTTTAGGCTGTTTTTGATTTTTTAAGCCTGGTGTGTGGATGGTTTTTGCTGGTGCGGGTGGATGGTGTTCGGCCTGTGTGTGGATGTTTTAGCTGGTGGTGGAGTGGTTTTAGGCTGGTGTGTTGGAATGGTTTTAGGGCTGGTTGTGGATGTTTTAGGCTGGTGTGTGGAGGGTTTTTAGGCTGGGGTGTTGATGGTTTTTGCTGGTGTGTGGATGGTTTTTAGTAGGCTGTTGTGTTGGATGGTTTATAGCTTGTGGTGGTATTTTTGTTATCCTGAGTGTGGTGGATGGTTTTAGTTCTTTGGGGTGGCTGTTTTGTAGGCCTGGTGTTGTGGGATGGTTTTAAGGCTGGTGTTTGGAATGGTTTTAGGCTTGTGTGTGGATGGTTTTACGCTGGTGTGGATGGTTTTTAGGCTGGTGTGTGATGGTTTTTAGGCTGGTGTGTTGGATGGTTTTTTTAGGGCGGTTGTGGGATGGTTTTTTAGGCTGGTGTGTGGATGGTTTTAGGCTGGTAACTTGGATGGACTGGTGGGCTAAGACTGGTGTTACCTAGGGAAGAGGTGAGCTGGGGGTAGACTGATGTGCAAGTTTTAATACTGGTATTTGATTGTAGACTGGTGTTTGGATGGAACGGCGTTGGACTGGTGTTGTCCTTAGGATAGGTGAGCTGAGTAGAACTGGTGTGCAATGCTAATACTGGTTTTAGGCGTGGTATTTGTTTTGAGACAGGGTTTTTTTAATGGGTTAAACTGCGTTTGGATAGACTGGTTTTAGATTGTTATTGCGTTTTAGACAGGGTTTTTTTTAATGGTTTAGACTGGTGGTTTGGATGGACTGGCGTTTAAAACTGGTGTTGCCTAAGGATAGGTGAGCTTGGGGGTAGACAGGCGTGCAATTCTAGACTGGGTTGTATACTGGTATTTGGGTTTAGACATGGGTCTTTAGAATGGATAACTGGTTATTTGGTTTTAGACAGGTTCTTTTTGATGGTTTAGACTGGTATTTGGTTTTAGGCAAGGGTCTTTTTGATGGTTTAGACTGGTATTTGGTTTTAGCCAGGGTCTGTTTGATGGTTTAGACTGGTGTTTGGATGGACTGGTGT
Organism: Chlamydomonas sp. ICE-L; assembly: GCA_013435795.1. Lineage (NCBI taxonomy): Eukaryota > Viridiplantae > Chlorophyta > Chlorophyceae > Chlamydomonadales > Chlamydomonadaceae > Chlamydomonas > Chlamydomonas sp. ICE-L. The sequence continues at coordinate 1,771,781 of JACBWV010000394.1, read as the reverse complement.
TTAGACTGGTGTTGCCTAAGGATAGGTGAGCTGGGGTAGACTGGCGTGCAATTCTCGACTGGTTTAGACTGGTATTTGTTTTGAGACAGGGTTTTTTATGGTTTACAGGTGTTTGGACTGCTGTTGTCTAGGAATAGGTGGGCTGGAGTGAACTGGGTTTGCGATTCTAAGTATGAGTGTTCACTTCTCTCCTGGTCATTTTCGTGTGGCTACACGTAGCAGCTTCTAGGCAGCTCCTTCCCCCCGTCCTTGGGCAAAACCTGAAGCTAGCTAGTGTATCGCATGCAAACCTGACATGCAAACCTAACATCGAGCACCTCACCAGGGTGCGTATCATCTCCCTACGGTCCTGTACTGCTTATCATCTCCCAAGGATCCTGCACTGCTTTTCAATCTCCCTAGGATCCTGTACTGCATACCATCTCCCTAGGTCCTGTACTGCTTATCATCTCCCTAGGTCCTGTACTGCTTATCATCTCCCTAGGATCTGTACTGCTAATCATCTCCCTAGGTCCTGTACTGCTTATCATCTCCCTAGGTCCTGTACTGCTTATCATCTCCCTAGGATCCTGTACTGCTAATCATCTCCCTAAAGCTCTGTACTGTGCTACTGCCACTGTTTTATTTTTGGGCTACATGTACCCGCGTGTATGCAGCTCCCTTGAATGAGCCAGTGCCTGCAAGGGTACTACAAATAGCGCATCTAGGGTGTGTACCTAGAGCATGTAGGATTGTATTGGATTGTCATGTGGTTTTTTTGCCATCTCTGGACTGCTCACCGTCTTCCAATTTCTAGCCCCCCCGTGCGATACCCACGGAAAAACCAGGGGGCATACTTTGTATCAAGTATGCTTCATTAGAGTTAGAATGTCAAGACTTCTCCAGCTCATGTTCAGCTCATCTCTCGAGCATGTGGCCAATTATAAAAACTGGTGGTAGCCTGTTTGCAGTCCTGTGCTAGCTCATAGCTATAGGACAGTATTATTTACCTATGCAATATATGATATGGCACACAATATATGATATGGTATACAATATATGAATGCTTCGATCACTAAGACAGTGTGCCTCTTTCTGACTCTGCAGCCTTGAGCCCTACGCTGATCTTGTGGTGGATCATCTAGATGAGATAGACTTCACTACCTTGCGCCCTACAATCAAGCAAGCTTGAGCCCTACGCTCATCTTGTGGTGGATCATCCTGGTGAGATGGTGCACTGGCATAATGTGGCCAACAGTGCTTGCATCGGCGGTGATTCTTCTCAATGTGGTGGTCCTACTGTGACGTTAGCTAGCTCCAGCTTACGCTGTGGTGTCCTTAACATCACGTCCTGTGAGTAACTGTATTACACGGATGTAACAATTTCAATTTCAGGAGTAAACTTACTGCGCTATGTAACAGCTTTCTCTGATAACCGAGCCAGGTCCAATGGTGACGTTTTCCCGGGTGGTCTATCGTGAGGCTCCAATCGGTTTTTGTGTTTTAGCGCTTTCTGGCCCTCCGCAGTCTGGGCATGGAGGGATACAGGTGTTTCTCACATGGTGGGTATACTATGCTCATCTTGCATGCACATGTGGCACCCATTAAAAGTTGAACTGACTATTGAGGATGGGGCTCCATGCGATGGGTCAAGTGCTCATTTAGGAGGCTACATGCTGGGGTTCATGTATATATGTTACAGTCCAGGGATGGGCCAGATAGGCTAAAGGGACTTGCCCAACCGTAGGGGAAGGGCTTAAAAAGACAAAGCACTGATGAACTAACCCCCAAACAATCGTTTAACCGACGGGTCCATACACATCTAGGCCAATGTCTAGGTCTAGTTTTCCCGAGGAACTGAACCCACTGATAACTTGACGACCTAGTCTACCTCGCCTTGGCTCACAACTCTCGTTTTTAAATTAAGCAGCGAGATCTTCCTCTCTGTGTTATCAGGTATTCCATGGACTGAGTGGTTGTTGCCCAGACTGCCCAGACGGGTTACCAACCCCCAATACCAGGCAGAAACTGTTTCTGAGCCAGAACTCGAATTAAAACTTGTTTTCGTGGATCCATTATTATAGACTACTCGCCGTCTTTGGCAGTAACACCAGCATTTACATTTTTAATGTGTAAAGTAAATGATTCTTTGTTTTCAGGTTGTTATCAGGGTACTTCAAGAGGAACCCCAGCTCTGCTGCCTGAGACGTAACCTATTGTGTATCCTGCGCCCTGCGACGCAAGGGCCTCTTTGACGTTGTGTCTGCAACGGAGGACGCAGCGTCCTGAACAACCCTAGTTGTAAAGTTTGAATGCAAAGTGAATCTTCCTGTCGTTTTGTTTCTTCATTTAAATGTATGCATACTGAAGGGATTTTGTCATAAGCGGTGGTATGAACGATTCAATCATCTGATATAATGGTCGAATCGGTCTTACCACCGCTAAAAACAGATTTCCATCCTTGGAGCACCAAGTACCGTAATTAAATCCCCAAATGTGAAATATAGCGAGCAAAGAAGTTCTATCTACAATACATACAACGGATATCTGAGAGAATTTGGCAGCTCGCCGTTCTGCACTGTATTGCTGTGTCCATTTTTTTTCCATGGCGAAAATGTTGGCGGACAGCTCCGCCGGCCAGCGCTCCCTGTTTGTACAGATTTCAACTAGGTGGAACCCCATCCGCCAAATGGTCCGCCAAAAGTTTGTGCGCGTACTATTTGTTACTGCCATGTAACATAATGGTGTAGTCATGTTTAATCCAATCAAGCTTAAGCACCCAAGGCTCAAGCTTATTCATCATTTAGGCCATCCATTGCAAAAGCAACACCAAGTTATTTCCCCTATCCAATCGGTACTAACCTGAACTTGAGATCAGGCCATACAAAAAACAAACATGCATATCTCCCACCAAGGAAGCTCACACTGCTGTTCTCTTGAAGCCAGGGGCTCCTGCAGATAATATAATAACGATACAAACAGTTGAATCCTTCCACGGTGACTATAGCTAGCTCCGGCTTACGCTATGGTGTCCTTAACTTCACGTCCTGTGAGTAACGGTTCTACACGGATGTAACAATTTCAATTTCAATTGAATCCTTCCATATATGGCGCAGTATAGCCTGTGCCAATGGCTGGGTGCTTCTCGTTTCAATCCCATGCTGAGACCCCCTCCGGACCTGTTGCCATGTCACGCATGCTTGTGACCAACGTTCTAGCCTACTCGATTGGATGCATCCATTTTACTTGCCGACTAGCATGCATGTATCCGATCCATCCGCTGAATCGAATGCACGCATCTAATCCGCCTGCTGATTAGCATGCATGCATCCAATCCGACTGCTGAATCGAATGCATGCATGCATCCGGTGCACTTGCACAAGGACGCATGCATTTAATGCACATGCCGACTAGCGTTCACAGCACCAATGCTCTTGCTGAATCGAGTTCATGCATGCATCCAGTGCATGCTACGCACTAGTTGGCAATGCACTTGCCGACTGAGATGCATACGTGCATGGTACCAAAGCGCCTGCCGACTAGCATGCGCGCATTTGGCGAATCATGAATCGCATTGCATCCTACGCACTTCTGCCATCCCTGTACATAACGGTGGGCCCGGCACGACAGCTTCTTAGTTTCGCGGCATCTGGCCCCTGCGGATCTCGGCTGTTGGTCAGCAGCTTCCAGGATGTCAGGTCGTCCACCACAGTCGGAACGACAGCTGAGCAGATAGGTTGCTGATACCCTCCAGGGAAATTCGCGCCTGTCCTGGGGAGTGTGCCAATTTGAAACCCCTCACACCCGGGGGAAGTGCATGGGCAATTGGATCTCCTTCTTGCTGTTCCTGCCCTCAGGATCTTGTCCGAAACGGCGTCAAATGCCCGCCCGCCCCACGCTCGTCTAGTTCATCGACATCTCGCGACAGCTGGAATCCGTATTCCCCTGCGATTATGATATTCCTTCGTTAGTGCAAGGTGTTTAGGAGCGTCGGGACGAATGGCGACAGTTAACGACCTCCAACCACCCTCCGAAGCGTCTCGAACCACGTAGCGCCACACAGGCTGTTTGAATCGCAACAGCTGGACAAATACAAATTAATAACCGCCTGCCGTGCGCCGCTTGCGGTTACGCCTCAGACACCTCTTCGCCTCTCTATAAATACTTGCGGCACCCTTAGGTAGTAGTATACAGAAAAGTCAAAATGGTTCGAGGGAGTCATATCCTCGGGATTGTAGTCGTCAGCTGCCTTTTGCGGCAAGCTATTGGAACCGCTGGCGGCATTGAGACGTGGTGTGCATTCCGAGACCCCTTCATCGATGTTGGTCTCACTCGAGCAACCTACTTCCAAGGCGCCACTCCTTGCAGGATTAACGGGTTCGATAATTCACTCACGGACTGCTCGGTAAGTATCGCATTCTTTCTGCAATTTGACTCTACTATGATAAGTCTGTCCACCTTCTCTATAGTTGTTCACAAGATTTCAAATGTAGCTAGTCTCGTGTGCGCCTTACTTTCAGTGTTGCTATAGATTGATCATATCCTCTTCGCGTTGATTATATTCTTGATGCCGATGTCCATGGTATTTCTGCGGTTAACTGTCGGACCCTCCTCTTGTGGCCGCTTGGTTAATTTGTTTGACCTGTTTCTGCGATTGATTGCGCACTGCTCTTGTTCCCACGCATTGCTCTACCAGTCCTCTCTGTGATTGTCGTCCATTCCATTAATTGACCGCTCACCTGTTCCCTCGCAGACTTCCGATGGATGGGGCATCGACATCGAGCAGTGTGTCTACCCCGGGTACAACCCCATCAACCAGCCCGTGTCTTACCCTGCCAACACCGTGCTCCCCGGCTACCCCGGCACCTTCGACCAGACCTTGGCTTGCAACCAGGTTGTGTTCATGAGCGAGCTGGTTGACTCCGCCAACATCACCTACGGCGAGGTTAGGGTGTTCAAGGACTACTCCGACAAGTTGTACGTGACTGCTACCGTCCGCCCAGTGTTCTTCGGCTCCAACTCCAGTATGTACCAGCCCCCCCAATTGAACTCTCGCCAGTGGCTGCACAGCCAGCCTTCTGCACCTGTTCCCTTCAACCAGTACTCCCCTGCCACCCCCCTCGGTCCCGCTGCCGGCAAGGTCATCGTCGCTAATGCTGCCAACTACGACCCCACCCTGTCCAACGCAGCTTACGTCAACCAGCTGAGCATCAGCCCCATCACTCCCTCCCAGTTCTGGTCTTGTTGGACTTACGAGGTTGACCTTAAGGCTGCTTGCAACCCCAACACCGCCAAGCATTGGGTCAGTGGTGCAAACTCCACTGGCACGGGATGTCTTCCCAACAATGTCCTGGACCTAACTGCCAGCACCAATCTGTTCCTCTATGTTGAGTTCACCATTGTTGCCCTCAACCTGTTCAACACTTCTGTGTCCTCCCTGGGTCCTTCTTGCGGAACTGTTGCTGATACCAAGACCATCAGGCTTCCAGGAAGTGGAGTTGTGGACCTTTATGCTGCTACCATTGGGTTGCCCAAGTCTTGCTCCTTCATCACCACCTCTCCCCCTCTGCCTCCCTCTCCCCCCAGCCCCCCTCCTGCACCTCCTCCACCAACCCTCCCTCCAGGCCCCTCTCCCCCCCCTGCCCCCCCTTCTCCCCCCCGTACTCCTCCTCCCAACCCCACCCCCCCTCCCCCTCCCAGCACCTTTATCACCTCCACTTTCTACTTGAACGGGTCTACCCTCACTGCCCAGTCTTGCCTTAGCATGGACATCATCATTGCTGGTGTCCTCATCGGTCGCCAGTACATTCGTGTTGGTTGCGATGTTATCGCTGGTCCCTTGTCTCAGCTGTACTACAAGGTCCAGTTCAACAATGAGGCCGACAGGGACTTCTTGTACTATTCTGTCGCCACCCCTTTCTTTTGGGGCACTCTTGTGTACCCCTCTGTAAAGCCAGGCTGCGGCTTCTTTGGCTTGTACACCCAGACCATGGGCGTCAACGGTGCCTTCAGTGAGCCTGTCTTCAGCAAGGCTCCCTCCTCACAGCCCTTTGTCCCCCTGCCAACTGTGGGCAACCCTTACTACACAGCTTGCACCAGCTTCACCCCTGCCAATGCCACCACTGGCATGGTCACCCGAGTCAGCAACGCTGTCAATGCCTCTGCAGTCTTCGGCTGGGCTCCCTCTCAGCTGCCTTCCCCCTTTGGCCAGTACAACTTTGGAGGCTCTTGCATCAACGATACTTGCATCGTCCCAATTGGATCCAACCTTGGCATCAACAGCGCCTTGTACACCTCTACCACTGTTCCCAGCATGCTTGTCGCCCCCTACTTTACCCCCTGTGCCACCATTGTGCCCGGTGCTGCCGACTGCGCTCCCCCTCCCCCCGCCCCCTCTCCTCCTCCTCCTCCCCCCCGCCCCCCTCAACCCCCCCGTCCCCCTCCTACCCCCGGGCCATCTCCTCCCCCTGCCCCTCCCCCCGCCCCCTCACCTCCTCCTCCTACCCCTCCCTCCCCCCTTCCTCCCTCCCCCCCTCCCAGCCCCCCTCAGATCTGCAGTATTGTTGTCAGCATGACCAAGAACTTCTCTGCTGGTCTTCCTTTCGACACCCAGACTGATCCTGCCCGCCTGGCCCAGAACCTGAACCTGCTGTGTGGTACTGGTGTCAGGCCTGCCTTTGGTGCCCAGCTGTTTGTCCCCACTGGTATTTCTGCTCCTGCCCAGATCCAAGTTGGAGCCCTGGTGTACAGCGCTGTTGACCAGACCACCTTCTTCAACTGCATCAACTCCAGCCCCAGTACCATTCAGGTCATTGCCCTTGCCTACTCCCTGGAGTGCACTGATTCCATCTCTATTGCCTACTCCTGCAGTGCCCAACCCACCAGCTTCTACAGTGGCATTGCCAACCAGCCTGCTGGTGCCATGCAATGGCTCCAGTCTTGCCCTTCCCCTCCCCCCACCCCCCCTCCTCCCCCTCCCCCACCTCCTGCCCCCCCTTCTCCCCCTCCAGCCCCTCCTCCTTCTCCCCGCCCTCCCCCAGGCCCTCCCCCTCTGCCCCCTCCCCCTTCCCCCCCCAGCCCCTCCCCTCCCCCTCCTCCCATTGGTGTCCTCCGACTGAGCATTGACGGTGCCACTGTCGGTGATGTGAGGTGCACTAACAAGGGTGTCGGCGGTGACTACGTTGATGTCATGTATGATACCATTGACTCTGCTGGCCTCACCTCATGCCTGCCCAGCGGCTCTTCCGATGTGCTGTGCTCTGACTCCACTGCTACTGGCTCTGTGATCACTGTTGTATTCACCAAGCAGTCTTGCGCCAGTGACTTGTACACTGCCATGACTTCTGGTTCCGGTGTGCTGACTGCTGGATACGTGCAGTCTGCCAGCATCCCTTGTGCTGCCGTGCTACTCCTGCAGACTTCTGGCCGTACTGACATGCTCTTTGCCTGCACCTCTGCCCCTCCCCCTACCCTCACCACAACACTGCCCCAGCTGTGCTGCCCTCCCTCCCCTCCCCCTCTGGCTGCCTCTCCCCCTCCCCCCAATACCCCCAGGAACCCCAGGAACCCCAGGAAGAAGTCCCCCCCTCCCCCCGTCCGTTCCCCCCCCTCCCTCTCCTTCCCCCCCTCCTACACCTTCCGTGTCTCCCTCTCCTCCCTCTCCTTCTCCCCCTCCCCCCCCTCTTCTCTCACCCTCTCCCCCCCCTCCTCTTCTCTCACCCTCCCCCCCTCCTGTCCTTCTTGACGAGTACCAGTTCTACATCGAGACACCCATCACCACCGTCAACCAGGTCAGCGGGCTCACCATCACTCTGATGACCTGCCCTCCCTTCAGCAGCGCTATTGCAACAGTGATGAGAGTCAACGACATTGACCCTGCTGTCGCCTACCCCACCAGCAGCATTGCCAATGGCTGCTCCATCGTCACCGCCAGCCCTGCTGGTGGCCCTGTCCGTGTCTTCTACAAGGCCTTCTTGCGCTTGACGACTGCGCAGTGGACTCTGCTGAGCAGCAATCTCGGCCTTGCTAACGCCGCCTTTGTGGTCAACGGCAACGTTGTCTGTGATAGCACCATGCACTTCGGCCCTGCTCTGGACATTGCCAAGAAGACCTTCACTAGTGCTGAGATCCCTGCCCTGGCCAACCCTGCCCAGTGCAAGGCCGTACCTATGTAGGCTCTTCGCCTCAGTATGTCATTACTTTCATGTGCGTCGGCTTATGGCCTAATAGTTGGGCATCATATAGCCAGACATTCATTCTTCAATAATTCTTTTATTCTTGCACATTTTTACTCCTTACTTCATTTTACCTAGTGTCTTTGTTGAGCATGGAATTGTGACTCTTCCTCTCCCCGTGTAAAATGTCTCAGAAATCGTATCACCGTCTCATCAATCCCCGTCCCTCTCCCTTTCTGCATGGCTTCACATATGCTTGCAGTGTTCAGTTACCAGGTCTATCAGTTGTCTCAAACTTGGATTTGACTGCAACACCAAGAAGAGGGCGCAGCAGTTTTTATTCTCAAAACTGCCTAAAAGCAGACATTGAAATTCGGGATTCCCTTTGGATTCTATATTCAATAGGCTGTCCAGATGCGAGCTCTGAGAAGAAGAAAAAATCTGCCAGGGGCACCTGCTCAAAGGGACACCACCTGGATGAATGAGCTGGTGGAAAGTGGTAAAAGATCCGAAATGGAAGTGCGATAGCCTGAGGCTGGAAACTTGGACAGCAAGCTTGATTGCAGCCCCAACCTGGTCCAACTCTTGCCCCACTCTTTTCTCCACATTGCAGAGTCGGATGAACATCCAGTGTCTGCCTGTAAGAACATGGGTGCCCAAACCCATCTCAGCCCACTGGGCAGTCCAGCCTGGGTGGCAGCTGCCTGGAAGCTGCCATATGGCCATGGGATAGACTGAGCACTACAGCCTGAGGAGGGGCTGAGCTGCAGAATCTGGAGAAGCTTTTTCACAGTTTGGCCCCAGTGTGTAAAGATTCAAAGCCCTCAGGATGTGAAACCAAAAATAAAGTTGCTGGAAAGCTCCTGATTCCAAGTCCCTGAACAGTTATTCAGCTTCCAATATTACCCCCCCCCCCCCCTTTACCCTACACCTACCTCCACCCCCCCCCCACTAAGCCCACCACACCTCCCACCATCAGCCCACCACACCTTTCATGGTGGTGTGGTGATGGGAGGTGTCTGAGACAGTGGTTTATCCACCAGTGAGAGGAGAGGGTAGAGGGGGGGAATACCTTCCAGGTGCAACAAATCCAGAGCCATTGGGCCCAGGGAGAACACTACAAGGTGTCTTGGAGTATTCTCATATATATTCAAGATCCCAGCAATTTGTCAGCAATGTTTTCACTTGTCACTCAGTGCAGTCAAGGGACACCCTAAGGAAAAAAGTCCTCGGATGGTATAAGTGTGGGTACTTTTCTGAATCCTTGGGAGCAGATCTACAATCCTGTGTTTCCAAAACTACCAAACTCCCAACCCACTCAGAGCACCAAAGGCCTGAACATAGGCCATTTTCAAGACTGCAGAATTCTGACATGGGCAAGTACACACTGATATATAAGTCTGAATGCCATCCAGCGAAAAGTTTAAAATTATGAAAAAGTGAGAGCATGGACCGTAAGCCCAACACTTGGGCTATAAGCCTATGCAGGGATTTACTGCCACACCTCCCACCACACACCACCACCACACACCACACCAACCACACCCCACACCAAACCACCCACACCACACCATCCACACCCCTCCCCACACCACCCACACCACAGCACCACCACCATTCACCCACCACCACCCTCCACCCATCAACCTCCAAACACCAACCACCAACCACCCAAACAGGCAGAATCAGGTTGTCAAAATGTTGGTGTCAAAATACACCATTGTGAAGGTCATCATCATCATCACCTCATATGTCAGTTGGAAAGGGTCTCTTACAGCAGCAGACCAAAAGTGCGAATTTGACCAAAGTGAAAGTTGCCACACTAAGCTTACACATTCAGCTAAACCGGTATAGTTGGCTTTTGTCTCATTCTACATTCAGAACCTTTATGAATGGAAATGGCACTAAGTCTTTTTGGAGCAACCTAGCCGACTATCTTTCTACTTGTAGAAGAGCAAGACAGGAAGCCCTGGACTGCTTAGTGGCACCGTAATTTTTTATCCCTTTTTTTTTCTTCTTGTGACTTCTCATTTGTTAGCTTCTTACCTCCGCCACTGTAAGTGGTTGAGATCTGGGCCCGGCTCTAGGGGGTTTAATACCTACGCCACCAAAACGGTGGTTGGGAGTTTGGTTTGTTTGTCCTCGACACACCCCTGATGTAATGGGGTTTTTTGCTTTGTGGGTGCTTTTTCTTTTTGTTTAAAGCACAGAGTCTCATACACCCTCGCGGTGTCAAGTAGACTTTAACATGTAATGTATGTATGTATGTATGTATGTATTCTAAAGGTGCTAGAATCCATTTTGATTCTAGACCACCCTACTTAACTGGCAAATATAGCAGGTCACCTTGTATAAGTCCGAATGCTATATAAAAGTCCGAATGCCATCCAGCAAAAAGTTTAAAATTATGAAAAAGTAAGAGTAGGAACCCTAAGCCAAAGACTTGGTCTATCAGCCTATGCAGGGATTTGTTTCCATTAAAAAGGAGCAAGATGCCATTTTGATTCAAGGTTCAGCAGAAAAATAGGTGTACATAAATGCAGGCTGAGGGGGGTTCAGCATGATTGTCCTGGCCTTCTGCAGGGCCATGGCTTTGCTGAATGGGCACACCAGTGAGAAGAGAGGGTAGAAGGGGTGAAAACCTTCCAGGTGCAACAAATACAGAGCCAATGGGCCCAGGGAGCACACCCTCGTTTCAAGCACTACCAAACTCCCAACCCACTTGGATCACCAAAGGCCTGAAAACAGTCCCCAGGCCTTGGTAAACAAAAACAAAAGTACAAGGTAGACTTGAATTAGTCAACTAGAACATATTAATATGTGATAAATGCACGTATTTCACCACGATTGCCTACTCCTGCAGTGCCCAATCCACCAGCTACTACATCGAGACACCCATCACCACCGTCAACCAGGTCAGCGGGCTCACCATCACTCTGATGACCTGCCCTCCCTTCAGCAGCGCTATTGCGACAGTGATGAGAGTCAACGGCATTGACCCTGCTGTCGCCTACCCCACCAGCAGCATTGCCAATGGCTGCTCCATCGTCACCGCCAGCCCTGCTGGTGGCCCTGTCCGTGTCTTCTACAAGGCCTTCTTGCGCTTGACGACTGCGCAGTGGACTCTGCTGAGCAGCAATCTCGGCCTTGCTAACGCCGCCTATGTGGTCAACGGCAACGTTGTCTGTGGTAGCACCATGCACTTCGGCCCTGCTCTGGACTTTGCCAAGAAGACCTTCACTAGTGCTGAGATCCCTGCCCTGGCCAACCCTGCCCAAGTGCAAGGCCGTACCTATGTAGGCTCTTCGCCTCAGTATGTCATTACTTTCATCCCTTTTTTTTTTTTTTTTTTTTTTTAATTTCATTACTTTCATGCATGCGGCTTTAGTCTGGTTTTAAGCTAGTATTATGCTGGTGTTTCAATGGTGTTTGGTTGGTTTTAGGCTGGTGTTTGAATGGACTGGTGTGGCCTAGGGATCGGTGAGCTGGGGTACATTGGCATGCAGTTTTAATCTGGTTTTAAGCTAGTATTATGCTGGTGTTTGGCTGTTATTTGGTTGGTTTTAGGCTGATGTTTGGATGGACTGGTGTTAAGACTGGTGTTGCCTAGGGATCGGTGAGCTGGGGAAGACTGGCGTGCAATTTTAGTCTGGTTATATATGAGGTATAGACTGGTGTGTGGATGGTTTTAGGCTGGTGTTTGGACTGGTGTTGCCTAGGAATAGGCGAGCTGGGAAAGGCTGGTGTGCAGTTTTAGTCTAGTTTCAGGCTGGTGTGTGGATGGTTTAGGCTGGTGTGTGGAAGGTTTTAGGCTGGTGTGTGGATGGTTTTAGGCTGGTGTGTGGATGGTTTTAGTCTTGTGTGTGGATGGTTTTAGGCTGGTGTGTGGATGGTTTTAGGCTGGTGTGTGGATGGTTTTAGGCTGGTGTGTGGATGGTTTTAGGCTGGTGTGTGGATGGTTTTAGGCCGGTGTTTGGATGGTTTTAGGCTGGTGTGTGGATGGTTTTAGGCTGGTGTGTGGTGGTTTAGGTGGTTGGTGGATGGTTTTAGGCTGGTGTGTGGATGGTTTTAGGCTGGTGTGTGGATGGTTTTAGGCTGGTGTGTGGATGGTTTTAGGCTGGTGTGTGGATGGTTTTAGTCTTGTGTGTGGATGGTTTTAGGCTGGTGTGTGGATGGTTTTAAAGGCGGTGGTTTGGATGGTTTAAGGCTGGTGTGTGATGTTTTAGGCTGGTGTGTGGCTGGTTTTAGGCTGGTTGGTTGATGGTTTTAGGCTGGTGTGTGGATGGTTTTAGGCTGGTGTGTGGATGGTTTTAGGCTGGTGTGTGGATGGTTTTAGGCTGGTGTGTGGATGGTTTTAGGCTGGTGTGTGGATGGTTTTAGGCTGGTGTGTGGATGGTTTTAGGCTGGTGTGTGGATGGTTTTAGGCTGGTGTGTGGATGGTTTTAGGCTGGTTGTGATGGGTTTTAGAGGCTGGGTTGGTGGGATGGGGTTTAGGAGGCTTGGTGTGTTGCTTGGTTTTAGTCTGGTGTGTTGATGGGTTTAGGCTGTGTGTGGATGGTTTTAGGCTGGTGTGTGGATGGTTTTAGGCTGGTGTGTGGATGGTTTAAGGCTGGTGTGTGGATGGTTTTAGGCTGGTGTGTGGATGGTTTTAGGCTGGTACTTGGATGGACTGGTGCTAAGACTGGTGTTACCTAGGGAGAGGTGAGCTGGGGTAGACTGATGTGCAGTTTTATACTGGTATTTGATTGTAGACTGGTGTTTCGATGGAACGGCGTTTGGACTGGTGTTGCCTTAGGATAGGTGAGCTGAGTAGACTGGTGTGCAATTCTATACTGGTTTTAGACTGGTATTTGTTTTGAGACAGGGATTTTTAATGGGTTAAACTGGCGTTTGGATAGACTGGTTTTAGATTGTTATTCGGTTTTAGACAGGTTTTTTTTAATGGTTTAGACTGGTGTTTGGATGGACTGGCGTTTAAACTGGTGTTGCCTAAGGATAGGTGAGCTGGGGTAGACAGGCGTGCAATTCTAGACTGGTTGTATACTGGTATTTGGTTTTAGACAGGGTCTTTTAGATGGATTAGACTGGTATTTGGTTTTAGACAGGTTCTTTTTGATGGTTTAGACTGGTATTTGGTTTTAGGCAGGGTCTTTTTGATGGTTTAGACTGGTATTTGGTTTTAGACAGGGTCTGTTTGATGGTTTAGACTGGTGTTTGGATGGACTGGTGTTTAGACTGGTGTTGCCTAAGGATAGGTGAGCTGGGGTAGACTGGCGTGCAATTCTCGACTGGTTTTAGACTGGTATTTGTTTTGAGACAGGGTTTTTTATGGTTTACAGGTGTTTGGACTGCTGTTGTCTAGGAATAGGTGGGCTGGAGTGAACTGGGTTTGCGATTCTAAGTATGAGTGTTCACTTCTCTCCTGGTCATTTTTCGTGTGGCTACACGTAGCAGCTTCTAGGCAGCTCCTTCCCCCCGTCCTTGGGCAAAACCTGAAGCTAGCTAGTGTATCGCATGCAAACCTGACATGCAAACCTAACATCGAGCACCTCACCAGGGTGCGTATCATCTCCCTACGGTCCTGTACTGCTTATCATCTCCCAAGGATCCTGCACTGCTTTTCATCTCCCTAGGATCCTGTACTGCATATCATCTCCCTAGGTCCTGTACTGCTTATCATCTCCCTAGGTCCTGTACTGCTTATCATCTCCCTAGGATCCTGTACTGCTAATCATCTCCCTAGGTCCTGTACTGCTTATCATCTCCCTAGGTCCTGTACTGCTTATCATCTCCCTAGGATCCTGTACTGCTAATCATCTCCCTAAAGCTCTGTACTGTGCTACTGCCACTGTTTTATTTTTGGGCTACATGTACCCGCGTGTATGCAGCTCCCTTGAATGAGCCAGTGCCTGCAAGGGTACTACAAATAGCGCGTCTAGGGTGTGTACCTAGAGCATGTAGGATTGTATTGGATTGTCATGTGGTTTTTTTGCCATCTCTGGACTGCTCACCGTCTTCCAATTTCTAGCCCCCCCGTGCGATACCCACGGAAAAACCAGGGGGCATACTTTGTATCAAGTATGCTTCATTAGAGTTAGAATGTCAAGACTTCTCCAGCTCATGTTCAGCTCATCTCTCGAGCATGTGGCCAATTATAAAAACTGGTGGTAGCCTGTTTGCAGTCCTGTGCTAGCTCATAGCTATAGGACAGTATTATTTACCTATGCAATATATGATATGGCACACAATATATGATATGGTATACAATATATGAATGCTTCGATCACTAAGACAGTGTGCCTCTTTCTGACTCTGCAGCCTTGAGCCCTACGCTGATCTTGTGGTGGATCATCTAGATGAGATAGACTTCACTACCTTGCGCCCTACAATCAAGCAAGCTTGAGCCCTACGCTCATCTTGTGGTGGATCATCCTGGTGAGATGGTGCACTGGCATAATGTGGCCAACAGTGCTTGCATCGGCGGTGATTCTTCTCAATGTGGTGGTCCTACTGTGACGTTAGCTAGCTCCAGCTTACGCTGTGGTGTCCTTAACATCACGTCCTGTGAGTAACTGTATTACACGGATGTAACAATTTCAATTTCAGGAGTAAACTTACTGCGCTATGTAACAGCTTTCTCTGATAACCGAGCCAGGTCCAATGGTGACGTTTTCCCGGGTGGTCTATCGTGAGGCTCCAATCGGTTTTTTGTGTTTTAGCGCTTTCTGGCCCTCCGCAGTCTGGGCATGGAGGGATACAGGTGTTTCTCACATGGTGGGTATACTATGCTCATCTTGCATGCACATGTGGCACCCATTAAAAGTTGAACTGACTATTGAGGATGGGGCTCCATGCGATGGGTCAAGTGCTCATTTAGGAGGCTACATGCTGGGGTTCATGTATATATGTTACAGTCCAGGGATGGGCCAGATAGGCTAAAGGGACTTGCCCAACCGTAGGGGAAGGGCTTAAAAAGACAAAGCACTGATGAACTAACCCCCAAACAATCGTTTAACCGACGGGTCCATACACATCTAGGCCAATGTCTAGGTCTAGTTTTCCCGAGGAACTGAACCCACTGATAACTTGACGACCTAGTCTACCTCGCCTTGGCTCACAACTCTCGTTTTTTAAATTAAGCAGCGAGATCTTCCTCTCTGTGTTATCAGGTATTCCATGGACTGAGTGGTTGTTGCCCAGACTGCCCAGACGGGTTACCAACCCCCAATACCAGGCAGAAACTGTTTCTGAGCCAGAACTCGAATTAAAACTTGTTTTCGTGGATCCATTATTATAGACTACTCGCCGTCTTTGGCAGTAACACCAGCATTTACATTTTTAATGTGTAAAGTAAATGATTCTTTGTTTTCAGGTTGTTATCAGGGTACTTCAAGAGGAACCCCAGCTCTGCTGCCTGAGACGTAACCTATTGTGTATCCTGCGCCCTGCGACGCAAGGGCCTCTTTGACGTTGTGTCTGCAACGGAGGACGCAGCGTCCTGAACAACCCTAGTTGTAAAGTTTGAATGCAAAGTGAATCTTCCTGTCGTTTTGTTTCTTCATTTAAATGTATGCATACTGAAGGGATTTTGTCATAAGCGGTGGTATGAACGATTCAATCATCTGATATAATGGTCGAATCGGTCTTACCACCGCTAAAAACAGATTTCCATCCTTGGAGCACCAAGTACCGTAATTAAATCCCCAAATGTGAAATATAGCGAGCAAAGAAGTTCTATCTACAATACATACAACGGATATCTGAGAGAATTTGGCAGCTCGCCGTTCTGCACTGTATTGCTGTGTCCATTTTTTTTCCATGGCGAAAATGTTGGCGGACAGCTCCGCCGGCCAGCGCTCCCTGTTTGTACAGATTTCAACTAGGTGGAACCCCATCCGCCAAATGGTCCGCCAAAAGTTTGTGCGCGTACTATTTGTTACTGCCATGTAACATAATGGTGTAGTCATGTTTAATCCAATCAAGCTTAAGCACCCAAGGCTCAAGCTTATTCATCATTTAGGCCATCCATTGCAAAAGCAACACCCAAGTTATTTCCCCTATCCAATCGGTACTAACCTGAACTTGAGATCAGGCCATACAAAAAACAAACATGCATATCTCCCACCAAGGAAGCTCACACTGCTGTTCTCTTGAAGCCAGGGGCTCCTGCAGATAATATAATAACGATACAAACAGTTGAATCCTTCCACGGTGACTATAGCTAGCTCCGGCTTACGCTATGGTGTCCTTAACTTCACGTCCTGTGAGTAACGGTATAACACGGATGTAACAATTTCAATTTCAATTGAATCCTTCCATATATGGCGCAGTATAGCCTGTGCCAATGGCTGGGTGCTTCTCGTTTCAATCCCATGCTGAGACCCCCTCCGGACCTGTTGCCATGTCACGCATGCTTGTGACCAACGTTCTAGCCTACTCGATTGGATGCATCCATTTTACTTGCCGACTAGCATGCATGTATCCGATCCATCCGCTGAATCGAATGCACGCATCTAATCCGCCTGCTGATTAGCATGCATGCATCCAATCCGACTGCTGAATCGAATGCATGCATGCATCCGGTGCACTTGCACAAGGACGCATGCATTTAATGCACATGCCGACTAGCGTTCACAGCACCAATGCTCTTGCTGAATCGAGTTCATGCATGCATCCAGTGCATGCTACGCACTAGTTGGCAATGCACTTGCCGACTGAGATGCATACGTGCATGGTACCAAAGCGCCTGCCGACTAGCATGCGCGCATTTGGCGAATCATGAATCGCATTGCATCCTACGCACTTCTGCCATCCCTGTACATAACGGTGGGCCCGGCACGACAGCTTCTTAGTTTCGCGGCATCTGGCCCCTGCGGATCTCGGCTGTTGGTCAGCAGCTTCCAGGATGTCAGGTCGTCCACCACAGTCGGAACGACAGCTGAGCAGATAGGTTGCTGATACCCTCCAGGGAAATTCGCGCCTGTCCTGGGGAGATGTGCCAATTTGAAACCCCTCACACCCGGGGGAAGTGCATGGGCAATTGGATCTCCTTCTTGCTGTTCCTGCCCTCAGGATCTTGTCCGAAACGGCGTCAAATGCCCGCCCGCCCCACGCTCGTCTAGTTCATCGACATCTCGCGACAGCTGGAATCCGTATTCCCCTGCGATTATGATATTCCTTCGTTAGTGCAAGGTGTTTAGGAGCGTCGGGACGAATGGCGACAGTTAACGACCTCCAACCACCCTCCGAAGCGTCTCGAACCACGTAGCGCCACACAGGCTGTTTGAATCGCAACAGCTGGACAAATACAAATTAATAACCGCCTGCCGTGCGCCGCTTGCGGTTACGCCTCAGACACCTCTTCGCCTCTCTATAAATACTTGCGGCACCCTTAGGTAGTAGTATACAGAAAAGTCAAAATGGTTCGAGGGAGTCATATCCTCGGGATTGTAGTCGTCAGCTGCCTTTTGCGGCAAGCTATTGGAACCGCTGGCGGCATTGAGACGTGGTGTGCATTCCGAGACCCCTTCATCGATGTTGGTCTCACTCGAGCAACCTACTTCCAAGGCGCCACTCCTTGCAGGATTAACGGGTTCGATAATTCACTCACGGACTGCTCGGTAAGTATCGCATTCTTTCTGCAATTTGACTCTACTATGATAAGTCTGTCCACCTTCTCTATAGTTGTTCACAAGATTTCAAATGTAGCTAGTCTCGTGTGCGCCTTACTTTCAGTGTTGCTATAGATTGATCATATCCTCTTCGCGTTGATTATATTCTTGATGCCGATGTCCATGGTATTTCTGCGGTTAACTGTCGGACCCTCCTCTTGGTGGCCGCTTGGTTAATTTGTTTGACCTGTTTCTGCGATTGATTGCGCACTGCTCTTGTTCCCACGCATTGCTCTACCAGTCCTCTCTGTGATTGTCGTCCATTCCATTAATTGACCGCTCACCTGTTCCCTCGCAGACTTCCGATGGATGGGGCATCGACATCGAGCAGTGTGTCTACCCCGGGTACAACCCCATCAACCAGCCCGTGTCTTACCCTGCCAACACCGTGCTCCCCGGCTACCCCGGCACCTTCGACCAGACCTTGGCTTGCAACCAGGTTGTGTTCATGAGCGAGCTGGTTGACTCCGCCAACATCACCTACGGCGAGGTTAGGGTGTTCAAGGACTACTCCGACAAGTTGTACGTGACTGCTACCGTCCGCCCAGTGTTCTTCGGCTCCAACTCCAGTATGTACCAGCCCCCCCAATTGAACTCTCGCCAGTGGCTGCACAGCCAGCCTTCTGCACCTGTTCCCTTCAACCAGTACTCCCCTGCCACCCCCCTCGGTCCCGCTGCCGGCAAGGTCATCGTCGCTAATGCTGCCAACTACGACCCCACCCTGTCCAACGCAGCTTACGTCAACCAGCTGAGCATCAGCCCCATCACTCCCTCCCAGTTCTGGTCTTGTTGGACTTACGAGGTTGACCTTAAGGCTGCTTGCAACCCCAACCACCGCCAAGCATTGGGTCAGTGGTGCAAACTCCACTGGCACGGGATGTCTTCCCAACAATGTCCTGGACCTAACTGCCAGCACCAATCTGTTCCTCTATGTTGAGTTCACCATTGTTGCCCTCAACCTGTTCAACACTTCTGTGTCCTCCCTGGGTCCTTCTTGCGGAACTGTTGCTGATACCAAGACCATCAGGCTTCCAGGAAGTGGAGTTGTGGACCTTTATGCTGCTACCATTTGGGTTGCCCAAGTCTTGCTCCTTCATCACCACCTCTCCCCCTCCTGCCTCCCTCTCCTGCACCTCCTGCACCTCCACCAACCCTCCCTCCAGGCCCCTCTCCCCCCCCTGCCCCCCCTTCTCCCCCCGTACTCCTCCTCCCAACCCCACCCCCCCTCCCCTCCCAGCACCTTTATCACCTCCACTTTCTACTTGAACGGGTCTACCCTCACTGCCCAGTCTTGCCTTAGCATGGACATCATCATTGCTGGTGTCCTCATCGGTCGCCAGTACATTCGTGTTGGTTGCGATGTTATCGCTGGTCCCTTGTCTCAGCTGTACTACAAGGTCCAGTTCAACAATGAGGCCGACAGGACTTCTTGTACTATTCTGTCGCCACCCCTTTCTTTTGGGGCACTCTTGTGTACCCCTCTGTAAAAGCCAGGCTGCGGCTTCTTTGGCTTGTACACCCAGACCATGGGCGTCAACGGTGCCTTCAGTGAGCCTGTCTTCAGCAGAGGCTCCCTCTCAACAGCCCTTTGTCCCCTGCCAACTGTGGGCAAACCCTTACTACATCAGCTTTGCACCAGCTCAGTCACCACCCTGCCAATGCACACACTGGCACAATGGTCAACCCGAGTCAGCAACGCTGTCAATGCCCTCTGGCAGTCTTCGGCTGGGCTCCTCTCACTGCCTATCCCACCTTATGGCCAGATACAAACTTTGGAGGCTCTTTGCATCAACAGATACTTGCAAATCGTCCCAAGTTGGATCAACCTTGGCATCAACAGCGCCTTGTACAACCTCTACCACTGTTCCCAGCATGCTTGTCGCCCCCTACTTTACCCCTGTGCCACCATTGTGCCGGTGCTGCCGACTGCGCTCCCCCCTCCCCCGCCCCGCCCCCTCTCCTCCTCCCTCCTCCCCCCGCCCCCCTCAACCCCCCCCGTTCCCCCTCCTACCAAGCCCCGTGCCATCTCCTCCCCCTGCCCCTCCCCCCGCCCCCTCACCCTCCTCCTCCTACCCCTCCCTCCCCCCTTCCTCCCTCCCCCCCTCCCAGCCCCCCTCAGATCTGCAGTATTGTTGTCAGCATGACCAAGAACTTCTCTGCTGGTCTTCCTTTCGACACCCAGACTGATCCTGCCCGCCTGGCCCAGAACCTGAACCTGCTGTGTGGTACTGGTGTCAGGCCTGCCTTTGGTGCCCAGCTGTTTGTCCCCACTGGTATTTCTGCTCCTGCCCAGATCCAAGTTGGAGCCCTGGTGTACAGCGCTGTTGACCAGACCACCTTCTTCAACTGCATCAACTCCAGCCCCAGTACCATTCAGGTCATTGCCCTTGCCTACTCCCTGGAGTGCACTGATTCCATCTCTATTGCCTACTCCTGCAGTGCCCAACCCACCAGCTTCTACAGTGGCATTGCCAACCAGCCTGCTGGTGCCATGCAATGGCTCCAGTCTTGCCCTTCCCCTCCCCCCCACCCCCCCTCCTCCCCCTCCCCCACCTCCTGCCCCCCCTTCTCCCCCTCCAGCCCCTCCTCCCTTCTCCCCGCCCTCCCCCAGGCCCTCCCCCTCTGCCCCCTCCCCCTTCCCCCCCCAGCCCCTCCCCTCCCCCTCCTCCCATTGGTGTCCTCCGACTGAGCATTGACGGTGCCACTGTCGGTGATGTGAGGTGCACTAACAAGGGTGTCGGCGGTGACTACGTTGATGTCATGTATGACACCATTGACTCTGCTGGCCTCACCTCATGCCTGCCCAGCGGCTCTTCCGATGTGCTGTGCTCTGACTCCACTGCTACTGGCTCTGTGATCACTGTTGTATTCACCAAGCAGTCTTGCGCCAGTGACTTGTACACTGCCATGACTTCTGGTTCCGGTGTGCTGACTGCTGGATACGTGCAGTCTGCCAGCATCCCTTGTGCTGCCGTGCTACTCCTGCAGACTTCTGGCCGTACTGACATGCTCTTTGCCTGCACCTCTGCCCCTCCCCCTACCCTCACCACAACACTGCCCCAGCTGTGCTGCCCTCCCTCCCCTCCCCCTCTGGCTGCCTCTCCCCCTCCCCCCAATACCCCCAGGAACCCCAGGAACCCCAGGAACCCCAGGAAGAAGTCCCCCCCTCCCCCCGTCCGTTCCCCCCCTCCCTCTCCTTCCCCCCCTCCTACACCTTCCGTGTCTCCCTCTCCTCCCTCTCCTTCTCCCCCTCCCCCCCCTCTTCTCTCACCCTCTCCCCCCCCTCCTCTTCTCTCACCCTCCCCCCCTCCTGTCCTTCTTGACGAGTACCAGTTCTACATCGAGACACCCATCACCACCGTCAACCAGGTCAGCGGGCTCACCATCACTCTGATGACCTGCCCTCCCTTCAGCAGCGCTATTGCGACAGTGATGAGAGTCAACGACATTGACCCTGCTGTCGCCTACCCCACCAGCAGCATTGGCCAATGGCTGCTCCATCGTCACCCGCCAGCCCTGCTGGTGGCCCTGTCCGTGTCTTCTACAAGGCCTTCTTGCGCTTGACGACTGCGCAGTGGACTCTGCTGAGCAGCAATCTCGGCCTTGCTAACGCCGCCTTTGTGGTCAACGGCAACGTTGTCTGTGGTAGCACCATGCACTTCGGCCCTGCTCTGGACATTGCCAAGAAGACCTTCACTAGTGCTGAGATCCCTGCCCTGGCCAACCCTGCCCAGTGCAAGGCCGTACCTATGTAGGCTCTTCGCCTCAGTATGTCATTACTTTCATGTGCGTCGGCTTATGGCCTAATAGTTGGGCATCATATAGCCAGACATTCATTCTTCAATAATTCTTTTATTCTTGCACATTTTTACTCCTTACTTCATTTTACCTAGTGTCTTTGTTGAGCATGGAATTGTGACTCTTCCTCTCCCCGTGTAAAATGTCTCAGAAATCGTATCACCGTCTCATCAATCCCCGTCCCTCTCCCTTTCTGCATGGCTTCACATATGCTTGCAGTGTTCAGTTACCAGGTCTATCAGTTGTCTCAAACTTGGATTTGACTGCAACACCAAGAAGAGGGCGCAGCAGTTTTTATTCTCAAAACTGCCTAAAAGTAGACATTGAAATTCGGGATTCCCTTTGGATTCTATATTCAATAGGCTGTCCAGATGCGAGCTCTGAGAAGAAGAAAAATCTGCCAGGGGCACCTGCTCAAAGGGACACCACCTGGATGAATGAGCTGGTGGAAAGTGGTATAAGATCCGAAATGGAAGTGCGATAGCCTGAGGCTGGAAACTTGGACAGCAAGCTTGATTGCAGCCCCAACCTGGTCCAACTCTTGCCCCACTCTTTTCTCCACATTGCAGAGTCGGATGAACATCCAGTGTCTGCCTGTAAGAACATGGGTGCCCAAACCCATCTCAGCCCACTGGGCAGTCCAGCCTGGGTGGCAGCTGCCTGGAAGCTGCCATATGGCCATGGGATAGACTGAGCACTACAGCCTGAGGAGGGGCTGAGCTGCAGAATCTGGAGAAGCTTTTTCACAGTTTGGCCCCAGTGTGTAAAGATTCAAAGCCCTCAGGATGTGAAACCAAAAATAAAGTTGCTGGAAAGCTCCTGATTCCAAGTCCCTGAACAGTTATTCAGCTTCCAATATTACCCCAACCTGGTCCAACTCTTGCCCCACTCTTTTCTCCACATTGCAGAGTCGGATGAACATCCAGTGTCTGCCTGTAAGAACATGGGTGTCCAGCCTGGGTGGCAGCTGCCTGGAAGCTGCCATATGGCCATGGGATAGACTGAGCACTACAGCCTGAGGAGGGGCTGAGCTGCAGAATCTGGAGAAGCTTTTTCACAGTTTGGCCCCAGTGTGTAAAGATTCAAAGCCCTCAGGATGTGAAACCAAAAATAAAGTTGCTGGAAAGCTCCTGATTCCAAGTCCCTGAACAGTTATTCAGCTTCCAATATTACCCCCCCCCCCCTTTACCCTACACCTACCTCCACCCCCCCCCCACTAAGCCCACCACACCTCCCACCATCAGCCCACCACACCTTTCATGGTGGTGTGGTGATGGGAGGTGTCTGAGACAGTGGTTTATCCACCAGTGAGAGGAGAGGGTAGAGGGGGGGAATACCTTCCAGGTGCAACAAATCCAGAGCCATTGGGCCCAGGGAGAACACTACAAGGTGTCTTGGAGTATTCTCATATATATTCAAGATCCCAGCAATTTGTCAGCAATGTTTTCACTTGTCACTCAGTGCAGTCAAGGGACACCCTAAAGAAAAAAGTCCTCGGATGGTATAAGTGTGGGTACTTTTCTGAATCCTTGGGAGCAGATCTACAATCCTGTGTTTCCAAAACTACCAAACTCCCAACCCACTCAGAGCACCAAAGGCCTGAACATAGGCCATTTTCAAGACTGCAGAATTCTGACATGGGCAAGTACACACTGATATATAAGTCTGAATGCCATCCAGCGAAAAGTTTAAAATTATGAAAAAGTGAGAGCATGGACCGTAAGCCCAACACTTGGGCTATAAGCCTATGCAGGG
This sequence comes from Chlamydomonas sp. ICE-L, assembly GCA_013435795.1. Lineage (NCBI taxonomy): Eukaryota > Viridiplantae > Chlorophyta > Chlorophyceae > Chlamydomonadales > Chlamydomonadaceae > Chlamydomonas > Chlamydomonas sp. ICE-L. The sequence goes on along the minus strand of JACBWV010000394.1, from coordinate 1,748,404 downwards.
ATTTACTGCCACACCTCCCACCACACACCACCACCACACACCACACCAACCACACCCCACACCAAACCACCCACACCACACCATCCACACCCCTCCCCACACCACCCACACCACAGCACCACCACCATTCACCCACCACCACCCTCCACCCATCAACCTCCAAACACCAACCACCAACCACCCAAACAGGCAGAATCAGGTTGTCAAAATGTTGGTGTCAAAATACACCATTGTGAAGGTCATCATCATCATCACCTCATATGTCAGTTGGAAAGGGTCTCTTACAGCAGCAGACCAAAAGTGCGAATTTGACCAAAGTGAAAGTTGCCACACTAAGCTTACACATTCAGCTAAACCGGTATAGTTGGCTTTTGTCTCATTCTACATTCAGAACCTTTATGAATGGAAATGGCACTAAGTCTTTTTGGAGCAACCTAGCCGACTATCTTTCTACTTGTAGAAGAGCAAGACAGGAAGCCCTGGACTGCTTAGTGGCACCGTAATTTTTTATCCCTTTTTTTTTCTTCTTGTGACTTCTCATTTGTTAGCTTCTTACCTCCGCCACTGTAAGTGGTTGAGATCTGGGCCCGGCTCTAGGGGGTTTAATACCTACGCCACCAAAACGGTGGTTGGGAGTTTGGTTTGTTTGTCCTCGACACACCCCTGATGTAATGGGGTTTTTTGCTTTGTGGGTGCTTTTTCTTTTTGTTTAAAGCACAGAGTCTCATACACCCTCGCGGTGTCAAGTAGACTTTAACATGTAATGTATGTATGTATGTATGTATGTATTCTAAAGGTGCTAGAATCCATTTTGATTCTAGACCACCCTACTTAACTGGCAAATATAGCAGGTCACCTTGTATAAGTCCGAATGCTATATAAAAGTCCGAATGCCATCCAGCAAAAAGTTTAAAATTATGAAAAAGTAAGAGTAGGAACCCTAAGCCAAAGACTTGGTCTATCAGCCTATGCAGGGATTTGTTTCCATTAAAAAGGAGCAAGATGCCATTTTGATTCAAGGTTCAGCAGAAAAATAGGTGTACATAAATGCAGGCTGAGGGGGGTTCAGCATGATTGTCCTGGCCTTCTGCAGGGCCATGGCTTTGCTGAATGGGCACACCAGTGAGAAGAGAGGGTAGAAGGGGTGAAAACCTTCCAGGTGCAACAAATACAGAGCCAATGGGCCCAGGGAGCACACCCTCGTTTCAAGCACTACCAAACTCCCAACCCACTTGGATCACCAAAGGCCTGAAAACAGTCCCCAGGCCTTGGTAAACAAAAACAAAAGTACAAGGTAGACTTGAATTAGTCAACTAGAACATATTAATATGTGATAAATGCACGTATTTCACCACGATTGCCTACTCCTGCAGTGCCCAATCCACCAGCTACTACATCGAGACACCCATCACCACCGTCAACCAGGTCAGCGGGCTCACCATCACTCTGATGACCTGCCCTCCCTTCAGCAGCGCTATTGCGACAGTGATGAGAGTCAACGGCATTGACCCTGCTGTCGCCTACCCCACCAGCAGCATTGCCAATGGCTGCTCCATCGTCACCGCCAGCCCTGCTGGTGGCCCTGTCCGTGTCTTCTACAAGGCCTTCTTGCGCTTGACGACTGCGCAGTGGACTCTGCTGAGCAGCAATCTCGGCCTTGCTAACGCCGCCTATGTGGTCAACGGCAACGTTGTCTGTGGTAGCACCATGCACTTCGGCCCTGCTCTGGACTTTGCCAAGAAGACCTTCACTAGTGCTGAGATCCCTGCCCTGGCCAACCCTGCCCAAGTGCAAGGCCGTACCTATGTAGGCTCTTCGCCTCAGTATGTCATTACTTTCATGTGCGTCGGCTTATGGCCTTATAACTGGAAATCAATTAGCCAGACATTCATTCTTCAATAATTCTTTTATTCTTGCACATTTTTACTCCTTACTTCATTTTACCTAGTGTCTTTGTTGAGCATGGAATTGTGACTCTTCCTCTCCCCGTGTAAAATGTCTCAGAAATCGTATCACCGCCTCATCAGTCCCCGTCCCTCTCCCTTTCTGCATGGCTTCACATATGCTTGCAGTGTTCAGTTACCAGGTCTCGGTTCTCTTGAATGGATTTAAATGCAACCAGAATGAGAGGGCTGCCATGCAGATCAGTTCCATTATTTGGAGGAGGCTAATTGAAAGAGACACTGGGTGAATTGCTACAAGTCATGCATGCAGCCCCTGTATCTCACTCACCGCACCTGCCTTCTGGGGAGGATCGAACCCCCCCGTTCTCCTCCCGGGACATGCATTATTGTCAGCGTATACTACTAGGACACGAGTGCCTTACTGGCCTCTGATCAGATGCCTGTATGGCACTCGTGTTCTAGTAGTATACGCTGACACAGCTCTCTCATGCCTGCGCAGCTGATGGGGAGCAGCAGAGCTAGCCAGTTGGGTAGCATGCAGCTTGCTAGCTAGGCATTTGTGTATGTAGGCAGCATGCACCCAGATGGGCTAGCTCTCCATCCCAGGAGCAGATACGAACACTGGGAATCGGAATGTTGCGAGCAACACATCCTAGCAGCAGGCCCAGGAGAGCTGTTGGGCATGTGCAAGAAAGTTGGGCAATCGGGGGGGGGGGGGGGGGGGGGGGGAGAACTGAATCGATAGAGCTGGCTTGGACTGCCACCATACATGCTGATAGATTTGAAGCTTTCATACAAGCGAGGGAGTGGTAAATTGCTTACGGGAGCCTGCTCAGTAAGAGACGAGGCGTGGACATCGCCCTGCAACGGTACAATGTGAATTTGTCGCAAACCAGCCGTGGCAGGGGCGGGGGCCGGTCACGGAGAGCTTTGTGCCAGGCTGTCGGCCGGCCAGGTAGATGCGGGAGTCAGAAGCAGAGGGTCAGAAGTATCATGAGGAGCTCCGCAAAAACACGCCAGGGAAGCATGAATAATCGAAGTAGGTGGGAAGCTACGTTGAAGCTTGGGAAGTTACCCCCCCAATCGCGAAGTTGCCGCCCTCATCGGGCATCGGGATTGGGAGTTTGCGACTGGGATCGGCCGAGGATCGGCTGGGATATCTGGCTGGGATTGGGGCCCGAGGATTGGGGTGGGGTACCGCGCCAGTACAAATGTACTCCAGTCACTTCAAATATGTTGTAGCCTTCCAGTTGTAATACGCATTGGTCAACATCCTCGAGAATCCTGCTCTGCTTCGGTAAGTGCGTTGGCAAGGATATATATTCCTTCCGCTCAGCGAGCTGAGCCAATTTCAGATCTACGCGTGAATTTGTGATCTGGTGTGCACGTCTCCCATCCTCAGAAGTTAAATTTCTCTTTGAGCAGAGCTTCTAGAATGTCGGTCGTCCACAAGACTCTAATTAAGACCAAGCCTCGGGTTGACCTGAAGCGCGTCTTGGTGACTGGGGGAGCTGGATTCGTTGGTAGCCATCTGTGCGACTATTTGGTGAAGCGCGGAGACTATGTAAGTGCTGGAACTATCTTAACATCATTGGGAACATATTCTATCAGGTCAAACAAGCTGTTGTGTCGGCTGTTTTGTTGCCCTAACTTGGGAGCTCTACTTCAACCCCATGACGTCCCTGCCCTGCTCCTGAAGTCACGCATTCTGTCTTCTACCTCCATTCTCCCATTAGCTTGCCCTGCTTGAAAACGGGGCTGGGTGACTACGCGTACAGTGTGACGATGAGTCCGAGTTCATCGAAGCTATAACTCATTCCCTTGTTCGTTGTCCCACACAGGTGCTGTGCCTCGATAACTTCTTCACTGGTAGCAAGGATAACATCGCCCATCTTATTGGCTTGCCTAACTTCGAGCTGATTCGCCATGACATCATTGAGCCTATCTCCCTAGAGGTGGACCAGATCTTCCACCTTGCATGCCCGGCCTCTCCTGTGCACTACAAGTAAGCATGATGCCCCAAACTCCTGGTAGCCTTTAATTCTAGTTCTAGATTGGTTTTGTTTGGTGGTTGTGTGGCTTTCTATGCCCATCTAATAGGATACTGCGCAATTAGATCCCTGAGTAAGGAAGTGTTACCTTTCTCTTTAAGGCTGGCCAAGGTTATTCTCACCTAATCCTCAGACGCATGGTGGTGGTTGTCAATTATTAGTATCCTGGACCATCCACAATTCCGGATGAAATAAGCAAGTTATTGGAATCTGAGGCCCTGCTCACGGCCCCGAATTTGAACCCCCCCCTGATCACGTTTCCTTCACACCACAGGTGGGATCCCATCAAGACTGCCAAGACCAGCTTCCTGGGTACTTTGAACATGCTGGGCTTGGCCAAGCGCTGCCGTGCCCGCATGCTCATTTCCTCAACTTCTGAGGTGTATGGCGACCCACTGCAGCACCCTCAGACCGAGAGCTACTGGGGTAATGTGAACCCCATTGGCGAGCGCTCTTGCTATGATGAGGGTACGTAATGCAAACCATGCATGTGTTCCGACTGCATACAGAGTTGCATATGTAACATGTGAGCCGATCTTTGTGCCGGTCATGTGTATGATTTAGTTTCCGAATGGTTCCCCCCTGCAGTTTTCATATCTATTCAGCTCTTTCATGTTTGCTATGGGTTGGAGTGCTTCAAAATGAAATGCCAATGCCATTGTGTATGAAGATATGGGCGGAGATTTGCTAACTCTTCTCACTCTTGTTTGAATTGCCTCTTGTGCAGGCAAGCGTATTGCTGAGACTCTGACCATGGACTACTATAGGGAGCACGGCACTGAGGTGAGGAACATTGAACCGTTGCTATTTGCTAGTGTTCCGATTGACTGAGAGGAACTGCGGATATATATTAGGCATCAAATAATCAGTTGTCAATTGTGGAACCAATGCAATTTTTTTCAATACTGTTGTTGGAGGAAGGCAAGGGGTGTTACTAAGTGGGATGTCTTGCTGATACTGTTTCTAATTTGTGCTACGCGTAGCAGCTTCTAGGCAGCTCCTTTCACCCACTTTCCGGCCAAACCTGAAGCTTGCAAGTGCGTCTGTAAGCATGGCAGGCATTTCATTGAATCTGTAATTGTGGGGCCTGACTCAGCTGCTGGCTAAAGGATCTGGGTGGAAGCTGCTACGCATAGCCCCCAACAAAAACGATGCTTGATGGCTGCTACAGCCCTCCACTTCTTGGCTCCCACCTGTCCTGTTACTTGTGTCAAATCCTCAGCATCAACAATGTATATTTTTATCTACAGCAAGAAGTGCACATCTGTATTAATTCTTAGAAGTGGATTCCTCATTACTTAATTGTCCTCCCCCTATCCTACAGGTGCGCATCATCCGTATCTTCAACACCTACGGCCCTCGCATGGCGCTGGATGATGGACGTGTTGTTTCAAACTTTGTTGCCCAGGCTTTGACTGGTCAGCCACTGACTGTGTACGGAGAGGGCACCCAGACACGTTCTTTCCAGTGAGTGCCTAGTTTGTGTGGGCCGGGTTGTCGTTGGTTTCTTGACGAAACATGTCTGCTGTATCCATCCTTCCAGGGATCTACACAGCTGACTCCTTGTACAGTCATCAGCGTCTTTCTCCCATTTGTGTGCAATCATGATATGCTGTCTTCTGTTCCTGTTCAATAATGCTGGTGCAGTACCATTACATTTCCCATTGCGGGTTTAGGAACTAGGTGAACTCTCAATGGGGGCCTGTTACGTAGTCAGTGTTGTTACAGTGAATGTGAATTGTGAATGAGGATTGTACCAACACAGAATCACATAAAAGGGTCCTAGTATACGAGGGGCAATTCACTGAGGTATCACCTGGAGGGGCAATTCAAATATCTTCATAGGTATCACTTTGTTATAACTTCTCTGGGATCACCATTGCAAATGGCATGTCATCTGATTATATTAACATCTCCCTGCATCCCTAGTAGCCCTGGCCAAAGCGTGCTTGCTGAACGGATGTGCACACTGCGGGGGACAAGGGCGTGTTGGGTCCTGTCGAAAGCTCGTGAAGTGTAACAGGAGTTCGGGGCAACCATACTAAACAGAAACCTTCCCCAATTGGGAACCACGCTTTACCCTGTTGCTCACAATCCACCTTTCCCCTGTGTCTTTCAGGTTTGTGTCTGACTTGATTGAAGGCATGACAACTGTGATGGAGGGCCCCCACATCGGCCCGTTCAACGTCGGCAACCCTGGAGAGTTCACAATGATCGAGTTGGTGAGAAAAAAGTTTGTTTCTCTCTCTCTCTCTCTCTCTCTCTCTCTCTCTCGTCATTTATGTCTGCCCTCGTTGTTCAGCTGGAGACTCGTCATTGTCCTCGTGGAAATTCTTCCAAATCATTTAGGGGCAACTGTACTGGAACGCATGTTTGGACTGAATGGATTTGGAGGTTGTGAGTAGTGCTAGGTGATAGCGCAGTTGTGATGATGGTACCTCGGATAGCACCATATCTTGTTTTATATTGAGGGCGCGTGGAGGCGCGTCCCGAATGAATTGAATCCTTAATTCAATATATTTTAATTCACTTTAATTTAATTGTATTCAATGTTGTGTAATTTTAATTCGATTTTATTCCTTTAAATTTAATTAACTTGACTTGAATGCATATAATGCTTTAATTTTTATCCATTCGAACTGGATGAAATTTAATTTGTGTAATTGAATTGTATTGAATCTAGCTTCGTTGGCTAAAAAGTGACGAAAATTAGAGTTTTTGAATGGTTGTTGGATTTAAAGCTGTAATGAAAGCTCCTGTAATGCAATTCATTAATGTGGATTGTTTCCATTTTTAAGAATTTTAAGAACACAAGAAAAATGAGACCAATCAGAGGTCTGGTTGATCTTAAGGAATTAAGGAAGGTATTGCATGTTTGGGCCCAGCCCAGACGTGAACGGTACGTCCCGTCCAGCTCACTCCTGAACAGGTTTTTGGCCAGCGGCAGGTGGTGTGGCTTGCCCCTGCCCCCGTCCGGTGGCCCCCGCCCCACGCACGGCTTGGAGGCGAGCTCCGTTGCCTAATTATAGCACAAGTTCCCCCTGGGGTTTTTGACCATTGTGATACTTTCGTGTTCTTTATTTCTTGGCAACAATTCTGCTCCCAAACCTATGTAAGTGACATGTTGAAGGGGTTCAAATTTGAAATGTTAGCTCAATGCACCCTTAAATCAAATTGATAACCGTTAATTGTAGCTATTGGGCCCAATCTGAGCTCCTTTTCGTGAATTGCGACGCTCATATGTGCTCTGGTAAAAATAATTCTTAATTCATCTAAAATATAGAATGTTCAAGATGTTTTTCATGAAACCTGACAATGTGGTTTGTGAAGCACTCGGCACACGGACATTATGGGGGTAATCCCTTCTTTCAAAAATCTGGAGATGTTTTCATTCAAGGATTTTGGTGGAGGATGTACTCGCTGGCGGTTACATTTACATTGTACATTACATTGTGTTGAGCAGTCCATTTTGGGACCGAGGCCTCGCAGAACACCATGTATGTTTTGGAAGCGCTGTCTGAACATCCCTCTCGTGACCTTGCAGGCCAACCTTGTGAAGGAGGTTGTCAACCCTGAGTGTGAGATTGTGTTTCGCGAGAACACATCTGACGACCCTGGGAAGAGGAAGCCCGATATCACCAAGGTCAAGGAGATGCTTGGTTGGGAGCCCAAGGTTGCTTTGCGAGAGGGCCTGGCCCTCATGGTGGAGGACTTCAAGGTTCGCCTCAACGTTTAATTTTTATTTTCTCCAAATGAGCGTTTCCCTTGCTTGTTGAGTTAGGTCCAGCAGCGAAGCTGACCTGCAGCAAGCTGACCTGTAGCGAAGGGGGATATTTCTTGGGATTGGGTTGGATTTTACATGGTAGTTCAGCCAACTCATGGCTGCTCACCGTCTCCGGATTCCGAGTCCCCTTGATACCTGCAGTGATATCCACAGCGATTCCCCCTGATACCCACAGCAATTCCGAGTTCTCCCGATACCCACAGAAACCAGAGAGCTCACTGAGCGGATTAGGCAGTCCGATGACTTGTCCAGGTCTTGGGTTTAGATCGTGATGGTGAGTAAGTCTTGTTGAGTGACCAAGTTTCGATTCTGAGGTTTCTCCCCCCCCATCTCCCGAAGTTTCTGGGTGCCTAGTAATGAAATCCAGGTGTGATTGATTGACACTGTTGCGACATGGAGGAAAATCCTCCTCCACCATACCCTTGTGGCAGAATTAGTGGGAAGGAGAATAGTGAATGCGTTGGTCAAGACTTGTATTTTTACATGTTTTAGCGCTTGTTCTGATTTCCTTCCTTTAAACTTGCAAAAAATGGCAACTTCGGCCTCATGTCTTGTCTCTTCGTTAGGACTTAAAACTTGGTCACCTGGCTCTAGCCTGTTCAGGTTCCTCTCTGACGGGTACAACAAGGAAGCAGCATTTGCAGGACCGGGACTTGGTTTAGAATGGCTGCACAACGTCTTTGCAGCATGGGAATAAACAAAGAGTCAAACCATGCTTCTTTAAAGACCATTTTGATCCATCCTCTTCGCACTGAGTCTTTGGAACTTGATCTTTGTTACGTAGCTACAGCCAGCAATTAGGCCGCTCGCCGTCTTCGGCAGTACAAATAAATCTACCAGGGAAATGTTGGTGTTCACAAATTTCTTTTACTTCCTCAATAAAGCAAAAACTAAGTACCGTGTTCCTAATTTCCTATCAGAAAAGACTGTATCCAATCGCTTCCAACATTCATGGGTACACAGAGGAAGCTTCGCCCGACCTTCCACTTCTGGATTGCATCATGTAGATTAATCATTTTGCACTCAGCTTGGGAAATCGGGTTCAGATAAGTTTTTGAGTCATGGAGGTTTAAGTACCCAAGTGACACCAATGCAGTTAGAGACATCCCTGATGAGAGAAGGGTTGGCTTTAAACGCCTCCGATACCAAAAATGGTTCGCAGCCAACAGCAATGATGAGAATGGCTTGATTCCCTTTACATCCGCCTTACATAAGCAGGATCAGATTCGTTCTATAGCACAGTTTAGAATGGGTTCCCATTGGCTGAACACAGAAAGAATGAGGGTGGTGGATAGAGCACACATCCCTCGCTCAATGAGACACTGTCAAATGTGTGGGTTCCAAAAACCTGAGGATGAAATGCATATGTTTGAGTGCCCTTTTTATAATGATATTCGCCTCCGCTACCAGAAGCTGTTTACAGATATTTATAGGCATGTCCATGAGGATACCGACTTAACCGTATGGAATGTGGAATTCTGCGATTCCACATTCAGAACCTTTATGAATGGAAATGGCACTAAGTCTTTTTGGAGCAACCTAGCCGACTATCTTTCTACTTGTAGAAGAGCAAGACAGGAAGCCCTGGACTGCTTAGTGGCACCGTAATTTATAATCCCTTTTTTTCTTCTTGTGACTTCTCATTTGTTAGCTTCTTACCTCCGCCACTGTAAGTGGTTGAGATCTGGGCCCGGCTCTAAGGGGTTTAATACCTACGCCACCAAAACGGTGGTTGGGAGTTTGGTTTGTTTGTCCTCGACACACCCCTGATGTAATGGGGTTTTTTGCTTTGTGGGTGCTTTTTCTTTTTGTTTAAAGCACAGAGTCTCATACACCCTCGCGGTGTCAAGTACACTTTAACATGTAATGTAATGTAATGTAATGTAAGATAATTTTCGAATTCAGGATGGCTTAGTCTACACTCAAAAACCACACGATGTTCATCCTGAACGGGTACAGTACCAGATAGTTGACACACTCAATCCTTCCAGGGGACTGTGGGTCATTTCCATCTATCAGTTTACACCTTCAGGTGCCGGTAGTGGAAATAAGGTCTTAATCTAGAGTTCTAGACATCTTTTGTAAATTCTACTGTACACCACGAGGGTGTATGAGACTCTGTGCCTAAACAAACAGAAAAAGCACCCGCAAATCAACAAACCCCATTACATCAGGGGGGTGTCGAGGACATACAAACTGAACTCCCAACCACCATTTTCGTGGCGTAGGTATTGAAACCCCTAGAGACATACTACGAACCACCTTGTGAGATAGGTCTCTGATGACATAGGAAGGCATATTTGGTGTGCCACTCTCATCACATGAAGAGGACATCCAAGTAAGGTACACAGCATTATTCCTTCCTTGCGATCCAGAGCTGTTATCTCTAGGCCGTGCTGTAGTAAAAGAAAAGATGACTGGAGAAAAGGACCTTCGCCACTTTGTTACAGTTAACCGGTTTAAAAAGTCTTTTAATAAAGGCCCCAATAAGGCACTCGTGTCCTAGTAGTTCACGCTGACACACCTCCATGTAAATTGGTGGCCACAGATTCAATTCATGGGAATCTTCCAAGGAGAATAAAATCTCATGGGCATCATGCACGTCCTTGCTCCAACAGTCTTAGCGTCCCCTGGCCATATTGAGTTCAGAAAGGGCAGCATCCTTCATCATTCCATGGTTACCATCATAGTATTTCAAAATGGAGTTCCAGAATTTAATCACTGATTTCAACCTGTAATTGCGAGTTAGGAATTGACCTGTTTCTTTCAGAGCTATGTGCTGGGGGACGGATCGCTTCACTCCTAGGACTCGCTTCATAAAAGCAGCTCATTTCTCGCAACTCCTAACTCCCCATCCCTCGCAGTGAACGCTGGCACGCAGTGGACCTGGCCTGGACCCCCTCATCATTGTACCGCGGCGCTGTCAGTCTGTACTGGTTTTCAGGCTCATTAAACGCCGGCCACCAGACCTTATCTCCCTCATTTCTCGCAACTCCTTACTCCCCATCCCTCGCAGTGAACGCTGGCACGCAGTGGACCTGGCCTGGACCCCCTCATCATTGTACCGCGGCGCTGTCAATCTACACAATTATTCACACATCAATCCCCCCACACCCGATTTGCGAAATTTTCGCAATCACGCCTAAAGACGTGATTGCCGTGGAGCTCGTACCTCGCTCCCGTTGAAATGATTTTTCTGCTCTACTCCTTCACCCCCTTTTCCTGGCACCTCCTTTTTAGACCTTATATGGTATGCTTAGGTATGCTTCCTCCTGTGGTCAAAGTTTCTTTTCAACTTCTACTTTTCTCCACCCTTATTCCTTGCCCACAGCCTAACGCTCCACCTACACACACTTTCCCCCTCTATCACACCTCTTCAACCTCACACAGCCAAACACTCCCCCCCCCCCCCCCCCCCCCCCCCCCCCCCCCCCCCCACACACACACACCTTTTTATCACCATACCCACAATCTCACTCCCCCACCACACCGCCCATAACCCCACACTCACCCCCTATCACAGCACGTTCTTTCTACAAACCACCACCAACCTTCACATTGCAACCCTCACCCCCACCCCACCACCACAACATTGGCTAGGGCGTGCAAGTCGCCTAGACCGGTCTGGGCCAGTAAATCACCCCCTCCTAACACACACACACTCACACCTTCCCTCTTCACCACCTAACCCACACTCACTCCCCCACCACCACACACATAACCGCACACTCTCCCCCCTACCACCACAACACACCCCTCCTTACAGCTTACCACTCACCCATACCTCCACAACACACCCCTCACCCCCATACCACCACCACCACCCTGGTCTGGGCGTGAAATTCGCCTACATAGACCGGTCTGGGCGTGAAAATCGCCCAGACCACAGTTCCACGTGAAATTGCTCTTTTCCTATCTTGCCGAGGTTTACCTTAGCGGTTAGGGGGCGGCGTTAGATCGCAGGACACGCAGGCTGAGTTACAAATGTGGTGTGTTCTACATCCCTTGTGATCTACAGTACCCTTGCTGTATCGACCCTACTTGCGAGAGTAGGAAGGGGGTGGTGAGGTTCGATTCCTCAGTATTTGGGCGTCCTGGCCCTAAGCAAACCTTGTAGGGAAGCACTGTCGGATTTCTGCCCTCGGGTGGTTCTCTAGTTATGTCTCCTTGATTCCGCCTCTAACGACCATGGCAGGGAGCTTGTCAGCCGTGGTCAACAGGGGTAGTGGTGAATGTTCGTTTGGTCGTGGGTTGGTATCTCTCACCAACCCTAAGTGCGCCTACTTTGCATATTGTAGGAGTGGCACCACCATTCGAACTGAATCCTCCGTGTCGCTGGTTTGTGTCGGGAGACCCACCTCCTGGGGTGAAAATCCTTTCACAACTAAAAAGAAAAAAGAAAAAAAAATGCCGCATGTATGTATGTATGTTGCAGTCCAGGGGAAGGCTAAATAGGCTAAAGGGACTTGCCCAAACGTATTGGAAGGGCTTAAAAAGAAAAAGCACTGATGAACTGAACCCCAAACAATCGTTTAACCGACGGGGGCCCTGAGTTCGTGCTACAGTGATAATTTCATTCTACAACAGGAGGAGCCCAGGCCTCAAAATTTTCAGTCATGCCGATCGATTTTTTCTGAGAACAGGGCTGTAATCGCATGTATCATGGCGATATTTGAAGTTACTTTTCGGGTCATTCTGAGCACCTCATTTAGGGGGGGGGAGGGGGGGGTCAGCCCTCATTTTGTTTTTTGCTAACTTTTTACTCAGACCTCCAAATGACATTTTGAGACCACCCATAAGTAAGCCTTGGTAAGGGTAGTCTATTGGCACCACTTTGGACCTAGTGCAATAAGTATTTACCCCCCCCCCCCCCCCCCCCCAAACCCCAGCCCAGCCCAGCCCAGAGTAACAGTGGGTGAATGGCTGGGTATGTGTTGATAATATGGGTGGGTGAATGGGTGGGTGAATGGGTGTGGGGGTGGGGGGGGGGGGGGATGCCCCCAGGCCCCCCCCCTACCCCCGACACACACATACCCAACCCACCCAACCACCGCCCCGACACTCCACCATGCGACAACACCGAAACGCCGCCATTCTACCACGTGCTACAAGTTGGGTGGGACCTAAGGTAAAGTGTAGATGAACCATGCTGAGATAATTGTCCTGCTACTTAGGTGCTACTGTTTTGTTTTAAATAATGAGAAATCCAGTTTTGAGCGGCCCCCTGCAAAGTTGAAGTGTGACTACGGTACTCGGGCAACCCAGAGGGGGTGCAAAACTGATTTTTGACTACCACACAATCCCTGTGTGGGAATTCTGAGGATGCCATTATGTGCGCCATACTGTAACCCCCCAGAATCCATATCCAAGTTTTTCAAAAAGGGGGTATTTCTATTTAAGGGGGGGGGGGGGGAGGGGGGGGTCAGCCCTCCCCAGGTTTTTTAGGGAGGGTGTGGCCTATCTTTTTTTTTCCTCCTCCCGTCTACAATGTTATTAAATCATCATCCCAGCTGGGATGATAATGTAATGCCGCATGTGAATACCGGTATCTGTGAAATCGGTCTTGTTAGAAGTCCCGAGATTTGATTTAATTACCGCTACTTGAACTTGAACTTGTTTACATAGCTTCAGCCCTAATTACCGGTTCATGGTCTAACGACCTTCATGCTACTCCTTGTCTGAGCCCCTGAGGGCGGAGTAAAAACATGGGTAGGTTAAACACCACACTCCTGCCATCAAATAGTTTTTGTCCTGAGTGAGTGGATCTAAATATTTAAGACAGTCGGTAACCCTCTAGTCTGGTCGGTACTCACGTCTGGGCTCACACGGGCTCGCGTACAGTCTTGGCATACAGCCTGTTTCCATAAGACCAGGTTACGGTTATGGATAACCCCGCAAACTGTAGTGCGGCAGTACTCGTAACCCGTGTTCTAGCCAGGTTCCTGTCGCGTAACCCCGCTGTACAATTTAGTGTTTCCGATTGTCCCTGAAATCTGGGTTATGGGAAGACCTGGGTTATGTGATCGTTAAATCAGTTGTTCGACAGCGTGGAAGCGTTGGATTATTTACTCGCCGGCTTGCCTTTCTTGTCTTCAAACGTCTCGCAATGGACGAGTTCATGTTCTGGCTCCAAGTCGTGGCCCCCGTCCGGTTCCATTTCGTTACCATATCCCAGGAGCTTCTGCTTTTTGAAAATAGGAAGAGACGCCATTATGAGCTGGAAACGCAGCGAGATCTGTACCAGGTGCGTTGCTCGTTACTGATAAATAGCATTTGCGCACGAATCTGAATTTGCCCCTGATCTCATGCTTTCCAGATCCTTCTGACGCTTCTGGGCCCAAGGGGCTACGCAAGGAGGGATGGAGTTGATTGGGGAATTGAAGGGGTCGCGCGGGACTGCGCGATCTATACGATTGCAGCGCTCGCGCTCAACTCCACATGATGGCCGCAAGTGACCGCTGCGGGTTTAATTGCCAGCGTGGAACCATGGCCGATCGGGGTTACGCTTAACCGTGGGGGGGGGGGGACGGTTCAGCGTAACCCCGATCTTCACCGGCACGTCATAAAATTTTGCCGGAAAATGGTGTACAAGTCGGTCGAGCGAAGTACAAGTTTTCGAGTGTTTCCGATTGCCGAGGACGGTTGCTCCATAACCCGGTCTAACCCTCAATTGGAAACAGGCTGATAGTCTTGGGCACTACACCCGCACCCGACTACACTCGAAGTACCCTCTGCCCGCGGCCCTAGGCAGAACAAAGCAACCATTATTATTACGTTTCCACAACCTAAAGCCACGCCTAACGGCGTTCTTCAACTTCAACTTAGATGCTAAGAGTTTCAGCCCTAATTTATGTCCAGAAGACCAATTCGCGCGCCCTGTGAGTTCTCCAGTTGAATCGAATGTCGAAACGGGCAGGCGTTGCCGGTAAGCGACTGGCAACGGACGATAGTTACCGCAAGGAGGTGAAAGCAGCTTTCGATAAAACGACACAGCAGGGAGGAGACGTCCTGGATCGATGTAAACGCTTGAACGAGCTTCTTGCAACGGTAAGGGTTACAGACCTGCCCCCTAGTGCTCCCTGGAATGCTCATGCGTGCGTCCAAATGGGCGTCTTCGGCGTTCTGCTGAATCGCTTAGGATAGGAAAGGGGGTCACCTGCAGGGAACACGGGTATCAGACAAGCTTGCAGGATTGCCAGGTAGGACAGCTGCAGCATGGTGCTGATAGGGGTTCCACATATCCTGGTGCCACATTTCTTGGGCCAACAATGGCATATATAAGACAACACAGTGTAGTGCATTCCTTTAGCCATTCGTAGAGTCAAGATATCTGTGACCCTGCGTGGTGCTGAAAGCAGGGAACACAGACCCCTGGGTGTGTTGTGAATGAAGCATGGCAGATGGTCACCACATAGCTTTTCTTTTCAGCTACGAGCAGCAGCTTCTAGGCAGCTCCCGTAGCTTGCTGCCCATCTATACCTGTAGCAATGTGGTGCATCTGGAAGCTGACAAAATTGTCTTTCTGGTACTATTGAAATCTTGGGGCTTAGCCCATTGGCTGGCTCAGGCAGCTACCCAGAAGCTGCTGCTGACAGCCAAAAATGTGCTCATTAGTTTGATGTGATGCACCCGTGTTGTTTCTATTTTGATGATGGTGGTCGTGATGATGCTGATAATGATGGTGATGGTTGTGACGATGATGATAAGGATGATGGTGGTGGTGGTGATGATGGTGATCGTGATGGTGGTGGTGATGATGGTGATTGTGATGATGATGATGATGTTGGTGATGATGGTGATAGTGGTGATGATGGTGATAGTGGTGATGATGATGATGTCGGTGATGATAGTGATGGTGATGGTGATGATGAGGGTGATGGTGATGATGATGGTGGTAGTGATGATGATGCTGATGTTGGT
>JACBWV010000394.1:1682745-1727745 GCA_013435795.1 Chlamydomonas sp. ICE-L | reverse complement strand
CGACTTGGGCCCAGAGTTTAGAGTGCTACAGGGATCATTTAATTCTACAATATAATTAAAGCATCATCTCATCTAAGAATAATATAAAGCAACCTAGTGCACCTGGTGGCTGTCACCATCAGCTTTCCAGTACTGATGGGATATTTACGTGTAGCACAGTGGCTGGCTCCAGGAGCTACCTAGAAGCTGCTAAGAGAAGTAAAAAATAAAAGCCCTAGCACCTGCCACTGTTTTTGTTTTAGGGCGACACGTAGCAAATAAAAATACATACAGGCTGTCCCCATCAGCTGTCCAGTACTGCTGGGATATTTGCGTCTAGCACAGTGGCTGGCTCCAGGAGCTGCCTAGAAGCTGTTAAGAAAAGCCGGAATAAAAAGCCATAGTGCCTGCCACTGATTTTGTTTAGTCCGACGCAACGCAAATTAACATACAAACAGGCTTTCCCCATCAGCTTTGCTAAGTGCTCTCCTCTATGGGCCCCCCCTATAGCCCTTTAGGAGGGTAGACCACCTCTAGGGCCAATACCTGAGTTAATATCGTTTATACATTCTCGCTAAAAAAAACGATCGCTCAAAAAGTCAAACATGATGTGACAGGCCTACTGTTTTTTGTGAGGCCCGCCGCCATTCCGTCATCGCATGGGTCCAGCTAAGCTAGTCAGAAATGCCTCTCCCGAACCCCCCTGGCTCCGCGCTTGGCGCTCCGCAAGGTTTGGGGGGCAGCGCGTCACACTGGGGTCGCACCGGGTCGCTCGATTTGTGACGCGTCGCGTGCCACTGTTTTTGTTTTAGTGCGACGCGTCGCAAATTGAGTGACCCCAGTGTAACACCGGTGCGACCCCAGTGCGAACCCAGTGTGACACCGGTGCAACACTGGTCGCAAATTGAGCAACCCAGTGCGACCCCAATGTGACGCGCTGCCCCTTAAACCGCGCGGAGCGCTAAGCGCGGAGCCAGGTGGGTTCGGGAGAGGCGTTTCTGACTAGCTTAGCCGGACCCATGCGCCGCTATGCAGCGACGGAATGGCGACGCGTCTCACAACAAAAAACATTAGGCTTGCCACATCATGTTTTGAATTTTTAAGCAATAGCTATTTTCTTAGGATAATTTTTAAACGATATAAACTCAAAGCTGAAGGGGCAAGCCTGTATGTATGTTACAGTCCAGGGGTAGGCCAAAGAGGCTACAGGGACTTGCCCAACTGTGACAGGAAGGGCTAAAAAGAAAATGCATGCATTGATGAACTGAACTCCAAGCAATCGTTTTACCGACAAGAGCCAGCCTTTGTCTGTCAATAAAAAATTCCATTTCTTCGTACGATATCCCTGCATATCATTGAGTACTGGCATATCATATGATGTTGACCAAAGGCGAGTATGATTTCATATGATATTGTGTATACATGGTAACTTTAGCCTAGTCAGACTGCCAGTATCATATGATATCGTATATAATGTAATGATAACGCCTGGTGGGGCGTGGTATTAAGGGAGCCCCATCGTACGGCTGTAGAGAACGGGCTGCTACTCTACCTGGACATAGCTACCATGGTGGTTGACAGCGACCACGAACACTGAAGCGCACACGTAGGGATTCGAACCCCGCACCTTCATCGTTCAACAATCTCAACCATTGAACCATTTGATAAAATGGAAGATACATTCATGCATATCATTAGGGACTGGCATATCATATGATGTTGACCAAAGGCGAGTATGATATCATATGATATCATACAAATTGCATTATATGATATTGTAAATAAACAGTAACTTAAGCATAGTCAGACTGCTGGCATCATATGATATCGTGTGATGACATGATATTATATTGCCTTCCCCTACGTATCATGATAATGATAACGCCTGGTGGGGCATGGTGTTAAGGGAGCCCGTCGTACGCGGGTGGAGAGCGGTCTCTTACCTCAACTGGACAAGCTACCATCGCGGTTGACGACAACCTGCAACGCCAAGAGCGACCGAAGGGGGGGTCGAACCCCCGACTCTTCGTCCTCCAGCAATCTGGTCTACCACTAGACCATTGCATATCACTGAGAGGGGCTACATATCATGAATTTATGACTGTGCACAACTCTAATAAACATCACATCATGGTTTGGCATGACCACCTCATGATCATGCACATCGTTATAATTGAACGTGACCACCTCATGATCATGCACATCGTTATATATTGCCTTCCCCTACGCATCATCAATTCATGGCTGTGCACACGTACGGGAGGGTCCCCTTAACAACTCGCCCCTCCAGGTGTTATTTTTGTTTGTTTTTAACTTGAACTTGGTTACATGGTCGTGCACCTCATGATCATGCATATCGTTATGCTTGAACTTGAACTTGGTTGCATGGTTGCGCACCTCATGGTCGTGCACATTGTTATACTTGAACTTGAACTTGAACTTGGTTACATGGCTCCAGCCTTTAAGGCTGCTTGCCGTCTTCGGCAGTAACATAATTCCGTACACGTTGTTATGCTGCCATGTTATGCACGTGATATGTTCTGAAGCTTAGCCTTTTCTTCGTCTGCTCTGAAAATGATCAAGAGGGGAGACATTGTCGATGATTTGATTGGGTTGCTGAATCAGAACCTTCGAATTGACAACGTTTTAATCCTGTTTAATTCTGTTGCCCATATCCTAAGGCTGCTGTCGTGCAAGTTGTTATACGTTATAGCAATTCAGGGGATGAACTGGACAAACGTTTCGTACTTCGTCGAGAATTGTCGAGAATTGCAAGCCAAATTGTCGAGAATTCTCGGATTTCC
Source organism: Chlamydomonas sp. ICE-L (assembly GCA_013435795.1). Taxonomy (NCBI): domain Eukaryota; kingdom Viridiplantae; phylum Chlorophyta; class Chlorophyceae; order Chlamydomonadales; family Chlamydomonadaceae; genus Chlamydomonas; species Chlamydomonas sp. ICE-L. The sequence continues at coordinate 1,724,962 of JACBWV010000394.1, read as the reverse complement.
AGGCCAGAATTCTCGACAAAGTACAAAGTACGAGTTCTCGCGGTAACGTATTGTCCAGTTCGTCCCCTGAATTGCTACGATGTCATGCATGTTTAGTGCTCTGAAGCCAAGCCTTTTCCTGTGTCTGCTATCAACAGGATCAAAAAAGGAGTCAGTGTGGATGACTTGATTGGGTTGCTGACTGAAAACCTTCAAATGTGCAACGTTTAATCCTTTTTCTTTGTCTGCTCCCTACAGGGTCAAGAAAGAAGACAGTGTTGATGACTTGATTGGGATACTGAATGGCACCCCCTATAATTGACAACGTTTGATCGGATTGCTGAATGGCACCCCCTAGAATTGACGTTTGTATCCTTTTTCTGTGTCTGCTCTCAACATGGTCAAGAAGGATGACAGTGTCAATGACTAGATTGGGTTGCTGAATGAGAAAACCTAGAATTGACAACGTTTGTATCCTTTTTCTTTGTCTCCTCTCTACAGGGTGAAGAAAGAAGACAGGGGTAAAGACCTGATTGGGATAATGAGAACCTTAAAATTGACATCGTTTGATTGGGTTGCTGAATGACAATCCCTAGGATTGACAACATATGTATCCTTTTCCTGTGTCTGCTCTAAACAGGATCAAGAAAAAAGACAGTGTTGATGACTTGATAGGGATATTGAATGACAACCCCTAGACTTGACAACGTTTTTGTCCTTTGCCTGTGTCTGCTCTCAACAGGATAAATAAGGAAGACAGGGGTGAAGACCTGATTGGGATTATGAGAACCTTCGATTTGACAACGTTTGATTGGGTTGCTGAATGACAACCTTCAAATTGACATCGTTTCGATCCTTTTTCTTTGTCTGCTCTTAACAGGATCAAGAAGGAAGATAGTGTTGATGACTTGATTGGGTTGCTGAATGAGAAGCCCAAGGCTGGAGTCTCCTCACTGTCTCAAGCCAAGCTGGCAGCTGAAAAGCAAAAGGCTGAGGAGGCTGCTAAAGCCAAAGCTGCTGCTGCTGCTACTGCGGCTGCTGCTGAAGCAGAGGCAAAGGCGATTGCTGAGGCGAAGACCAAGGCGAAAGCAGCTGCTAACGCAGAAGCTGCTGCGGCCGCCAGGGCCAAAGCAGAAGCTGCTGCGGCTGCCAAAGCCAAAGCAGATGCTGCCATTGCTAAAGCCAGGGCAGAAGCGGAGGCAATAGGGAAGGCTAGGGCAGCAGTGGAGGCCGCCCGGAAGAAAAAAGAAGAAGAGGAAGCCGCCCGAGCAAGAAAAGTTACAGCCGCCGTAACAATACAACGGTTTTGGAGGGGGTACAGGGGAAGGAAGGTGGCGAGCAGCTGGAGTAGAAAAGCTACTAGTGCGGCCCTTTACTTACAGACTACCTGGCGCCGTGTTCTTGCCCTTAAGCAGGTGCGGCTTCAAAAAGCGGCGCTGGCAGTACAGAGCAGGTGGAGGGCACGGCCATGCCGGCAGCAGCTGCGTGCCATGAGAATCGAGGCCTTCACACGCCGTCGGGCGGCCAAATGCATTGCGCGCTACTTCTGGGCGTATCTGAACCGCTGGCAGTTGGGAGCCCTCAAGGTTCCCGCTCGACCCTCCAGCCGGGATAAGGACAGCTTGAATATAGACACCGCGTCTTTGCTATCGAAGCCACTTAGAGTACCCAGTGGTCGGAGGTCCTCAACCTCCATCCCCCAGGTCGAAATAGATGATGAAGCATCGAGGCACCGGACCGTCGTGACCTCAAAGCAGCGCGGGGCGGAGGTGTGTGAGAAGGAGAAGGGGAAGAGGGGACAGTTGCATGCGAGAGCGGTGATGGCTGGTAGTAGTTTTCGGGACACTAAAGGGGCTATGCAAGTTATGAAGAAGACGGGCTCCTTCTCTAAACCACCTGTGTCTAGTTAGAGTGCGTCGCAGTCTCCGTCCCTGTTTTCGGGGCACCAAAGGTGCCTTGCAACTTATTAATCAGACAGGCTCCTTCACTAAATTCGCTTTGACTAATTAGACCCCATTGCGGTCTTGAACTCTGTTTTTGGGACACCAAAGGTGCTATGCAAGTTATGAAGAAGTCGGGCTCCTTCACCAAACCCCCTTTGTCTAGTTAGACTGCGTGGCAGTCTTGGTCTCTGTTTTCGGGACACCAAAGTGCCTTGCAAGTTATAAAGAAGACGGGCTCCTTCTCTAAGCCCCCTCTGCCTAAGACTACGTCGCGGTTTCCTTTCTTACTTTTCCGGACACTGAAGGTGCCATGCGAAATATATATATTAATACTCTATATAATTAAAAATAATTAAAAATTATTAAAAATAATTAAAAATAATCTATATAATTAAAAATCATTTATAGAAGAGGGCTTCTTTCTCAAAGCCACCTTTTCCTACTTAGTCTACGTCTCGGTCTCGGTCTTGGGTATTGCTTTTCTGCATGCTCAGACAATGACAATCTCCAGGCCTTACCTTAACAAGTCCTATGCAGCGTTGCAAGCGACGCTAAAAATTGGCGGAGTGTGTTGGCAGCAGAATGAAAGGTGGCAACGGAAGTGAGTAAGATACGAGAACGTTGGCTGACGTGTCAGGCTTCGTCTCGGGGGGGGCAGTCAGACAGACGCACATAAAGACAACGGGGTAACCCTGGGGGCTCCCGCCCCTTTGAAGAGGGGGCTCCGCCAAAAAGAAGACGGCTCCTTCTCAAAACCTCCTGTTCCTAGTTGGTCTACGTCTCGGTCTCAGTCTTGGGTATTGCATTTCAGCATGCTCAGGCAACGACAACCTCCAGACCTTATCTTATGAAGAAAACGGGCTCCTTCTCAAAGCCTCCTATTCCTACTTAGGCTATGTCTCGGTTTCGGTCTTGGGTATTGCTTTTCTGCATGCTCAGATAACAAAAACCTCCAGACCTTATCTTATGAAGAAGAAGAATCACCCCTGCCTAGTTGGAAATCCAGGAATACAGGCGCACTGAAATTTCTCGTGGCATCCAACCATCCCTCCCTTGGGCTTCTGTTTCATCATGATTTGACTGACAGGCTGGCGGGTCCATAGGGCTTTCTGTTTCATCATGATTTGACTGACAGGCTGGCGGGTCCATAGGGCTTTCTGTTTCATCATGATTTGACTGACAGGCTGGCGGGTCCATAGGGCTTTCTGTTTCATCATGATTTGAATGACAGGCTGGCGGGTCCATAGGGCTTTCTGTTTCATCATGATTTGACTGACAGGCTGGCAGGTCCATAGGGCTTTCTGTTTCATCATGATTTGACTGACAGGCTGGCGGGTCCATAGGGCTTTCTGTTTCATCATGATTTGACTGACAGGCTGGCGGGTCGATAGGGCTTTCTGTTTCAGCATGATTTGACTGACAGGCTGGCGGGTCCATAGGGCTTTCTGTTTCATCATGATTTGACTGACAGGCTGGCGGGTCCATAGGGCTTTCTGTTTCAGCATGATTTGACTGACAGGCTGGCGGGTCCATAGGGCTTTCTGTTTCATCATGATTTGACTGACAGGCTGGCAGGTCCATAGGGCTTTTTGTTTCATCATGATTTGACTGACAGGCTGGCGGGTCCATAGGGCTTTCTGTTTCATCATGATTTGACTGACAGGCTTGCAGGTCCATAGGGCTTTCTGTTTCATCATGATTTGACTGACAGGCTGGCAGGTCCATAGTGCTTTCTGTTTCATCATGATTTGACTGACAGGCTGGCGGGTCCATAGGGCTTTCTGTTTCATCATGATTTGAATGACAGGCTGGCGGGTCCATAGGGCTTTCTGTTTCATCGTGATTTGACTGACAGGCTGGCTGGTCGATAGGGCTTTCTGTTTCATCATGATTTGAATGACAGGCTGGCAGGTCCATAGGGCTTTCTGTTTCATCATGATTTGACTGACAGGCTGGAGGGTCCATAGGGCTTTCTGTTTCATCATGATTTGACTGACAACCTGGCGGGTCCATAGGGCTTTCTGTTTCATCATGATTTGACTGACAGGCTGGCGGGTCCATAGGGCTTTCTGTTTCATCATGATTTGACTGACAGGCTGGCGGGTCCATAGGGCTTTCTGTTTCATCATGATTTGACTGACAGGCTGGCAGGTCCATAGGGCTTCTGTTCATTCATGATTTACTGACAGGTGGCGGGTCCATAGGGCTTTCTGTTTCAGCTATGATTTGACTGACAGGCTGGCAGATGAATGGACCGGCTGCGGGTCCATGGGCTTTCTGTGTCATCATGATGTGACGACAGGCGGGGGTCAGAGGGCTTCTGTTTCAGCATGATTTGACTGACCGGCTGGCGGGTCGTAGGGTTTCTGTCATCATGATTTGACTGCACGGTTGGCAGGTCCATAGGGCTTTTGTTCATCATGATTTGCCTGACGGCTGCGGGTCCATAGGGCTTTCGGTTTCATCCATGTTTGAATGACAGGCTGTGACAGGTCCATTGGGCTTTCTGTTTCATCATGATTTGACGACAGGCTGGCAAGGGTCCATAGTGCTTTCTGTTTCATCAGATTGACTGACAGGTGGGGTCCATAGGGCTTTTGGTTTCATCATGATTGAATGACAGCTGGCGGGTCCCTAGTTGCTTTCTTTTCATCATGCTTGACTAACAGGCTGGGCGGGTCCATAGGGGCTTTTGTTTCATCGTGATTGAGTGACAGGATGGCTGGCGTAGCGGCTTTGTTCATCATGATTGCAATGACAGCTGGCAGGTCCGAGTGCTTTCTGTTCATCATGATTTGACTGAAGGCTGGAGGGGCCAAGGGCTTGCGTTTCATCAGGATTGGACTGAAAACCTGGCGGGTCCATAGGGCTTTCTGTTTCATCATGATTTGAATGACAGGCTGGCGGGTCCATAGGCTTTCTGTTTCATCATGATTTGACTAACAGGCTGGCGGGTCCATAGGGCTCTTGCGTTTTTCACGTGATTTGAATTACAGGATGGGGGTCCATAGGCTTTCTTGTTTAATCGTGATTTTGACTGAACAGCTGGCGGGTCGATAGGGCTTTTGTTTAATCATGATTTGACTGACAGGCTGGCGGGTCCATAGGGCTTTCTGTTTCATCATGATTTGACAGACAGGCTGGCGGGTCGATAGCGCTTTCTGTTTCATCATGATTTGACTGACAGGTGGCGGGGCCATTAGGGCTTTCGTTATCATGATTTGACTGACAGGCTGGAGCGGTCATAGGGCGTTCTGTTTCATCATGTTGAATGACAGGCTGGCGGAGTCCATCGGGCTTTCTGTTTCAGCAGATTTGATGACAGGCTGGCGGGTCGATAGGGCTTTCTGTTTCATCATGATTTGACTGACAGGCTGGCAGGTCCATAGGGCTTTCTGTTTCATCATGATTTGACTGACAGGCTGGCGGGTCCATAGGGCTTTCTGTTTCAGCATGATTTGACTGACAGGCTGGCAGGTCCATAGGGCTTTCTGTTTCATCATGATTTGACTGACAGGCTGGCGGGTCCATAGGGCTTTCTGTTTCATCATGATTTGACTGACAGGCTGGCAGGTCCATTGGGCTTTCTGTTTCATCATGATTTGAATGACAGGCTGGCGTGTCCATAGTGCTTTCTTTTTCATCGTGAATTGACTAACAGGCTGGCGGGTCAATAGGGTCTTTCTGTTTCATGTGATTTGACGCCGGGTGGTGGGTCGCTAGGCTTTCTGTTTCAGCCTTGATTTGGACTGACAGGCTGGCGGTCCAAGGGCTTTCTGTGTCAGCTGATTTGACTTACGGCTGGCGGGTCCATAGGGCTTTCTGTTCATCAGATTGACTGACATGCTAGCGTGTCAATGGGGCTTTCGGTTTCAGCATGAGTTGAATTGCAGGCTGGGGGTTCCATAGGGCTTTATGTTCATCATGATTGACTGGACAGCTGGCGGGTCCATAGGGCGTTCGTTTCATCATGATGTGAATGAAGGTGGCAGGTCCATAGGCTTTCTGTTTCATCCTGATTTTGAATGACAGGCTGGCGGGCCTAGGGCTTTTCTGTTTCATCATGGTTGATGACAGGCTGGAGGGGTCTATAGGGCTTTCTGTTTCATCATGAGTTGAATGCAGGACTGGCGGGTCCATAGTGCTTTCTTTTTCAATCTATTGATGTGACTTACAGGCTGGCGGGTTCCATAGGGCTTTTGTTTCACGTGATTTGACGGACAGGCTGGCGGGTCGATAGGGCTTTTGTTTCAACAACCATGATTTGACTGAACAGGCTGGCGGGTCATAGGGTTTCTGTTTCATCATGATTGATGCCAGGGATGGCGGGTCCATAGGGCTTTATGTTTCATCATGATTGACTGACAGGCTGGCGGTCCATAGGGCTTTCTGTTTCATCATGATTGATCGACGGCTGGCGGGTCCATAGGGCTTTGGTTTCAGCATGATTTGAATGGACAGGTGGGCGTGGTCGATAGGGCTGTCTGTTTCATCATTGATTTGACAAATTGCCAGGATGGCAGGGCCATAGGTTTCGTTTCATCATGATTTGGATGACGGCTGGAGGGTACCATCGGGCTTCTGTTTCAGCATGCTTGACTGATAAGGCTGGCAGGTCCATAGGGCTTTCTGTTTCATCATGATTTGAAGACAGGCTGGAGGGTCCATAGGCTTTCGTTTCATCATGATTGGACTGACCACGGCGGCGGGTCAATGGGCTTTCTGTTTCATCATGATTTGAATGACAGGCTGGCGTGTCCATAGTGCTTTCTTTTTCATCGTGATTTGACTAACAGGCTGGCGGGTCCATAGGGCTTTCTGTTTCATCATGATTTGACCGACAGGCTGGCGGGTCGATAGGGCTTTCTGTTTCATCATGATTTGACTGACAGGCTGGCGGGTCCATAGGGCTTTCTGTTTCATAAGATTTGAGGACCGGCTGGCGGGTCGATAGGGCTTTCTGTCACATGATTGACTGACATGCTAGGGGTTACATGGGGCTTCTGTTTACGATGATTTGATGACAGGCTGGCGGGTCCATAGGGCTTCTGTTCTCATGATTTGAATGACAGGGTCGGGTCCTAGGGCTTTATGTTTCATCATGATGTGACTCGGACAGGTGGCGGGGCGTAGGCTTTCTGTTTCAGCATGATTTGACTGACAGGCTGGCGGGTCGATAGGGCTTTCTCGTGTCATCATGATTTGACGGACAGGATGCGGGGTCCATAGGGCTTCGCTTCAGCATGATTTGACTGACAAGGCTGGGGGTCATAGGCGTTACTGGTTCATCGTGATTGGATCTGACAGGATGGCAGAGTCCATCGGGTTTCTGTTTCATCATGGATTTGACTGACAGGGCTGGAGGGTCCATAGGGCTTTCTGTTTAATATGATTGAACTGACAGGATGGCGGGTCCTTAGGGCTTTCTGTTTCAGCATGATTTTGATGACAGGCTGGCGGGTCATAGGGCTTTCTGTTTCATCATGATTTGACTGCCAGGCTGGCAGGTCCATAGGGCTTTCTGTTTCATCATGATTTGAATGACAGGCTGGGGTCCATAGGGTTTTGTTTCAGCATGATGTGACTGACAGGCTGGCAGGTCTATGGCTGTCGGTTTCATCATGATTTGACTGACAGGCTGGCGGGTCCATAGGGCTTTCTGTTTCATCATGATTTGACTGACAGGCTGGCGGGTCCATTGGGCTTTCTGTTTCATCATGATTTGAATGACAGGCTGGCATGTCCATAGTGCTTTCTTTTTCATCGTGATTTGACTATCAGGCTGGCGGGTCCATAGGGCTTTCTGTTTCATCGTGATTTGACCGACAGGCTGGCGGGTCCATAGGGCTTTAGGTTCATCATGATGTGTGACCGGCTGGTGGGGGCATAGGGCTTTCTGTTTCATCATGATTGCCGGACAGGCTGGCGGGTCGATAGGGCTTTCTGTTGTAAGCATGATTTGACTGAACCTGCGAGGTGTCCATGGGCTTTCTGTTAAGCAGGATTTGACTGACAGGCGGGCGGGTCCATAGGGCTTCTGTTTCAAATGATTTGACTGACGGCTGGCGGGTCATGGGTTTCTGTTTCATCATGTTTGACTGACAGCTGGCGGGGTCCCTTAGGGTTTAGTTTCGGCAGGATTTACTGACAGGCTGCGGGTCGATAGGGTTTCTGTTTCATCTGATTTGACGACAGGCTGGCGAGCGTCCATAGGGTTTTGTTTCACCATGATTTGACTGACAGGTGGGGTCCATAGGGCTTTCTGTTTCATACGATTTGACTGACAGGGCTGGCGGGTCCATAGTGTTTCGTTTCATCCTGATTTGACTGACAGGCTGGCGGAGTCCCTAGGGCTTTTGTTTCAGCATGATTTACCTGACGGCTGGCGGGTCGATAGGCTTTTGTTTATCATGATTTGACTGACAGGCTGGCAGGTCCATGGGCTTCGTTTCAATCATGATTTGACAGACAGGCTGGCGGGTCCATAGGGCTTTCTGTTTCAGATGATTTGACTGAACGGATGGAGGGTCCATCGGGCTTTCGTTCAGAATGATTTGACTGACAGGCTGGCGGGTCCTTAGGGCTTTGTTGCAGCATGATTTGTCGACAGGCTGGCGGGTCTAGGGCTTCTGTTTCATCATGATTTTGACTGACAGGCTGGCCGGGTCCATGTGCTTCTTTTTCATCATGATTTGACTAACAGGCTGGCGGGTCCAGGGCTTTCTGTTTCATCGTGATTTGACTGACAGGCTGGCGGGTCGATAGGGCTTTCTGTTTCAGCATGATTTGACTGACAGGCTGGCGGGTCCATAGGGCTTCTGTTTAACACTGATTTGCCTGACAGGATGGCGGGTCCATAGGGCGTCTGTTCCTCATGATTGACTGAAGCTGGCGGGGCCATAGGGCTTTCTGTTTCATTTATGATTTGATGACAGGACTGGGGGCATAGGGCTTGCTGTTCATCATGATTTGACTGGAAGGCTGGCGGGTCCATAGGCTTTCTGTTCAGCATGATTTGACTGACCGGCTGGAGGTAGAGAGTCGGCGTTACTGATCTTCATCTGATGTGACTGACAGGCTGGCGGGTCCATAGTGCTTTCTGTTTCATCATGATTTGACTAACAGGCTGGCGGGTCGATGAGGGATACCATATACAGTGAAAGGAGCAGGGGCGGTGTTTAGCAAATTGATAATCGGAAATTGCTACGCCTTTCCACGGGGCGTGAAGTTGAAGGAACCTTCCCGTTCGCTTGCACTGGGGAAGGTAACTGTGGGGGTTGCTTTCGCAGACCGCTTCTGCGCCTGAGCTCGGACTAAAGCGCGACAGCATGGGTTTTGCTATTTTTCTAGCTCAGATAACGACAACTTCCAGGTATTTCCTTAGCTGGCAGTCTGTTTTGGTACCTGCGCCTGCTGTTTAAAGCCTGAGCAGAGGCGGAGGCAATAGGGAAGGCTTGGGCAGCGGTGAAGGCAGCCTCCTGCCTAGGAGAAACAAGTTTGATGCAGCGCATGCGACGCTACAAATTGGCGGAGAGTGACCGCGAGGGAGCGACAGGTGGCAACAGAAGCGAGTTAGTTACGAAGCCGTTGGCTGACGTGTCGGGCCTCTTCATGGTCAGATGGATGGATGGATGATGGATGGTCGGACAAATGGGTAACACTGGGGGCTCCCGCCCCCCAGAAGGGGGGGCACCGCCAAAAAGAAGAAGAGGAAGCCGCTCGAGCAAGAAAGGTTACAGCCTCCTTAGCAATACAATGGTTTTGGAAGGGTTATAGGCAGGGTACTACAAAACGCGCGCGGCAGCGCAATTTTGCGCACGCTTTCTGAGCCCCACTGCGCGTTTCGCGCAGTTTTTCAACCCTCTGTGGGCGCAGCGCGCAGTTTTTGCGCTTTTTGCACTACAAAGCGCTGACCAATTTGACGTTTGTGCGCTTTAAGCGCTGACCAATTTGACAAAATGTAGTACCCTGGTTATGGGGGAAGGAAGGTGGCGAGTAGCTGGATTGGCAAAGCTACTAGTGCGGCCCTTCACCTGCAGACAACCTCCAGACCTTCCCTTGGCTTGCTGTCTGTTTTAACTTAGCCTGCTGTTGGCACAGCTTTTTTTGTGTGCGACGGTTCGCTATTCTGTCGCTGCTTGTTTCAGCTTGCTTGTATTACATGGTCTATCAGCCTTCAGGCTGCTCACCGTCTGCTGGCAGAGTAAAACATGGGTAGCATAAACAATACTACACCACACTCCAGAATACAGAATGTAAGCATAAGGCTGCAGACAGTTTCTGTCGCTGCATGGCGACGCATGGGTCCGGCTAAACTAGTCAGAAATGCCGCCCCCCCCCCCCCCCCCCCCCCCCGCCCCCCCCCGTGCAGGGTTTGGGGGGGCAGCGCGTCGCACTGCGTTCGTACCAAGTCGCATTTCGATTTGCGACGCACACACAACAAAATGGTTCATGATTTGACTGACAGGCTGGCGGGTCCATAGGGCTTTCTGTTTCATCATGATTTGACTGACAGGCTGGCGACACCAAGTCGCACACACAACAAAATGGCTGTTGGTTGGCGATTTGCGACATGTCACAAAAAGTGGCTGCTGGCCGTCACAACAAAGTGGCTGCTGGTTGGCAATTTACGACACGTCACACACACAACAAAGTGGCTGCGACACGTCGCACACACAACGAAATGGCCATTAGTTAAAATAGCCAAGCCATGTACTAAGTGATCTGAGACTTGACTGGAGGACGCTTCTCTTTCAAAGAAGGGGGAGTGTACCAGGATAGCCTGCTACTGGTCTATACCTCTGTTACATGTACCTAAGGTTCAGTTTACAGGGTTCTGTAACAAACGACTCATCATGTCTTGAGCTGGAAAAAATCACATCCCTACACCAGCATAGTAGCCCCTTTCAGTGATATACAATGGTCTAGTGGTAGACCAGATCGCTTGAGGATGAAGAGTCGGGGGTTCGACTCTCCCTTCGGTCGCTCTTAACGTTGCAGGTCGTCGTCAACCGCGATGGTAGCTTGTCCAGTTGAGGTAGAAGACTGCTCCCCACCCGCGTACGACGGGCTCCCTTAACACGACGCCCCACCAGGCGTTATCATTACCTTTTTTTTACACCAGCATAGTAATGATAACGCCTGGTGGGGCGTGGTATTATGGAAGTAACCTCATCTGAGCAGGATAGCCTGCTACTAGTCTTTATCTCTGGGATATGTACGTAATATTCAGTAAAGGGTAATTCAAAGCGCGCGCTTTTGAGCGCTGACTTTTTGACCCCCTCTGCGCTTTTAGCGCAGTTTTTGCAACCCCTTGTGGGCGCTGCAAGCAATTTTTGCGCTTTTTGCACTATAAAGCGCAGTTTTTTTGCTTCCAAGTGCGCTAAAGCGCTGGCCAATTCGGCCATTTGAAGTACCCTGATGTGTACGTAATATTCAGTATCTTGACATCTCATGTATGCCTTTTTAATATGCCCATTAGTCTAGCGTTCTGTTACACTGATTTCCGAAATCTCTGACATATGCACTTTATATTCAGTATCTTGACATCTCATGTATGCCTTCTTGATATGCCCATTAGTCTAGCGTTCTGTTACACTGATTTCCGAAATCTCTGACATATGCACTTTATATTCAGTATCTTGACATCTCAAGCTTGCCTTCTTGATATGCCCATTAGTCCAGTGTTCCGTTAATTTTTGGTACTCTGAGTAGTTTGGGTTAGTCTTAGTAGTTTGGGGTAGTCTGAGTAGTTTAGGTTAGTGTGAGTTCATTGGGGTAGTCTGAATAGTTTGGGGTAGTCATGGGTGGTCTGAATAGTTTAGAGTAGTTTCTTTCCTGAGTAAAGACTGCAGACTGAGTAGTTTAGCGTATATTTTACGAAACTACACTTAAAACCTGCAAACAACTATTTATAAATCACTTTTTAAACTGCAAGGTACAGTCTATTGAAATTGAAAGTGTGTTGTGTTCAGGAGTGATGCGTGCGATTTGATGAGCAGCATTCTAAAGATATGTGTCTTCCTTTTATAGTTACATTTCATGTATGTTTATATAGTAGTCTAACGGTGACTATAGCTAGCCCCGGCTTACGCTATGGTGTCCTTAACTTCACGTCCTGTGAGTAACTGTATTACACGGATGTAACAATTTCAATTACAATTTCTTTAGTAGTCTAGGCTTGTTCAGGTTCGAACTGTGGGTGCTTGGTGGATGGATGGCTATGTTCAGTAGTGCGTGCGATTTGGTGAACAAAATTCCGAAGCCATATGTTATTTTCAAATATTGTGGGCCCTCGTTGTTCACGATGTGTTGGGTTTCAGTTCAATAGTGCTTGATTTTTAAACTGCCTTTCATGTTTGAAGGTTGGGCAAGTCCCTTTTGCCTATTAGGATAACCCCAGGACTGTAAAATTTCACACATCCATTAGATGATGATGATAACATTTTACTGGTGCACTACCTCACCTTGAACTTGGTTACTTCAAGTCTGCTCGCTGTCTTCGGTAGTTACATTCCCAATAATCCTAATCTCAGTGCATGCAAAAAGATTGTGTGTACAGTTACTCTTTAACTTGGTTACATGGCTTCAGCCAGCAATTTGGCCACTCGCCGTCTTCGACAGTAAGAACCTTGGTGCCCCTCGTGTGCTAAGTACATCTGGAAGTACAATATGGCTACCCAGTGGATGGGGAAGCATGGTCAAGAGGTGGCGCCAACTGGTCTGTGGGAGCTACAGCCCAAGGAGTTAGAGTATATGGGAAAGCTTGTAAAGCAGCAGAAGCCAGCCAGCCAGACCTACATGAGCAGTGACCAGCCAGACCTCAAGGGGCAATGTAGCTGAACTGTTGCTGAATCGTGCTAACAAAAATACCAGGTGTACCGTTTTGTTTTCAATTGCGTGTCGGGGTGTCTGTACTGGGACTCGATTCTATAAATAAATAAAAATAAATCTTAACTTCCAAGATATGTCACGATGACACTTCCAGGACAACAATCAAATCCCATGCACCCAGCACTTCGAAGGAGAGACTCGTTGTCAGCAGGCGGATTAAAAATGACGCCGTAAATCAAAGTCCATGCTACCTAGCACTTGGGAGGAGAGACTCACTGTCAGCAGGCGGATTAAAAATGATGCCGTAAATAAAAAATCATGCTACCTAGCACTTGGTAGGAGAGGCCCACAGCCTGCGTTCGGATTACAAATGACGCTATCAATCCAATTCCATGCTATCTAGCACTTGGGAGGAGAGACCCACAGTCTGCAGGCGGGGTAAAAATGACGCCGTCGATCAAAAGCTGACTTAAGTAAATATTAATATCTGTATATAAAATATAATATCATATACTTTAATTACCTATCTATCAGTATCTATCTATAATACAGTATATCCGAATGGTGTGTCACATGAAAAGTTGGTACATTCAAGACACCCAGTTATCCGTCCACACCCTAGTCACTGTTTTTTTGGCGTGCGATGCGTCTTAATTGAGCGACTTGGTGCGACCCCAGAGAGACGCGCTGCCCCCCCAACCACTCTGTTTTAGAAGTCATAAAATTATTGGTCTTAATTCCCACTACGGTCCAGCTGGGCTGTCCTTAGGCTCACCGGCCACTTGGAATGTTCCCTGTACTGCCTAAAGTTTTATGTATTTCTCCTCCCATCCCATTCCCCACTGTAGCTATTTCTACAAGCTTCCGATGCTACCTAGAGACTTGTTGTGGTCGTAGGGATTATCCTCAGAATACCTGTACCAGTGGGCTTGGGTCTGGAGCGCCTGAGAAAGGGCTCCTGAGAAATGGAGCCTACAGCCTGCCAGCAAGTAGCTGTAGCCCTCCAGGTGTGGGTGTGGGTCTGGAGAGCCTGAAAAAGGGCTCCTGAGAAATGGAGCCTGCAGCCTGCCAGACAAGGAGCCTACAGCCTGCCAGCAAGTAGCTGCACCTTGCCCTCCAGGTGTGGGAGTGGGTCTGGAGCGCCTGAGAAAGGGCTCCTGATAAATGGAGCCTACAGCCTGCCAGCAAGTAGCTGCACCTTGCCCTCCAGGTGTGGGAGTGGGTCTGGAGCGCCTGAGAAAGGGCTCCTGATAAATGGAGCCTACAGCCTGCCAGCAAGTAGCTGCACCTTGTCCTCCAGGTGTGGGAGTGGGTCTGGAGCGCCTGAGAAAGGGCTCCTAAGAAAAGGAGCCTACAGCCTGCCAGCAAGAAGCTGTGCCTTGCCCTCAAGTGCATCCAAGGCCTGTAGGAAGAGCTCCTGAGGAGCAACGATGCCGGTGGACTCGATTGTGAAGATGAAGTGGTCCTTCTTCTTCAGATACTTCAAAGCCTTGGCGAACTCAGGCCTCTCCAGCAGCCCACGCACTTTCTCTAGGTGGAACTCGTTCCTGCGAGCACTCGTCACCTCCAGCTTCCCGTCAGCTCCCCGCTGGAACACCGGGGGTGCAGCGGCCTCGAGCTCTGCCTCCATCTCCTCTGTGAGCTCGCCTACTATCCGGAGCTCTGGGTGAAGGCGGTACCAGGCAGTTGCAACAGGGGACCACTTGGCGTGGTCCTTGCCGACACCCTTGGTGCAGTGGGCTTCGAGCTGGATGCACTGGCCGGGGCGCAGCTTGGCGAGCAGGATATCGGGCAACACGGGGCGAGGTTGGAGGGCCTCGTCCTCGGAGAACATGTGTCCCTGGCCAGCGGCGAAGCGGCAAGACGTCTCGTCGGGCATCTCGGAGCCGTGCGGGAGCCACTTCAGCTGGGAGGACATCACTGGGAGAGAGAGGTGTGTGGTTGGGGTAAGGGTGGGATGGGTGTGTGTGTGTGTGTGGTTGGGGTGAGGTGGTGGTGGGGGTCGGGCATCTCGGAGCCGTTAGGGAGCCACTTCAGCTGGGAGGACATCACTGGGAGAGAGAGAGGGGGGAGGTGAGTGTGAGTATGAGTGTGCGTGTGGGGGGGGGGAGGGTGAGATGAGGTGAGGGGTGAGGGCGAGGTGGGGTTGGTGGCCGAGCATCTTGGAGCTGTGAGGGAGCCACTTCAGCTGGGAGGTCACAAAAGTAGGGACCAGGTTACTAAGGTCCCATAGGGGTAGATAGGCAGGTACAGTTACGTTTTTTGGGTGAAGCCCCCCCTTCAGGGAGGCGGGAGCCCCCAGAGTCACTCCGTTGACCGTTTGACCGACGTGCTATCGAGACAAAGCCTGACACCTCAGCCAACTGCCTCATAACTAACTGGCTTCCGTTCGCTCCATTCCGTTGCCACCCGTCGCTCCGATAACTCAGTCCACCAATTTTCATGGCTTGCGACACTGCCTCAGACTTGTTTACGCATGGCAGGCCTTCCAGGCAGCTCCATCAGCCAGCCACTGGGTCAACCCCAAAGCTGTCAGCTTTATTGGAATGTCCATCATGTTAACTGTTAGACACCGGGGATAATGTTTCAAATCTGAAAGTTTTGTTAATCCTTCTAGCTTCATGGTTTTAGGGCATCCTCCAGGGACAGCTTTTTGCAGCTTTATAAAGCTTTCCAGGGCAATTTTTAGCAGAAAACATCCCCGCTAGGCACACTAGCTAGCTGCAAATATGGCTCAGGGACGGGGCAACGGAGCTGCCCAGAAGCTGCTGTGTGTGGCCCTAAAATGAACCAGAGTAGGTAGGGATGTGCATTTAGTGGTAGACCAAATCACTTTGAGGACGAAGAGTCAGGGGTTCGATTCCCCCTACGGTCGCTCTTAGCGTTGCAGGTCGTTGTCAACCGCGATGGTAGCTTGTCCAGTTGAGGTAGAAGACCGCTCTCTACCCGCGTACGACGGGTTCCCCGGAACACCACGCCCCACCAGGCGTTATCATAACATAGGGATGTGCATTGTGACTCTTCCCCTCACCCCACCCCACCCAGCTTCCTAGCTTCAGCTTTCTAACACTTCCCCTTCTCATTGATAATCACCCCGTTCTCCCACGGCTTCCCCTCACCTAACCCCACCCAGCTTCCTAGCTTCAGTTGTCGAGCACTTCCCCTTCTCATTGATGATCACGCCTTTCTCCCACGGCTTCCCCTCACCTAACCCCACCCAGCTTCCTAGCTTCAGCTGTCAAGCACTTCCCCTTCTCATTGATGATCACGCCTTTCTCCCACGGCTTCCCCTCACCTAACCCCACCCAGCTTCCTAGCTTCAGCTGTCAAGCACTTCCCCTTCTCATTGATGATCACGCCTTTCTCCCACGGCTTCCCCTCACCTAACCCCACCCAGCTTCCTAGCTTCAACTGTCAAGCACTTCCCCTTCTCATTGATGATCACGCCTTTCTCCCACGGCTTCCCCTCACCTAACCCCACCCAGCTTCCTAGCTTCAGCTGTCAAGCACTTCCCCTTCTCATTGATGATCACGCCTTTCTCCCACGGCTTCCCCTCACCTAACCCCACCCAGCTTCCTAGCTTCAACTGTCAAGCACTTCCCCTTCTCATTGATGATCACGCCTTTCTCCCACGGCTTCCCCTCACCTAACCCCACCCAGCTTCCTAGCTTCAGCTGTCAAGCACTTCCCCTTCTCATTGATGATCACGCCTTTCTCCCACGGCTTCCCCTCACCTAACTCCACCCAGCATCCTAGCGTCAGCTGTCAAGCACTTCCCCTTCTCATTGATGATCACGCCTTTCTCCCACGGCTTCCCCTCACCTAACCCCACCCAGCTTCCTAGCTTCAGCTGTCAAGCACTTCCCCTTCTCATTGATGATCACGGCTTTCTCCCACGGCTTCCCCTCACCTAACCCCACCCAGCATCCTAGCGTCAGCTGTCAAGCACTTCCCCTTCTCATTGATGATCACGCCTTTCTCCCACGGCTTCCCCTCACCTAACCCCACCCAGCATCCTAGCGTCAGCTGTCGAGCACTTCCCCTTCTTGATGTCACCCAACCCCACCAAGCTTCCTAGCTTTGCCTTTACCTTAAAAGACACATAAGGCATTCACTTTAGTGGTTGTGTCTGTCGTGCCCCCCCCCCCCCCCCCCCCCCCCCCCCCCCCCCCCCCCCCCCCCCCCCCCTCACCTTCTGCAATTCTTTCACACGGGCACTGTAAAGCTTGCTTCTGTTCTGCTTCATGTTTTTTCCGTCAACAAGAGTGTTCCCCCCCCCCCCCCCCCCCCCCAATCCTCCCCCCCCACCCTCACCACCTTCTGACCACCACCCAATCAAGCTACGGTATTCCGGAGCAACACATCAGGATACAGCGAATGTGGGCACACGTCTTTTCAATGAACAGCCCTTTGCCTTAAAAGACACAAAAGGCATTCACTTTAGTGGTTGTGTCTGTTGTTTTGCACCAACTCTTGCGCTAGAAGGCAAAGGCAAAGCTTTCAAGCACTTAACCTTCTAATTGATCTCACCCATCCCAAAGTTTCCTAGCTTTGCCTTTGCCTTAAAGGATGCAAAAGGCATTCACTTTGGTGGGTGTGTCTTAGTTGTTTTGCAATAACACTTGCGCTTACACTTGCCCTAACACTTGGCCTAGTGGGCAAAGGCAAAGCTTTCAAGCACTTACCCTTCTCATTGATGATCACGCTTTTCTCCCACGGCTTCCCCTCACCCACCCCCACACCAAGCTTCCCCTCACCCAACCCCACCAGGCTTCCCCTCACCCAACCCCACCAAGCTTGCGCTAGAAGGCAAAGGCAAAGCTTTCAAGCACTTACCCTTCTCATTGATGATCACGCCATTCTCCCTCCGACATGTGACATCAAGTTTGAAAACGACCGTGTTCTTCTCGTTAGGCGCCTCTTCAGTGTTCTGCACCCAACAACAATACAGACACCGTCAGGTGTGTGTTTGTGCGTGTCTGTGTTTGTGTGCGGGGTTCTGTACCCAACACCAACACAGTGGGACACCGATAGGTGTCTGTGTTCGTGTTCGTGTGCGGGGGGGTTCTGCACCCAACAACAAAACAATGGGGCATCTTCTCCCCCCCACCCACCCAACCAAATCTTACCCCTCACCATGTACCCCCATTCCACCTGACCCCCCATTCCACTCCTCCCACCTCATCCTAGCAAGCCCCCTTCCAACCCCCAACCCCCCTTCCAACCCCCAACCCCCAAACCCCTTCCAGCCCCCAACCCCCCTTCCAACCCCCAACCCAACCAACTCTAACCCTCACTATGTACTCCCAGTCCAGTCCAGTCCACCCCACCCCCACCTGAACCCATCGCGTCCCACCCTCACCACCACCTCCTGACCACCACACACACAAGCTACAGTACTCAGGAGCTATAGATCAGGGTTTCTACAATATCCCGGATGTAACATCAGGGGTTTGAGGCCCAGCCCCCCCCCCCCCCCCCCCCCCCCCCCCCCCCCCCTCCTTCCCTCATCAGGTCCCATCCCACCCTCACCACCTCCTCCTGACCACCACACACACAAGCTACAGTATCTAGGAGCGAAAGATATGGCAAGTGCGGAAGTGCCGGCACACACCTCTTCCATGCCCAGCCGTTGACTCAGCACCTCGTACCCCACCCCCACCCAACCCCATAGCGTCCCACCCTCACCACCTCCTCTTGAGGAATGGCACGTGCGTAAGTGACGGCACACACCTTTCCGATGAAGAGCCCGGATTCAATCATAAGGGGTACCATGCCCAGCCGTTGACTCAGCACCTCATACCCCCCACTTTGTACCCCACCCCATAGCGTCCCACCCTCACCACCTTCTCTTGAGGATATGGCCAGTGAGTAAGTGACGGAAAACACCTTTTCAATGAAGAGCCCGGGGTCGATCACCAGGGGTATGAGGCCCAGCCCCCTTATCCCATCCCATTACGTCCCACCTCACCCCACCCTCACCACCTCCTCCTCCTGACCACCACCACACAAGCTACAGTATCCCGGGGCAAGAGACCAAGATATGGGAAGTGCGTAAGTGTCGACACTCACCTTCTCAATGAAGAGCCCGGGGTCAATCATTAGGGATTCCCATGCCCAGCCATTGACTTAGTGCCTCGTACCCCTCACTTCGTACCCCCACCCCCACCCAACCCATCCTCACCAGACCCCACCCCACCCCACCCTCACCACCTCCTCCTCCTGACCACCACCACACAAGCTACAGTCTCCCGGAGCAAGAGATCAGGATAGGCAGCCCTGGATCTATCATCAGGGGTATGAGGCCCAGGCCCCCCCCCCCCCCCTCCCCCCCTAATCCTCCCACCCCACCCTCACCACCTCCCGACCACCACCTAATCAAGCTACGGTATCCCGGAGCAACACATCAGGATACAGCGAATGTGGGCGCACATCTTTTCAATGAACAGCCCGGGGTCAATCATCAGGGGTACCATGCCCAAGCGGTGACTCTGCACCTTGTACCCCTCACTTCGTACCTCACCCCACCCCATCGCGTCCCACCCACACAAGCTACAGTATCACGGAGCAAGAGATCAAGATATGGGAAGAGAGTAAAGCCAACACACACCTTTTCAATGAAGAGACCGGGGTTGATTATCAGCGGTACCATGCCCAGCCGTTGGCTCTGCACCTTGTACCCCACCCCCAACCCACCCTCACATGACCCCACCCCATCGCGACCCACCCTCACCACCTTCTCCTCCTGACCACCCCCGCACCTTCTCAATGAAGAGCCCGGGGTCGATCATCAGGGGTACCATGCCCAAGCGGTGACTTAGCACCTCATCCTGCAATTGGCAAGGGAAAAGAAATATAAGACTCAGTTACTCATTTTGTAGGGAACGGCAATATGATATCATGTCATCATGTGATATCATATGATGACGGCAGTCTGACTAGGCTGAAGTTACCATTTATATACAATAGCATATGATGCTATGTGTATGATATCATACTCGCCTTTGGTCAACATCATATGATACGCGGATCCATACTCATTTGACGTTCATGAAATCAAACTGAGTTATTATTTGTTCATTTATGATCATTATCCTTTGTTGTTCATGGGAATAAACATGGTTATTTGTTGTTCACGGGAATAAACATGGTTATTTGTTGTTCACGGGAATAAACATGGTTATTTGTTGTTCACGGGAATAAACATGGTTATTTGTTGTTCATGGGAATAAACATGGTTATTTGTTGTTCACGGGAATAAACATGGTTATTTGTTGTTCATGGGAATAAACATGGTTATTTGTTGTTCATGGGAATAAACATGGTTATTTGTTGTTCATATTATCATATACGAGCATTGCCATTTATTGTTCATAAAAATTAGCATGGTCGTTTGTTATGCATGTACGATCACCGCCATGTACTGTTCATACAAATTAGTGTGGTTGTTTGTGGTGCATACACGATCACTGCCATTTGTTTTGGATGTGTGATCACAGCCATGTACTGTTCATACAAATTAGTGTGGTTGTTTGTGGTGCATACACGATCACTGCCATTTGTTTTGGATGTGTGATCACAGTCATGTACTGTTCATACAAATTAGTGTGGTTGTTTGTGGTGCATATATGATCACTACTACTTATTGTTTGCACAAATTAGCATGGTCAATTATTTTATGTATGATCATTGTCATTTATTGTTCATAAAAACGGACAAGGTCATTAGTTTATGTATTAGCTTAGTCATTAGATGCAGGGGTGCAGCATCAGAGGGCCAAGCCGACCCCCATTGCATCATTACTAAGGTGAGCAATGCTACTGAGCTCCGGCTAGAATGTATGTTGATTATGCATGCATGTGTTTGGTGTTTGTGTATGTTGTACTTAAGTATAGGTAGAATGCATGCTGTTTGTGCATGCATGTATGTGGTGTTTGTGTATGTTGTATATAAGTACGAGTAGAATGCATGAGTGTGTGTGGTGGTAAATGTTGTATATAAGTATGCTTATGCATGCATGTGTGGTGTGTGTGTGTGGTGTTTGTGTATGGTGTACATAAGTATGGGCAGAATGCATGTTGTTTGTGCATGCATGTATGTGGTGTTTGTGTATGTTGTATATAAGTACGGGTATAATGCATTTGTATGTGTGGTGGTAAATGTTGTACATAAGTATGGTTATGCATGCATGTGTGTGGTGTGTGTGTGGTGTTTGTGTATGGTGTACATGAGTATGGGCAGAATGCATACATTTCGTGCTTGTTGTTTGTGCATGCATACATGTGGTCTTTGTGTATGTTGTGTATAAGTATGGATATGTTGCGTGTGTGTGTGGTGGTAAATGTTGTACACGATAATGGGTATAATGCCTGTGTGTGTGGTGGTTGTATGCGCTGTACACATGTCTGGGTAGAATGCATGTTGTTTGTGCATGCCTGTGTGTGGTGTGTGGTGGTTGTATATGTTGTATGCAGGTATGGGTAGAATGCATGTGTGTGTGGTGTGTGGTGGTTACATTCGTTGTATACAGGTCTGGGTAGAATGCATGTGTATGTGTAATATATATGTTACATATCTCAATATCTGTGTTGTGTCATTGGGTCATCTAATGCACTGCAACTAGATGATGGCAGTTTTGTCGGCCATGTATATTGTTGTACTAGTATATACGTTACATATTTCAACATCTGTGTTGTGTACTTCATTCATATAATGTACTGCACCTGGATGATGGATGTGTTGCCGACCATGCATATTGCTGTACTAGTATATACGCTACATATTCCAATATATTTCTTGTACTTGAGTCATCTAATTTACTGCACCTGACGGGGGTGTTGCCGCCCATGTTGCTGTACTAGTACATAAGTTACATATCTCAATATCTGTGTCGTATACTTGACTCATCTAATGTACTCCACCTAAATGATGATGGAGGTGTTGCAGCCCATATTGCTGTACTAGTAAATTACTATATTAGTATGTGCATTTCATATCTCAATATCTGTGCTGTGTACTTGAGTCATCTAATGTACTGCACCTGGATGATGGAGGTGTTGTCGACCATGAAGATGTGCTCTGCTGCCATGGTTGGTATCTCAGCTATCAAGATGCGGCGCAACGCGTTAGCAATTGCTGGGTCACAGCCTGCAAGGACAGGCAAGGTGTATGTAGGGTTTAGGGTCACAGACTGCATGGACAGGCAAGGTGTATGTAGGGTTTAGGGTCACAGACTGGATGGACAGGCAAGGTATGCAGGGCTTAGGGTTGAAGGGTTTAGGGTCACAGCCTGCATGGACAGGCAAGGTATGTGGGGTTTATGGTTGAAGGGTTTAGGGTCACAGCCTGCATGGACAGGCAAGGTATGTGGGGGTTAGGGTTGAAGGGTTCAGGGTCACAGCTTGCATGGGCAGACAAGGTATTTACGGTTTAGGGTTGAGGGTTGTGGGTCACACCCTGCATGGACAGGCAAGGTTTTTAGGGTTTAGGGTTAAAGGTTACCACCATCATCAATTCAGGCAACGGCTGTAACCAATACAGTCTGGGCGAAACATGATGTAAGGCAGGGTGGCGATGTAGTATTCGTTTATTACAAGGGCACAATCCAATCAGTGACTTGAAAGGCCCGTTCTAACAAGATAGACCTCCCCCCAGCCCCCCCCCCCCCCCCCCCCCCCCCCACACACACCATAACTGACTGAATAGATGTAAGGCAGCTTGGCGACGCACTTGTAGTATTTGTTACTGCACAGGCACTATCCAATCAGTGCCTGGAAAGGCCCATTTAAGCAAGGTAGACCCACCCAAAACACACAGCCCCCCCCACCCCCACCCCCCCACACACACACTACCGCTCCCCCCACACTCCCACCATAACTGACCGATTAGATCAAACTCCATGACCATCGGGTCCAGCTTGTTGATTACAACTTTGAAATCAGTTTGGAATTCCTCCAGGTCCCAGGAGTTGTCATAGCCGATCGGTCGCAATATATTTGCTGATGTATAGGTGTTCACCTGAAGGAGGGACATGACAGGCATGAGTTCAGGGTTGATTACGACTATGAAATCAGTTTGGAATCCCCCCAGGTCCCAAGAGTTGTCATAGCCGATCGGTCGCTATGTATTTGCTGACGTGCAGGTGTTCACCTGGAGGGACATGACAGGATTGAGTTCAGGGATAAACAGGCAAACACCTTAATTATTTTTATTTTTTGCTCTGAGGGGCAGATTCTAGGAAGCTCCGCAGCTACCTCTCTGTGGTTGAGAGGTAGTGGGGAAGTGCATGTGGTGGCAAGTGTGAAAGAGGTCGGTTTGGGTGTGGGGTAGTGCATAACGTATGCTATGAAAGCAAATACATACTTACATGTGTAATTGGGGCGAACTCACAACATTAGAGATTAAATGGGGGGTAGGACGTGAGATGCCATGATTCTTCTAGCCTCCCATGCAACAGTTCAACCACACACAGTAAACGAAGTACAAGTGCCTAAGCCTGAACACAGACATATTGAGAAATAAAATGGTTGCCCAACAGCTTCCGGGGCCTAATGCTCTACCTTCAGAACACACTGGAGGGCCCAGTAAGTGGGCCCTCAAATGCTGTAGTTTCCGGTATATGCAGGCTCTTGTATACCCGCGTTCAAGGCCATCGGGCCAAACGAGCGCCCAGAGAAGTTAATTATTATCAACTACGGCTCGACGATTCTCAATTGATGCGGCGCCCTCCGCATCGGGAGCGACTGTCGTAGTTTTGAGCCGGAAACCTACATTTTTGTTCATTAGCGCGCCACATTCTACGTAGTCCTTTGCCTCCTCCAGGTGCTCGGGCAGCTGGGCCTTCTTTTTCTTCTTTTCCTTGTCTTTCACCATTTTGGCAATCGATTTGAGGCGCTATATCATAGTTTACGGCGAATGCCGGTTGGAAATAGCTGCTAGGGCTTTGTCAATGATTTGCGCAGCTGCGGACGTAGCGATGTGGCGGCAGGTGTTGATGAAGAAGAAACCAATCACCTATTGGCGTGGTCCTGGCGGTCCACAACCAGACCCACACCAATCCCCCATGTCAGCCCTAGCTCTGGAATAAAAAGTGTACAGTTCTGTGAGTTGGCGTGAGCTCACGCGTGAGTCCCGTGAGCCCAAGGGCGGTGGCCCAAGGGGGGCGGTCCTGGGGGGCGGTACCTTCTTCTGGCTCGCACATCGCCCACTCTTCGAACATTCAGGCAATGAAAACGCAGGCGCGAGTTACTCCTCCGCCTTGTCCTCCTCCTCCATTCATTTACCCCTCCGTTCTGCCATAGCTCTGCCCTCTTGGACTTCCAAAAGCTGAATACTCCCCGCTTTAATCAATTTCTACCTGTCGGTCGTTAGCTCGTGCATGCGATGGCGTTGTCCACCTTCGGTAAGGTGGTTATTAGCGGAGCATTGCTTACCGCACTGATAGCGGTGTTTCTACCAGAGGAGTACATGCCGCACCAGCTACAGGCCAGCGTGTCCTCGTGCCCCATGGTGATGATCAATAAATAAATGAATTAATAGTATGCCTTGAAACTAGGCGTGCGGTTGAAGGGGCCAGCCCTTTTACTTGCACTAGGGCCAAACATCAATATGTGTGTGTGTGTGTGCGTGTGTGTGTGCGTGCGTGCGTGCGTGCGTGCGTGCGTGTGTACGTGTGTATGTGGGTGGGGGAGCTGCCACCCCCCTGGCCCATGGTGGGAAAATCAGTGCTACCCAATGTAACATTGGGTACATCCACATGGACGACACTGTCACTGTTTCTTTGGGGGGCTACACTAGGCAGCTTTCACTCAGCTCCATTGGCCAGCTACTGGGTCAAGCCCAAAACTTACAGCTGCATTGGATTGCCGGTCACACTGCCTTTCAGACACACTGTTTCTTTTCTAGGCTACACTTTGCAGTTTCTACTCAGCTCCCTTTCCCCGTCCTTGGGCCAGACCTGAAGCTAGCTAGTGTGTCTGAAAGGCAGTGTGACAGGAAACCCAAAAAAAAATAGTGTCAGTGTTGTCCATGTGAGTGCCATTTGTTTTTTAGTTGTGAAAAGATAATCACTCTAGGAGGTGGGTTTCCTGACACAAACCAGCGACACTGAGGATTCAGTTCGAATGGCGTCGCCACTCCTACAAAGGAGTAGGCGCACCACTCTTTGGCAGAGCCCCCCCTTCTGGGGAGCGGGAGCCCCCAGGGTCACCGCTTTGTCCAAGAGTCTATCTATCTGTCTGTCTGTCCGTCACGTTCCAACCCTGGGCCTTGTAAACCCACTCTCCACCCTTCCAAACCCGGACAGCTCGAACCTCGCCAATTTTGAACCCACTCCCCGCCAATTCCCGGCGTCGCTTGCGAAGCTTCTAGGACTTACCTTGAAGGTGCTACCTCGAAATTGCAAATTTCGAAATAGAAATTTCGCGTTTACATTTTCCTGGTAATATTTTGTATAACTGCCAAAGATGGCGAGCAGCCAAATTGCTGGCTGAAGCTATGTAACCAAATTCAAGTTCAAACTGCCGAGGACGGCGAGCAGCCAAATTGCTGTTTGAAGCTATGTAACCAAGTTCAAGTTCAAACTGCCGAAGACGGCGAGCAGCCAAATTGCTGTCAGAAGCTATGTAACCAAGTTCAAGTTCAAGTTGAAGGTGCTACTTGTAGCTCAAGAGCTAAAGTATGCACCTTGGTGTATTGAAGGTGCTACGTTCGAATAATAAAAAATAAAAAAAAGTTGAAGCGCAACTTCGCTTCACAACTTCCTTGGGACAGGGTAATTCAAAGCGCGCGCTTTTGCGCAATTGAGTGCTGACTTTTTTGACCCCCTCTGCGCTTTAAGCGCAGTTTTTTGCAACCCCTTGTGGGCGCAGCAAGCAATTTTTGCGCTTTTTGCATTACAAAGCGCAGTTTTTTTGTTTTCAAGTGCGCTAAAGCGCTGGTCAATTTGGCCATTTGAAGTACCCTGATTGAAGTTGCTACATTTGAGCCTTTTGGGGTTGCTTTGGGGGGCCAAAAAGCTGCTAGTAGCACGCCAAAGGCTGCTAGGAGCACCAAGGTACTACGTTAAGACACTGCTTCATTTCCTTAGAAAACAACCTGGTGGATGCCTGCCTGCATGCATGAATGTACATATATATATTTTTGAACATTTGTATGCATTTCGTATAAATGCATTTTATTTTTTACTGCTTATAGCAGCCTTTAGTTTGGTTTCGTTTTGTTACATGATACATCAGCCAACAGCCACATGGTACATCAGCCAGCCAACAGCCAACAGCCACATGGTACATCAGCCAGCCAACAGCCAACAGCCACATGGTGCATCAGCCAGCCAACAGCCAACAGCCACATGGTACATCAGCCAGCCAACAGCCAACAGCCACATGATACATCAGCCAACAGGCTGCCCACCGTCAGCAGGTGGAGTTACAATGGGCAGTATAAACTCCACCGTCAGCAGGTGGAGTTACAATGGGCAGTATAAACTCCACCGTCAGCAGGTGGAGTTAAAATGGGCAGTATAAACTCCACCGTCAGCAGGTGGAGTTAAAATGGGCAGTATAAACTCCACCGTCAGCAGGTGGAGTTAAAATGGGCAGTATAAACTCCACCGTCAGCAGGTGGAGTTAAAATGGGCAGTATAAACTCCACCGTCAGCAGGTGGAGTTAAAATGGGCAGTATAAACCTGCTTAGTATAAAGTAAAATAGGTTAGTATAAACAGTACTGGGTATAACCACTACTAAACTACACTCCCGATTGCATCATGTAATCATATCGGTGTAGACTGTTTCAAGACATGTCAAGGTCTGCGGCCAGTAGGTAGTAGCCCACTTTATTTTTGGTACATGTAGTAGCTTCCACCCAGCTCCATTAACCAGTGCAGCCAGTATGTAGCACTGGCTAATGGAGCTGGGTGGAACTTGCAATCATCCATCCATCCATCCATCGGTCTATCCATTCATCCTCCCACCCTCCCACCCACACACCCACACACCCATCCATCCATCCACACAACCATCCACACAACCATCCACACAACCATCCACACAACCATCCACACAACCATCCATCCATCCATCCTCCCACCCACCCACACAACCACTCATCCACACACCCCCACACCCACTATCACATCCACCCACACACCTACCCACCCACTAACACATCCACCCACACACCCATCCATTATCACATCCACCCACCCATCCACTATCACATCCACCCACCCACCCACGAACACATCCACCCACCCACCCATCCACTATCACACCCACCCACCCATCCACTATCACATCCACCCACCAAACCATTCACTATCACATCCACTTACCCTCGTACCCACCCACCCGACCACCCAACCAACCAACCAACCACTTGTGCCGGGGCTATGGAGAGGACTCAGACGTTCTTCTACCCGAAGACCACCCCCCAGTGCTGATGATGGATGGTCGGCCAGTAAAGCCTCTCCCTAGGTGCACCCACCTATCCACCCATCCACCCACCCACCCACCCATCCACTCTCACATCCAACCACCAACCCATCCACTATCACATCCACCCGCCAGACCACCCAACCGACCAACCAACCAACCAATAAACCAACCACACAACGACACAACCTTTTGTGCCTAGGGCTATGGAGAGGACTCAGACGTTCTTCTCCCAGAAGACCACCTCCCAGTGCTGATGATGGGTGGTCAGCCAGTAAAGCCTCTCCCTAGGTGCACCCACCCATCCACCCATCCACCCACCCACCCACCCATCCACTCTCACATCCAACCACCAACCCATCCACTATCACATCCACCCACCAGACCACCCACCCATCCACTATCACATCCACCCACCAGACCACCCAACCGACCAACCAACCAACCAACCAATAAACCAACCACACAACGACACAACCTTTTGTGCCTAGGGCTATGGAGAGGACTCAGACGTTCTTCTCCCAGAAGACCACCCCCCAGTGCTGATGATGGGTGGTCGGCCAGTAAAGCCTCTCCCTAGGTGCACACATCCACCCATTCAATATCACAACCACCCACCCATCAACTATCACATCCACCCACCAAACCATCCAACATCACACCCACCCACCCATCCGCTATCACAACCACCCACCAACCCATCCACCTATCCAATTACCCACCTACCCACTCACCCAACAACCCTACCTTTTGTGCCTAGGGCTATGGAGAGGACTCAGACGTTCTTCTACCCGAAGACCACCCCCGGGTGCTGATGATGGGTGGGCAGCCATTTAAATCTCCTCCCAGGCGCATGCAACCTGATGCTCTTGTGTTCGCCCTCTACCATAACGCCGCCATCTGGTCTGGGGATGAAGAGGCCCAAGTGAGTTGCGCATGAGCACATGCGATAAAGCAGGGACAGTCTACAGTATTGAGTTGTGCATGACAACATGAAATGTAACATTGGGTGTTCCTGTCACACAACCTGATGCTCTTGTGTTCGCCCTCTACCATAATGCTGCCATCTGGTCTAGGGATGAAGAGGCCCAAGTGAGTTGCACTTGACTGCATGAGATGTAACATTGGGTGTTGCAGTCTACAGTCTTGATTGTTGCATGACTACATGAGTTAACGGATTGGGTGTTGCAGTCTACAGTCTTGATTGTTGCATGACTAACACGAGATAAAGCATTGGGTGTTGCAGTCTACAGTCTTGATTGTTGCATGACTAACACGAGATAAAGCATTGGGTGTTGCAGTCTACAGTCTTGATTGTTGCATGACTAACACGAGATAAAGCATTGGGTGTTGCAGTCTGCAATATTGATTGTTGCATGACTAACACGAGATAAAGGATTGAGTGTTGCAGTCTACAGTATTGAGTGCGCATGACTACATGAGATAAACAGGGGCACCACATTGGTTGTCGCACTCATGTCATTGCTTCATTTAATATATGTTTGAGTTCAACAAGTTGGCGTCGGCACGTGTGTGTGTGTCTGTGTATATGTGTGTGTGTGTATATGTGTGTGTGTGTGTGTCTGTATATGTGTGTTAGTGTGTGTGTGTTTGTGTATATGTGTGTGTGTTTATGTGTGTGTTTATGTGTGTGTGTGTTTGTGTATATGTGCGTGTGTTTATGTGTGTGTGTGTGTTTGTGTATATGTGTGTGTGTTTATGTGTGTGTGTGTATGTGTGTGTGTGTGTATATGTGTGTGTGTATGTGTGTGTGTGTGTGTGTGTGTATATGTGTGTGTGTGTATATGTGTGTGTGTGTGTGTATGTGTATATGTGTGTGTGTGTGTGTGTGTGGTGGTGGTGGTGGTGGTGGGTGTGTGTGTGTGTGTGTGTGGGGGGGGGGGGCGGGGCAGCATGGGATACTATGTGTGTACATGCTATACAGTATAACAAGTTGGCGTCGGCAGCCTACATAGCCATGGTGATGATGTCATGATAGTGTACGTGAATGAGGGCACCTTGTGTTGTTCAAATGTTCCTTGGCGTTGTGCTGTTCGAATTTCCATATGGCGTTCCTTGGTACTGTGTTGTTCAATTTCCAAATGGCGTTCCTTGGCACTGTGTTGTTCAAATTTCCAAATGGCGTTCCTTGGCACTGTGTTGTTCAAATTTCCAAATGGCGTTCCTTGGCACTGTGTTGTTCAAATTTCCAAATGGCGTTCCTTGGCACTGTGTTGTTCAAATGCTCCTTGGCGTCGGCAGCCTACATAGCATGGAAGACCTTGCCGAGAATGCCATGAGTGTTTGTTTAATTGAACTACATTAAACAACCAAACTTCTCTGCCCAATCTTCTGCAAGGCTCTCTGGATGATGCCATGGTAGTGTACGCGAATGAGGGCACTGTCCTTGGTGTGGGCAGCCTAGACAACATGGGAGATCTTGTCAAGAATGCCATGAGCATTTTATTTTATTTTACTGCATTAAACGACCAAACTGCTCTGCCCAATCTTCTGCAGCGCTCTCTGGATGATGCCATGGTAGTGAATGTGAATGAGGGCACTGTCCTTGGCGTCGGCAGCCTAGACAACATGGAAGAGCTTGTCCAGAATGCCATTAGCATTTATTTGATTCAACTACATTAAACAGCCTAACTACTTTGCCCACTTTTTCCCCTTTTTTTCTTTTCCTTCTGTAGGGCTCTCTGAAGGATGCCATGGTAGTGTACGTGAATGAGGGCACTGTCCTTGGCGTCGGCAGCCAAAACAACATGGAAGACCTTGTGGAGAGTGCGATGAGCGTTTATGAGGCTGTTGGGAAAGTTCACCTGGAAAGGGTTGACCTTGCCGGTTGTTTTGTGATGCCTGTGAGTGTGTGGGAGAGTGTGTATGTGGGAGTGTAGGGGAGTGTGTATGTAGGTGAGAGAGTGGGGGGGGGGGGGGGGGGGGGGGGGGGGGAGACTGGGACAGGAACTGGGACCAGAGCGTCTACGAAGGTGTTGAGAAAGTCCCCCTGGAAACGGACGGTTGTTTTGTGACGCCTGTGCGTTTGTGTGAGTGTGTGTGTGGGAGTGTGTGTGTGGTAAAGTGTGTGTGTCGGAGTGTGTGGTAAAGTGAGTGTGGGGGAGTGAGTGTGTTTGAGTGTGGGGGAGTGCGTATGTGTGGGTGTGTGGGTGTGGGGTGTGTGTGTGTGTGTGTGCGGGGGGGGGGGGGTCAATTTTGCAGACTGGGGGGGGGGGCGGGGGCGGGGGGGGGGGGGGGGGGGGGGGGGGGGGGGCGAAGGGGAGGCTTTGACCTTAAAGGTCGTGTTGTGATGCTTGTGAGTGTGTGTGTGTGTGTGTGGGGGGGGGGGGAGCTTTTGCAGACTGGGACTTTGGGGGGGGGGGGGGGGGGGGCTTTGACCTTCAAGGTTGAATTGTGATGGAGGCTTTGACCTTGACGGCCGTGATACTTGTGAGTGGGGGGGGGAGTGCGCTTTTGCTGACTGGGGTTTTGGGGGGAGGGGGGGCTTTGACCTTGAAGGTCGTTTTGTGATGCCTGTGAGTGTGGTGGGGAGTGAGATTTTTGATATTGAGACTGGGGCCGGGAGTTGGAAGTGGGATTGGAACTGGGCCTGGGGCAGGGGCGGGGATGTGACTGGAACTGGGGCGGGGGGGGAGGCGGGAGTTGGAAGTGGGACCGGAACTGGGCCTGGGGCAGGGGCGGGGATGTGACTGGAACTGGGGCGGGGGCGGAGGCGGGAGTCGGAAGTGGGACTGAGTTGGGGCTTGGGCTTGGTAAAGTCCACCTGGTTATTGTCACCTAGCTGTAAATGTACTTATAGAGCTGCAAATTGTCACCTACTTCTACTTGTATTTGTAGACCTGCATATTCTTATCTAGCTGTACATGTACCTATATACCTGCATATTGGAACCAAACTGTTGCCTTGTACTGATTGCACATGCAGGCCTTTATTGAACTACATATTCTTATCTATCTGGGGGGGGGGGGGGGGGGGGGGGGGGGGCGAAGGGGAGGCTTTGACCTTGAAGGTCGTGTTGTGATGCTTGTGAGTGTGTGTGTGTGTGTGTGTGGGGGGGGGGAGCTTTTGCAGACTGGGACTTTGGGGGGGGGGGGGGGGGGGCTTTGACCTTCAAGGTTGAATTGTGATGGAGGCTTTGACCTTGACGGCCGTGATACTTGTGAGTGGGGGGGGGGAGTGCGCTTTTGCTGACTGGGGTTTTGGGGGGAGGGGGGGCTTTGACCTTGAAGGTCGTTTTGTGATGCCTGTGAGTGTGGTGGGGAGTGAGATTTTTGATATTGAGACTGGGGCCGGGAGTTGGAAGTGGGATTGGAACTGGGCCTGGGGCAGGGGCGGGGATGTGACTGGAACTGGGGCGGGGGGGGGAGGCGGGAGTTGGAAGTGGGACCGGAACTGGGCCTGGGGCAGGGGCGGGGATGTGACTGGAACTGGGGCGGGGGGCGGAGGCGGGAGTCGGAAGTGGGACTGAGTTGGGGCTTGGGCTTGGTAAAGTCCACCTGGTTATTGTCACCTAGCTGTAAATGTACTTATAGAGCTGCAAATTGTCACCTACTTCTACTTGTATTTGTAGACCTGCATATTCTTATCTAGCTGTACATGTACCTATATACCTGCATATTGGAACCAAACTGTTGCCTTGTACTGATTGCACATGCAGGCCTTTATTGAACTACATATTCTTATCTATCTGAA
The DNA here is from genome assembly GCA_013435795.1 of Chlamydomonas sp. ICE-L. NCBI lineage: Eukaryota > Viridiplantae > Chlorophyta > Chlorophyceae > Chlamydomonadales > Chlamydomonadaceae > Chlamydomonas > Chlamydomonas sp. ICE-L. Next base: position 1,693,062 of record JACBWV010000394.1, on the reverse strand, counting down.
CTTGTGTTTGTAGACCTGCATATTGTCACCCAACTGTTGCCTTGCACTGCTTGCACATGCAGGCATTTGTTAAGCTACATGTTTGTACCCAACAATACTTGTACTAGAAGACCCGGTTATTGTCACCTAGATGAACTTGTGTTTGTAGACCTGCATATTGTCACCCAACTGTTGCCTTGCACTGCTTGCACATGCAGGCATTTGTTAAGCTACATGTTTGTACCCAACAATACTTGTACTAGAAGACCCGGTTATTGTCACCTAGATGAACTTGTGTTTGTAGACCTGCATCTTGTCACCCAACTTTTGCCTTATCCTGATTACTCATGCAGGCATTTATTGGCCTGCATACTTTTACCTAGCAGTACTTGTGTTTGTACTTGTACTCGTACTTGAAGACCTGGTTATTTTCACGTAGCTGTACTTGTGTTTGTCGAACTGCATATTTTAACCCAACTGCTGCCCTGTACTGCTTGCACATGCAGGCATCTGTTGACCTGCATATTCTTACCTATCTGTACTTGTGTTTGTAGACCTGTGTATTTTATCCTAACTGTTGCCTTGTACTGCTTGCCCATGCAGGCATTTGTTGACCTGCATATTCTTACCTATCTGTACTTGTGTTTGTAGACCTGTGTATTTTATCCTAACTGTTGCCTTGTACTGCTTGCCCATGCAGGCATTTGTTGACCTGCATATTCTTACCTATCTGTACTTGTGTTTGTAGAGCTGCGTATTTTAACCCAACTGCTGCCCTGTACTGCTTGCCCATGCAGGCATTTGTTGACCTGCATATTCTTACCTATCTGTACTTGTGTTTGTAGAGCTGTGTATTTTAACCCAACTGCTGCCCTGTACTGCTTGCCCATGCAGGCATTTGTTGACCTGCATATTCTTACCTATCTGTACTTGTGTTTGTAGACCTGTGTATTTTAACCCAACTGCTGCCCTGTACAGCTTGCCCATGCAGGCATTTGTTGACCTGCATATTCTTACCTATCTGTACTTGTGTTTGTAGACCTGTGTATTTTATCCTAACTGTTGCCTTGTACTGCTTGCCCATGCAGGCATTTGTTGACCTGCATATTCTTACCTATCTGTACTTGTGTTTGTAGACCTGTGTATTTTATCCTAACTGTTGCCTTGTACTGCTTGCCCATGCAGGCATTTGTTAAGCTACATGTTTGTACCGAACAATTCTTGTACTTGTACTTGTACTTGAAGACCCGCTGATTGTCACCTATCTGTACTTGTGTTTGTAGACCTGCATATTTTAACCCAACTGTCTCGATGTATTACTTGCCCTTGCAGGGACTTCTTGACCTACAGGCTGTTAACTAACTGAACTTATGTTTGTAGTCCCACATGTTTGTTGAAATTGAAATTGAAATTTTTACATCCGTGTAATACAGTTACCCACAGGACGTGATGTTAAGGACAGCACAGCGTAAGCCGGAGCTAGCTATAGTCACCGACATGTTTGTTCATTAATGAACTTGTATTTGTAGACCTGCATATTTTCACCCATCTGTTGCCTTGTCCCGATTGCACATGCAGTCATTTATTGACCAGGCGGGGTGCCAGGGTGCTGTGTGTGGAGGATCTGATGGATTTCAAGCGGCTCTGCAAGCGCACACCTCAACAGCAGCTCATTTGCTAGGACTCCATGAACAAGTAGGCACACTAGGGTGAGTCTTGTGTTCTCTTAAGGAAAGCCTTGTCAAACTAGGTGTTAAACTCCTTAACAGCAGCTCATTTGCTAGGACTCCATGAACAAGTAGGCACACTAGGGTGAGTCTTGTGTTCTCTTAAGTAATGCCTTGTCAAACTAGGTGTTCAAGACCTCAGCAGTAGTTCATTTGCTAGGACTCCATGAGCAAGTTTGCACTCTGAGCACTTCTGCTTGAGTTCTGCTTGATGGCCTGGTTCTGTCGTTTGAAAGTTTGAAAGTGCATTCTGCTTAGGTTTTGCTTGATGGCCTGGTCCCGTCGTTTGAAAGTTTGAAAGTTTGAAAGTGCAACTGCTTGGGTTTTGCTTGATGGCCTGGTCCCGTCGTTTTGAAAAGTTTTGAAAAGTTTGAAAAGGCAACTGCTTGGGTTTTGCTTGATGGCCTGGTCCCGTCGTTTGAAAGTTTGAAAGTTTGAAAGTGCAACTGCTTGGGTTTTGCTTGATGGCCTGGTCCCGTCGTTTGAAAGTTTGAAAGTTTGAAAATGCAACTGCTTGGGTTTGCTTGATGGCCGGGTAACCGTCGTTTGAAAGTTTGAAAGTTTGAAAGTGCAACTGCTTGGGTTTTGCTTGATGGCCTGGTCCCGTCCGTTTGAAAGTTTTGAAAGTGCATTCTGCTTGGGTTTTGCTTGATGGCCTGGTCCCGTCGGTTTGAAAGTTTGAAAGTTTTGAAAATGCAAACTGCTTGGGTTTTGCTGATGGCCTGGTCCCGTCGTTTGAAAGTTTGAAAGTGCAACTGCTTGGGATCTGCCTGATGGCCTGGTCCCGTCGTTTGAATTTTGGAAGTTTGAAAGGGCATTCTGCTTGGAATCTGCCTGATGGCCTGGTCCCGTCGTTTGAAAGTTTGAAAGTTTGAAAGTGCAACTGCTTGGGATCTGCCTGATGGCCTGGTCCCGTCGTTTGAAAGTTTGAAAGTTTGAAAGTGCAACTGCTTGGGTTTTGCTTGATGGCCTGGTCCCGTCGTTTAATATGTTGAAATTTTTAAAGTGCAACTGCTTGGGTTTTGCTTGAGGGCCTGGTCCCGTCGTTTGAAAGTTTGAAAGTGTGAAAGTGCAACTGCTTGGGTTTTGCTTGATGGCTTGGTCCCGTCGTTTGAAAGTTTGAAAGTTTGAAAGTGCAACAGCTTGGGATCTGCCTGATGGCCTGGTCCCGTCGTTTGAAAGTTTGAAAGTTTGAAAGTGCAACTGCTTGGGTTTTGCTTGATGGCCTGGTCCCGTCGTTTGAAAGTTTGAAAGTGCATTCTGCTTGGGTTTTGCTTGATGGCCTTGTCCCGTCGTTTGAAAGTTTGAAAGTTTGAAAATGCAACTGCTTGGGTTTTGCTTGATGGCCTGGTCCCGTCGTTTTGAAAGTTTTGAAAGTGCATTCTGGCTTGGGTTTTGCTTGATGCCTGGTCCCTCCGTTTGAAGTTTGAAAGTTGGAAAGCAACTGCTTGGGTTTGCTTGATGCCGGGTCCCCCGTCGTTTGCAAGTTGAAGTGCAACTGCTTGGGATCTGCCTGATGGCCTCTCCCGTCGTTTGAAAGTTTTGAAATTTGAAAGTGCAACTGCTTGTGGATCTGCCTGATGGCTTGGTTACGTCTTTTTTGAAAGTTTAAAGATTTGAAAATGCAAAACTAGCTGGGATCTGCCTGATGGCCGGTCCTGTCTTGAATAGTTGTTGAAAGTTGAAAGTGCAACTGCTTGGTTTTGCTTGAGTGCCTGGTCCGTTGTTTGAAAGAAAGTTGAAAGTGCAACTGCTTGGGATCTGCCTGATGGCCTGGTCCCGTCGTTTGAAAGTTTGAAAGTTTGAAAGTGCATTCTGCTTGGAATCTGCCTGATGGCCTGGTCCCGTCGTTTGAAAGTATGAAAGTGCAACTGCTTGGGATCTGCCTGATGGCCTGGTCCCGTCGTTTGAAAGTTTGAAAGTGTGAAAGTGCAACTGCTTGGGATCTGCCTGATGGCCTGGTCCCGTTGTTTGAAAGTTTGAAAGTTTGAAAGTGCAACTGCTTGGGTTTTACTTGATGGCCTGGTCCCGTCGTTTGAAAGTTTGAAAGTGCATTCTGCTTGGGTTTTGCTTGATGGCCTGGTCCCGTCGTTTGAAAGTTTGAAAGTTTGAAAGTGCAACTGCTTGGGTTTTGCTTGATGGCCTGGTCCCGTCGTTTGAAAGTTTGAAAGTGCAACTGCTTGGGATCTGCCTGATGGCCTGGTTCGGTCGTTTGAATTTTGGAAGTTTGAAATGGCATTCTGCTTGGAATCTGCCTGATGGCCTGGTCCCGTCGTTTGAAAGTTTGAAAGTTTGAAAGTGCAACTGCTTGGGATCTGCCTGATGGCCTGGTCTCGTCGTTTGAAAGTTTGAAAGTTTGAAAGTTTGAAAGTGCAACTGCTTGGGTTTTGCTTGATGGCCTGGTCTCGTCGTTTGAAAGTTTCAAAGTGAGAAAGTGCAACTGCTTGGGATCTGCCTGATGGCCTGGTCCCGTTGTTTGAAAGTTTGAAAGTTTGAAAGTGCAACTGCTTGGGATCTGCCTGATGGCCTGGTCCCGTCGTTTGAAAGTTTGAAAGCTTGAAATTGCAACTGCTTGGGCTCTGCTTGATGGCCTGGTCCTGCGTTTGAAAGTTTGAAAGTTTGAAAGTGCAACTGCTTGGGTTTTGCTTGATGGCCTGGTCCTGTCGTTTGAGAGTTTGAAAGTGCATTCTGCTTGGGTTTTGCTTGATGGCCTGGTCCCGTCGTTTAAAAGTTTGAAAGTTTGAAAATGCAACTGCTTGGGTTTTGCTTGATGGCCTGGTCCCGTCGTTTGAAAGTTTGAAAGTGCAACTCCTTGGGATCTGCCTGATGGCCTGGTCCCGTCGTTTGAATTTTGGAAGTTTGAAAGGGCATTCTGCTTGGAATCTGCCTGATGGCCTGGTCCCGTCGTTTGAAGGTTTGAAAGTTTGAAAGTGCAACTGCTTGGGATCTGCCTGATGGCCTGGTCCCGTCGTTTGAAAGTTTGAAAGTTTGAAAGTGCAACTGCTTGGGTTTTGCTTGATGGCCTGGTCTCGTCGTTTGAAAGTTTGAAAGTGTGAAAGTGCAACTGCTTGGGATCTGCCTGATGGCCTGGTCCCGTTGTTTGAAAGTTTGAAAGTTTGAAAGTGCAACTGCTTGGGATCTGCCTGATGGCCTGGTCCCGTCGTTTGAAAGTTTGAAAGTTTGAAAGTGCAACTGCTTGAATTTTGCTTGATGGCCTGGTCCTGTCGTTTGAAAGTTTAAAAGTTTGAAAGTGCAACTGCTTGGGCTCTGCTTGATGGCCTGGTCCCGTCGTTTGATAGTTGCCCAAATTGCAATTATGCTTGAGTTCAGTCTCTTGATGGCGTGGTCCATCATTCGCTTGAGTTTCAGCTTGATGGCGTGTCCCATCATTCCTGCCTTGAGTTCAGCTTTATGGCGTGGTCCCATCATTCGCTTGAGGTCACTTATGGCGTGGTCCCCATCATTCTGCTTGAGTTCATCTTGATGGCGTGGCCCATCATTCTGCTTGAGTTTCAGCTTTATGGCATGGTCCCATCATTCTGCTTGAGGTCGCTTATGGCTTGGGTCCCATCATTCCTGCTTGAGTTCACTTGAGGGCGTGGTCCCCATCATTCTGCTTGAGTTAGCGTGATGGCGTGGTCCCATCATTCGCTTGATTCAGCTTGATGGCGTGGTCCCACATTCTGGTTGAGTTCAGCTTGATGCCTTGTCCCGTTGTTGGAAGCTGAAAGCTTAAAAGGGAAAGAGCAGTCGTTGAGTTCAGCTTGATGGCTGGTCCCCATCCATTTGAAATTGAAGGTGTGAAAGTGCAACAGGCCCGTTTCAGCTTGATGGTCTGGTCCTGTCGTGAGTTGAAGTTGAAAGTGCATTCTGCTTCGGTTTTGCTATATGGCCTGGTCCCGTCGTTTGAAAGTTTGAAAGTTTGAATGTGCAACTGCTTGAGTTTTGCTTGATGGCCTGGTCACCGTCGTTTAATTATGTTGAAATTTTGAAAGTGCAACGCTTGGGTTTTGCTTGATGGCCCTGGTCCCGTCGTTTGAAAGTTTGAAAGTTTGAAATTCAACTGCTTGGGATCTGCCTGATGGCCTGGTCCCGTCGTTGAAAGTTTGAAAAGTTTGAAAGTGCAACTGCTTGGGATCTGCATGATGGCCTGGTCCCGTCGTTTGAAAGTTTGAAAGTTTGAAAGTGCAACTGCTTGGGTTTTGCTTGATGGCCTGGTCTCGTCGTTTGAAAGTTTGAAAGTGTGAAAGTGCAACTGCTTGGGATCTGCCTGATGGCCTGGTCCCGTCGTTTGAAAGTTTGAAAGTTTGAAAGTGCAACTGCTTGGGTTTTGCTTGATGGCCTGGTCCCGTTGTTTGAAAGTTTGAAAGTGCAACTGCTTGGGACCTGCCTGACGGCCTGGTCCCGTCGTTTGAAAGTTTGAAAGTTTGAAAGTGCATTCTGCTTGGAATCTGCCTGATGGCCTGGTCCCGTCGTTTAAAAGTTTGAAAGTTTGAAAGTGCAACTGCTTGGGATCTGCCTGATGGCCTGGTCCCGTTGTTTGAAAGTTTGAAAGTGTGAAAGTGCAACTGCTTGGGATCTGCCTGATGGCCTGGTCCCGTCGTTTGAAAGTTTGAAAGTTTGAAAGTGCAACTGCTTGGGTTTTGCATGATGGCCTGGTCCCGTTTTGAAAGTTTGAAAGTTTGAAAGTGCAACTGCTTGGGATCTGCCTGATGGCCTGGTCCCGTTGTTTGAAAGTTTGAAAGTTTGAAAGTGCAAGTGCTTGGGTTTTGCTTGATGGCCTGGGCCGGTCGTTTGAAAGTTTGAAAGCTTGAAAGTGCATCTGCTTGGGATCTGCCTGATGGCCTGGTCCCGTCGTTTGATAGTTTGAAATTGCATTATGCTTGAGTTCAGCTTGATGGCGTGGTCCCATCATTCTGCTTGAGTTCAGCTTGATGGCATGGTCCCACCGTTCTGCTTGAGTTCAGCTTGATGGCGTGGTCCCATCATTCTGCTTGAGTTCAGCTTTATGGCATGGTCCCATCATTCTGCTTGAGTTCAGCTTGATGGCGTGGTCCCATCATTCTGCTTGAGTTCAGCTTGATGGCGTGGTCCCATCATTCTGCTTGAGTTCAGCTTGATGGCATGGTCCCATCATTCTGCTTGAGGTCAGCTTGATGGCGTGGTCCCATCATTTGCTTGAGTTCAGCTTGATGGCGTGGTCCCATCATTCTGCTTGAGTTCAGCTTGATGGCGTGGTCCCATCATTCTGCTTGAGTTCAGCTTGATGGCCTTGTCCCGTTGTTGGAAAGCTTGAAAGCTTGAAAGTTTGAAAGAGCATTCTGGTTGAGTTCAGCTTGATGGCGTGGTCCCATCATTTGAAAGTTTGAAAGTGTGAAAGTGCATCGTGCTTGTGTTCAGCTTGATGGTCTGGTCCTGTCGTTTGAAAGTTTGAAAGTGCATTCTGCTTCGGTTTTGCTTGATGGCCTGGTCCCGTCGTTTGAAAGTTTGAAAGTTTGAATGTGCAACTGCTTGAGTTTTGCTTGATGGCCTGGTCCCGTCGTTTGAAAGTTTAAAAGTTCGAAAGTGCAACTGCTTGGGATCTGCCTGATGGCCTGGTCCCGTTGTTTGAAAGTTTGAAAGTTTGAAAGTGCAACTGCTTGGGATCTGCCTGATGGCTAGGTTCCGTCGTTTGAAAGTTTGAAAGTTTGAAAATGCAACTGCTTGGGATCTGCCTGATGGCCTGGTCCCGTCGTTTGATAGTTTGAAAGTTTGAAAGTGCAACTGCTTGGGTTTTGCTTGATGGCCTGGTCCCGTTGTTTGAAAGTTTGAAAGTTTGAAAATGCAACTGCTTGGGTTTTGCTTGATGGCCTGGTCCCGTCGTTTGAAAGTTTGAAAGTGCACTGCTGGGATCTGTCCTGATGCCTGGTCCGTTGTTTGAAAGTTTGAAAGTTGAAAGTGCATTTCCCTGCTTGGAATCTGCCTGATGGCCTTGTCCCGTCCGTTTGAAATTTTGAAAGTGCAAACTGCTGGGATCTGCACTATGCCTGTCCCGTCGTTTGAGAGTTGAAAGTGTGAAAGTGGCACACTGCTGGATCTGCTGATGGCCTGGTCCCGTTGTTTGAAAAGGTTGAAAGTTTGGAAAGTGCACTGCCTTTGGTTATACTGATGGCCTGGTCTTTCACTTTGAAAGTTTGAAGCTTGAAAAGTGGCAACCTGCTTGGGTTTTGCCTTGATGGGCCTGGTCCCGTCGTTTGAAAAGTTTGAAATGGCATTCTGCTTGGGTTTTGCTTGATGGCCTGGTCCCGTCGTTTGAAAGTTTGAAAGTTTGAAATGCAACTGTTGGGTTTTGCTTGTGGCCTGGTCCGTCGTTTGAAGTTTGAAAAGTTCAACTGCTTGGGATCTGCCTGATGGCCTGGTCTGGTCGTTTGAATTTTGGAGTTGAAATGGGCAATTCTGCTTGGAATCCTGGCCTGATGGCCTGTCCCGTCGTTTTTAAAGTTTGAAAGTTGAAAGTGCAACTGCTTTGGATCGCCTGATGGTCCTGGTCCCACGTTTTGAAATTTGAAAGTTGAAAGTGCAAACTGCTTGGGTTGCTTGATGGCCTGGTCTCGTCCGTTTGAAAGTTTTGAAAGTGTGGAGTGGCAACTGCTTGGGATCTGCCTGATGGCCTGGTCCCGTCGTTTGAAAGTTTGAAAGTTTGAAAGTGCAACTGCTTGGGATCTGCCTGATGGCCTGGTCCCGTCGTTTGAAAGTTTGAAAGTTTAAAAGTGCAAGTGCTTGGGTTTTGCTTGATGGCCTGGTCCTGTTGTCTGAAAGTTTGAAAGCTTGAAAGTGCAACTGCTTGGGCTCTGCTTGATGGCCTGGTCCCGTCGTTTGAAAGTTTGAAAGTTTGAAAGTGTAACTGCTTGGGTTTTGCTTGATGGCCTGGTCCCGTCGTTTGAAAGTTTGAAAGTGCATTTTGCTTGGGTTTTGCTTGATGGCCTGGTCCCGTCGTTTGAAAGTTTGAAAGTTTGAAAATGCAACTGCTTGGGTTTTGCTTGATGGCCTGGTCTCGTCGTTTGAAAGTTTGAAAGTGCAACTGCTTGGGATCTGCCTGATGGCCTGGTCCCGTTGTTTGAATTTTGGAAGTTTGAAAGGGCATTCTGCTTGGAATCTGCCTGATGGCCTGGTCCTGTCGTTTGAAAGTTTGAAAGTTTGAAAGTGCAACTGCTTGGGATCTGCCTGATGGCCTGGTCCCGTCGTTTGAAAGTTTGAAAGTTTTGAGTGCAACTGCTGTGTTTTGCTTGATGCCTTGTCTCCTGTCGGTTGAAAGTTTGAAAGTGTGAAAGGTGCAACTCTTTGGTATCTGCTGATGGCCTGGTCCCGTCGTTTGAAAGTTTGAAAGTTTGAAAGTGCAACTGCTTGGGTTTTGCTTGATGGCCTGGTCTCGTCGTTTGAAAGTTTGAAAGTGTGAAAGTGCAACTGCTTGGGATCTGCCTGATGGCCTGGTCCCGTCGTTTGAAAGTTTGAAAGTTTGAAAGTGCAACTGCTTGGGATCTGCCTGATGGCCTGGTCCCGTTGTTTGAAAGTTTGAAAGTTTGAAACATGCAACTGCTTGGGTTTGCTGATGCCTGGTCCCGTTCGTTTGAAAGTTTGAAAGCTTGAAATGTGCAATGCTTGGGCTCTGCTTGATGGCCTGCCCGTCGTTTGAAAGTTTGAAAGTTTGAAAGTGCAACTGCTTGGGTTTGCTTGATGGCCTGGTCCCGTTGTTTGAAAGTTTGAAAGTGCATTCTGCTTGGGTTTTTGCTTGATGGCTGTCCCGTCGTTTGAAAGTTTGAAAGTTGAAAATGCAACTGCTTGGGTTTGCTGATGGCCTGGTCCGTCGTTTGAAAGTTTGAAAGTGCAACTGCTTGGGATCTGCCTGATGGCCTGGTCCCGTCGTTTGAATTTTGGAAGTTTGAAAGGGCATTCTGCTTGGAATCTGCTGATGGCCTGGTCCCTGTCGTTGAAGTTTGAAAGTTTGAAAGTGCAAACTGCTTGGGATCTGCCTGATGGCCTGTCCGTCGTTTAAAGTTTGAAAGTTTGAAAGTTGCAACTGCTTGGGTTTTGCTTGATGGCCTGGTCTCGTCGTTTGAAAGTTTGAAAGTGTGAAAGTGCAACTGCTTGGATCTGCCTGATGGCCTGGTCCCGTCGTTTGAAAGTTTGAAAGTTTGAAAGTGCAACTGCTTGGGATCTGCCTGATGTGCCGTCCCGTCGTTTGAAAGTTTGAAAGTTTGAAGTGCAACTGCTTGGATTTGCTGATGGCCTGGTCCTGTCTGTTTGAAAGTTTAAAAGTTTGAAAGTGCAACTGCTTGGGCTCTGCTTGTGCCTGGTCCCGTCGTTTATAGTTTGAAATTGCATTGCTTGAGTTCAGCTTGATGGCGTGGTCCCATCATTCTGCTTGAGTTCAGCTTGATGGCGTGGTCCCATCATTCTGCTTGAGTTCAGCTTGATGGCGTGGTCCCATCATCTGCTTGAGTCAGCTTGATGGATGGTCCCATCATTCCGCTTGAGGTCAGCTTGATGGCGTGGTCCCATCATTCTGCTTGAGTTCAGCTTGATGCTGTGCGTCCATCATTCTGCTGAGTTCAGCTTGATGGCATTGTCCATC
>JACBWV010000394.1:1607056-1678245 GCA_013435795.1 Chlamydomonas sp. ICE-L | reverse complement strand
ATGCGATCGACAATGCTTTATCAAACCCACGTGAAACACGGGGTGGATACGCATCATCTTGGGCAAGCCAAGCGGCACGCCGTGACTTGCCGGACGACTCCGGTGACCTCGTCGCGTGGACCAATACATTCCGTAATCGTTTAGGGGCCAACAAAACGAGGCGTAAATTTTGGTTTACCCGTTGCTTTGAACTTCATATTGCGGGTGGACAAGAGAACTTTATCCCCAAGGTTGAAGAAAACCTCCGTTCGTCGCTTATCGTAATGGGCTTTCTGCCGATCTTGAGCGGCTTGCATGCATGCCTTGCATTGATCTTGTTGTTCAATGTGATCGGCCCACCAATTGTTGGCAGCCGGACATTTCGATTCGACCTCCGCTTTAAGCGGCGTCGTAGGGTCGTAACCAAGGTACGCCCGAAATGGGGTGTTCTGAATGGATTCTTGGTAGGAAATGTTGATTGCAAATTCCACCAGCGCCAAGGACTTATCCCAATCGTCGTGGTATGGCCCCACGTAGTGGCGAATCATGTCCTCGATGACTCGGTTCATGCGTTCCGTCTGACCGTCAGTTTGAGGATGAAACGCAGTCAAAAACGCTTGTCGCGTGCCCATTAATCGATGGAGAGCCACGCCGAAATGCCCGGTGAATCGCGCATCGCGATCACTCAGGAGTTTCTTTGGGATACCATGATAGCGGATGACACGATTCAGGTATAGGGAAGCGAATTCCTCTGCGTTTATCGTAGTATGACAAGGTTCGACATGAACCATTTTCGACAGTTTGTCGACGAATACCGCGATGGCATCATGGCCAGAAGATTAGGTGGGAGCGCCGTGATGAGGTCCGTGGAGACACACTCCCAGAATTTCTCAGGAATTTCCACGGGAACCATGGTACCGTTAGGTTTTGCGTTTCCGGACTTGTTCGTTTGGCACTTATGGCATTGTTGGACGAAGGCAGTAACATCTGCTGTGACTTTGGCCCAAGTAAAAGTGCGGGTGACCAACTCCAATGTCTTGGTGCGACCGCAATGGCCCATGTACATAGGGTCGTGAGCTTCGCGGATAATGTCCAGGCGAAGGGCTGCGTCAAGGGGGACACACAAAAACTCACGTCCGTACTTGTTCTTCTTGAACCAGTAACCGTTCCTGGAAAACTTATCGCGGAGGCGCTTGCAGCCCGGCGTGAAGTTCGAGTCTCGTTTGTATCCAGCCAAAATTCGATCCATGATGGACGAAGAGGAGGGAGTCGACGCAGCGGGCGTATGCCGACTGCGTCGTCGCGTTTCCTTGACCGGAACCGAAGGGACGGGAAGGACAGTTGGTGGGCGGGGAAGGATATCCACGACCGCGGGATTGACTGCAATAGGGCGCTGCTTTCTCGATCGAGGCCTGCATTCGCTGACCAAGAGAGAGAAAACTAACAGCTGGTGCGCAACCGCGACGTCGGCGGGGGCAGAGAGGTTAGGATTGCGACTGACCGGGTCTGCCATATTATTGCGACCCGCGCGATATTCCCAAGTATAGCTGAAGGGCGCCAGGTCCTCCTGCCATCGGCCCATGCGTCGTGAAAGGACCGCCTTGGTGTCAAAATACGTGAGCGGATTGTGGTCAGTGACCAATGTCATGTGGGAACCTTCGAGGTAGCATCGCCACTCGGTCAACGCGTGAACGATTGCTAGCATCTGTTGTTCCGTCGTAGTATAGTTCAGCTCCGCTGGGATATACTTCTTGCTGGCGAAGGCGATGGGGTGTTTATCTTGCAAGAGCACCGCGCCGGTACCGAGCAAAGATGCGTCGGTAATGACTTCGAAAGGTTTGCTGAAATCCGGCAGCGCGAGGACTGGAGCGGATAGCAAAGCTTCCTTGAGGCCTTTGAATGAGACAAGATGTTCTTCTTTGAACAAGGAGCCTAGTTCACCCTTGATGTTAGACAAGGTTTGAAGCGGGGCAGCGAGAGACGAATAGCCTTGGGTAAATTTGCGAAAATAATTGCACAAACCGAGGAATGAGCCGATCTCTTTCGCCGTTTTCGGAGTAGGCCAGTCACGGACTGTGCTAACCTTGCGTGGATCAACTTTAATTCCGTCGCGTCCAATGTAATGACCCAGGAATTTAACTGACGTTTTGTTGAAGGAACATTTGGAGAGTTTCGCGTAGAATTCGTTGTCCTGGAGGACGTTGAGAACCGTGGCCAAGTTGGCTAAGTGCTCCGCCGGAGTGCGTCCGTAAACCAAGATATCGTCTAAGTAGACCACGACGAACTTGTGCAAGTAGGGCGCGAATATTTGGTTCATGACCGCTTGGAATGTGGCCGGCGCGTTTGCCAAACCCATTCCAAGGACTTTAAATTCAAACTGACCCATTGGGGTAGTGAACGCAGTCTTCGGCGCGTCCTCGTCCGAAATTCGTATTTGGTAATAACCAGACGTGAGGTCTAGGGAACTGAACAAAGTAGCTCCACCTAGACGATCAATGGTCTCATCGATACGGGGAAGGGGATACCTATTTTTAATCGTGATGTTGTTGAGTGCTCGCCAATCGCAAACAACACGGTATCCCTTTCCACCCGGTTTCGCTATGATCATAATTGGCGCACCGTACGGGGACGAGCTCGGGGCGATGAATCCTTGCTGCAACAGGTCGGAGACGTATTCCTCACATAGTAAAGTCTCGGCTGGACTCATGCGACGATTTCTGCGATATGGTGCGTAAGCATTGTCTTGCGTTTTGATGACGTGAGGTATAACTCGATGGTTAGGAGTCCCCATAGGCAAATTGTTGAAGACTTTGCGATACTGCCATAGGAGAGCGCGCAGGTCGTTGGCTGAGATGAGTGTTTTATCATCGTGGTCCCGTATGTTGTCGCGGATCCAATTTTCGAAATCCATGCTTGCCACCGGGGGACCAGGTAAAGGCCCGTCGGAAGGCAATAATTTTGTCAGCAATTTTGCCCGTTCATCGGCAGTTACGTTAGACGCCGGTAAATCCGCTCAGGATTCGCGGACATTGACCATGACATGGTTAGCGCCAGCTTTCAAAAGCTTTGCTGCCTTGCGACCAGTAATGACTGGGTCGTCAGTCGACTTGCCCGAAAGTGCCACAGTGAAGAAGGAATGAGCCGTTTCGTCCCGCTGCCTGTTTATAGGTGTCAAACAGCAGCCGTACCGTTTGAGCGACAATGTCATGCGATCGTAGTCTAGGACGGCCTTTTCGTCGCGCATCCAGTCGGATCCGAGGATTAGGTCTAATCCTCCGGGGAGTTTGTCGACGACATGGGCGAACACTTTGCCAACATATCGTTGTATGTGTATAGCGAGCGAGACCGATAATCCCGTCGTTAGCGCAAGTGAATCCGTCGCGTTCGTTTTCCCAAGGGCGGATGTGCAAACCGAGATTCTCAGCCGTTTGCTTTTCCATAAGACAACCTGTCGCGCCGGAGTCTGCCAATGTGAGTAATTGCTTCGCTCTTGATCGGGCGTTGAATAGCATATCGGGGGCCGCAGCGGAGTTGACTTCGTATACCCGATTGGCTCGCGTCATGAGCACGGGGGAAGAATTCGTATTTCGTTGCGCGTGATTGCGACGGATGCACTTCGTTGACCGTCTGGCAGCGATTTGTTTTACGCGAACTTTGGGATCCAATGCCTCCGACCACCAGTGTTTTTTTTCGACGGTTTCAACCGGACTGGGGATGCCCTCCTCAGGTGCGGGGCCAAAGTATACTGCCTTGGTCACGTCGTTGATCGCATGCCAATCCTTTTTGATTTGGACGGCCCGTTCGGAGTCGGGGGGGTCATACCATACTTGGATGGCGACCTTATTCGAAGGTGACCCCTTGGGGCGGGGTTTCATATGGTGATCGCACGATTGATACTCCTTGAACAACTCCATACCTTGGAGGAGACTGGAGACATGTTTATCGTTACTTGCGTTTTTCGGGAGGATGAACATACCGGATGTGTCGAAGGGTGCATCGTTTTTGCATTCCCAATAGTGTTCTAACACCGACACGACGTCTTCCGGAATGGGGTGAGCGTATATGAACTCGTTTGCGATGGAGACACGCATGCCAAACTCCGTAGAGAACTTCAGTGGACAAGGGGACGACAAGGTATTAGTAGAAGTTACATCAATGGTTGGGGTTAAGCCCAAGTTAGAAACAGTTCCTCTTGAACTTGTAACAAGAGCTCAAGTGGCTCGACTACTACTACTTTATCGCCGCTAAGTACACGATCTAGGGTTGTCAATACCTGACCGGCCGATTCCTATTCCCAAATCGGGATGGGACCGTTGCCATCAAGGGCCCAGTCGGGACACGTAGTCTCATTGAGGGCCGGCCAGTTAGGCAAGTCCCGCATGCGGCAGCGTCCGTCAGCATTCAGCGACCGCACACATGTCCTCATGTAGCGGAAGCAGAAGAAGCAGCGAGCACCATTCTGAAGCCAGATGGTCTGCCCGACGCTGACCGATTTGTTCATATGCATGGCGTTCTGGGGGTCTTGACCCGAAAAGTCGGGGGTCCGCGGCCCGCTGGGCTGTGAACGGCCCCGACCAGCACCCTGTCCGTATCCTCCGCGACCACCACGGCCCGCGCCGCGGCTAATAGAGCCTTTCCCGAACGTGCGATCAGCACTTTGAAAACTGAGGACCTGCGGCCTTGGCGATCCACCCAGCTTGCCGTTGTGCGCCGGCTGCGTCGCACTACGTCCTCCACCACCTCGGCCACCGGCCGGGTTGCGACTACTGTTTGGCGCCAGCTTGGGGCTCTTGGCTGGGCGAGAGTTCATCTCCCCGCCGTCGTCGGTGGCTACTCCCTGCGAAGAGAAAGAATCAGGGTCAGAATCGGAGGGGGGTGAGTTGGTAAACTGGACGCGATTGAATGCAAGGTCCTTACCCGGGTATTTAGTATCCGCGGGGCGCTTGAATGGGTACCCTCGACTTTTGGTTAGCGTAACCTCCCCTCTGATGTCAATCGTGCTTGTCCGTCAAGGACTTGCCACGAGCGGCGACAACTTTCCTCGCTTTGTCCAATTGCAGATAGCGGAACAAATCCTCCATTGTTTCGAACACAGTACCCGACTCGCGCCGAGAGTGTGCACCGGCGCGGAGTTCATCGGAGAGTCCCGTGCGAAACAAGTTTAACTTTTCGCGCTCGGTGAGCTCGGGGACTTTGCGAAATTCAGACTTGATGGCGTGGTAATAATTCTGCAAGGAGCGCTTATCTTGGCGGAAGCCACCTTCGTGTAGTTTGGTGAGAGCGACGTGTGATTCCGTTAATAGTTCGGGCAGGAGGAGCGCCTCCGCCCATGCGACGATTCCCATGAAATCTAACCCGTCCAACTCATCGCTAGCCCATGCCTCGTCGTAAGTGATGCGGAGTTGGCCCGTAAAAGCGCCCGACAGGTGTGGAACAATGCGCTCGAACGAACCAAGGTACCCGTCGGAGAACTGGAGCTCCATGATCGTGACCATATTGAATACCCATCGGCGCAACTGAGCCCTAGTGCATCTGTCCGACAGTTTGTGTTCAATGAGGCGTAGTTCCTTTCTCATTTCGGCAACACGCTTGGCGAACCCAGTGTCGTGATCAGAGTGACGAGTGGCGCGGTTATCGGGAGGAGGGGTGATTGGAGGTAGCGAGACGGGCTCACCTGGCGGGCCTGCCGGGGCCAGGTGTGTGCCCTCGCGAATCTGTCGCGTCGGAGAAGGGGCGTCTGCGGGCAGCGTAGATGCGCGCTTTGCACGAGGGCGAACAGCGGCCGGGGAAGCCACCGTAGGTACTGCGGGCGTCGTTGGGTGCTCGGGCTCCGTAGCCCGAGGAGCGCGATTAGAGGTCGGGTCGACAGGTGGAACCTGGAGGGGCGAACCTGGGGAATCGGCTAAGTCGTGGCCCGATGACGAGTGGTCGGAGACCGAAAAGGGGCCGTCGGGTGATGAGTGAGCGGCATCTTGTCGTCATTGGCCTCCGCCGCCGGGTAGTGGGCCTTCAGCTTAGTGCGGCGTCCTTGTCGGCAATGTCTTTGATGTTCAAAGGCATCATTTCCATCCACTTTTGCTTTCGCATCTTGGACGCCGTGTACAAAGGGGTCATGCTGTCGCGGAGATCATCGACCGCTTGCAGCGCATCCACGATCTTCTCAGGATCGCATTCAAGGAGGAGGCTGTCAGCGTACGCGTTCATATGCACCGCCAACTTGGCGTCGGCATACGGCGCTACAGGGTGGTCAGCGGAGTGGTAATGGATAAGACCGTCCGACTTCGCAGCCTTGGCAAAGGTGGGCGACGCCTTGATCTCGCGGCCGCGCAGAAACGCCAGCTTGCGCGCAGCGATGGCCTCCTGAGCGGCAGTGTCGTCCTCGCGAGCGGCCTGAGGAAGCGCATGCTTGCGCCCCACAGTCCTGCCGTTCCCACACCCAACGTCGCGGGCGCCGCTGGAAGAACCGCCAGGGTCCTCAGTGTTCATCGGCACAGTTTCGTTGCGCGCCACAGTAGCTTGGCTTGCCGCGATCATGGCCATGACATCAGCCATGGTAATGGCGACGGGAGATGCAGCCGCGGGAGCATTCATTGGGCGCTTAGTTGCCATAGGCGACGGTCTCGCGGGTCAGCTGCGCGACGACCTCAGCCAAGCAAGCGTTTTCCGCGAGAGCGGGGGCGAGCGCTGCATGGGGGGACAAACGTGGGGAGTTAGGCATTGGCGTCGGCAGATTTTGAAACAGTGTGCGATTCACGGGCAAAACATTGGGATGTGTAACCAATCGGGAAGGTGAGTCCTCAATATGGTCAAATGGATTGCAAATCGAGAAAGGCAGGTTTGTCCTATATTCGTCAGGCGACAGATTGCGCTCACCTGCTTGAGATTGAGCAAGGTCGCCTTTAGCAGCCTCGAGCTCGGACTCCTTAGTCGATAGCTCGATGCACAACAAATCCATGGCGGACCTTGAGGTCGCCGTGGCTTCAGTGAAAGCGGCCTGGAGGTCGGACATCCCCTTGCGACTCTGAGCCAGAGCCTTGCCGAGTAAGTAGTGGCTGTTCAACAGCTCTTGCCTCTCGGTAGGATCACCATTGGCCAATGCGGCCTCGGTAGCCGCGCTGGAGACGGCGAGGCGCTGCGTGAGGTCAGCGACTTCGGCGTCCTTAGTGGCTATCTTCGCCACAAACTGCTCGGTAAGGGCCGAGTTGGCGATGGAGGCCTGGTTGAGCTGCGCGCGGAGTTGTCCAATTTGCTCCGCCGCGATCAGGTGGTCACCCATGTGCTGATGACGCCTGCGCTCCGCGCCCGCTTCATAGCGAGCGCTGAGCTCCTCGAGGGAAGGCTCAGCCAGCGGCGTCGTCGTCGGCGTCGTCGTTGGGGCCATGCCCGCGCGCGGAGGCGGGGCAGCGGGCGGGGCACCCGAGGGTGCCGCCAGACCATTGAGGCCGTCAACCAGCGGTTGCAGCGTACCCACTGACACAGAGGGCCGCGCTTCGGCGGATGCGGACTCATCCAGCGTAGCACCGAGCTCAGTGTCGGGCTCAGTGTCAGAAGACCCCATCCCTTCGGGATTGGTGTCGACCACTGACATCGTAGGCTGGTCAGCCGCGTCGTCGGTTACCTTGGTGGATTTGTGGGATGCCATTCTGCACAGGCAACAGAACAAGTCAGTAGGCTGGACAGGAATGAGTGGTGGGCGAGAGAGGGAGAATTACTCGCAACTTCAGGATGCCAACTTTCACCTGCCACAGGGACTACTAAATTTCGCGAGCGTAACGAGCTGATAATGCCTCAAGCGTAACTGTATATGACGCGTTCGTCCAGAATACGATGAGGGATAAAAGCATTGTAAAGGCACGAATCACAGGGAAACCAGGAAGGACAATCGACAAACCGAATTGCGCGACAGGATGAGCAAACGTGCAGGCGGAAAGCAACAAAGATGATGCAGCAAGCAGGAAGAGTCGCAGGGCAGGCTCGTGAAGTACGCTAATTAAAGCAAGTACGGCCTAGGTGGCCAATGGAGCCAATGCTGCCCAATAGATCAAACCCCGCTCCAGATGCTCGGGAAAGGAGCTTTAGAAGCTATGACCAAAAGGACAGGACGTGAATGCAAGAATCGAGAGCGTAGGCCATACAGGGGTCGGCAGACTAGGAAAAGATGCCCATGCAAGACAGTTCGCAGGCGGCCTAGGGCGTGTCGAGCCTGACAGGACAGTTAACTGCGAGAGCCTAACAGGCGCTACGTGTACTCGAAGCTTACAGGTAAGAGCAGGAACAGCGAACCGAAAATGCCAGAAAGCCGACAGGACGTCCTGGCGGGTGCGATTAACTCGAAGAAAAAATTCGTATGCGTGCGTATGTGTATGCGTGAGGTCCCTAAGGAACGAAACCAGCTCCGCTACCAGTGTAACAGCTCAGGATGCACTCAGCAGCCTGGGGAGTTAAGCTAGGGGAACAGTCTATGTGATGTATGTTTATGTGTAGTCGATATGCGTAAGCTAGCAGAACAGTAGGGTGTTACCTAAGTATGGGATGTAGAGTTGATCGGGTAGAACGTCTTCGTGAAGGAGTAGAAGGGTTCGTCCCGAGTAGCTCGTGTCTATGTACGCAACGTGTGCGTTGTGAGAGATGAGGCAGTACATGGGTATGGTACTGTATCATGTGCGTTCGTCACGTGGCTTACGGGTAAGGTGTACCCGTATGCCTTGCTGGAAGGCCAGAGTACCCGTGAAGGGTTCTGTACCGTTACACTGGGTTGCAAAACGGTTTTCTCTGCAGTGCATGCAACTTCAAACATTGACGGATTTGCAATGGTCTCCCTTGTGCACCCACAAGCACACAAACACCACCGTCCTCCCCCCCCCCCCCCCCCCCCCCCCCCCCCCCCCTTAGTTATCTCCACCCCCACCCAACCATGTACCCCCCGCCCACAAACATACTCCCTTACTCTTCCTGACATATTTCCTGACTCCATTCCTTCCCCTACCCCAGCCATCCCACCAGCCCCCACCCTCTCCCCACTCTCATCCCTCCCCTCCCTCATACACGCACCCACCAGCACACACACTCCATATCTGCCTCCCTCCACTTCAGCTGTGGGCTTTGCCATAGCTGAAAGGCAAACGGGACGAAGAGCATCGACAACGTTTGCGCATCATCCGACTCCGCTAAAAGCATCGGACCTGCTTTTCTGCCACCTCAGCTGTGATCGATAGTCGACCCCACTGATAAAGCTGAACCTGCGCAATCGCAACCTTTACATAACTAAAGCATCTTTTTAGCAAGCATGTATTCAGTTCGGCCGAAGAACAATCCTGTTCAATGCAACTGCTCCCGAAGTCAACTCGATCTGAGACTTGTAAATATCGCTAGGTTCATCCATTCAACTTTGCCGCGTGCTCGCTAGAGCACAATGCACAGCGACGACATATTTCTCGATGCAGTGGGAAGAAGTTGCAGTCAAGTTGCTGATTTGAGATGTTCGGTCAAGTTAGGGCGAGAATGCTCAGCGAGATTTTTCATTCGGTCAATTTTGATGCGTACTTGCTATGGCACAATGCGGAGCGACATATTTCTGAATGCAGTGGGAAGAATTTGCAGTCAAGTTAGTGACATGGGATGGATGCGATTTCTGACAGGTCGGCTGACTCACCACGTGATCTCCCGTTGTGCGCAGCGACAGGTCTCTTGACGCAAGGGAAAGGTCTTGCAGAGATGCAGGGGGAAAAGCTTGTAGGAAGACGAACTGTAGCGCTACCGAAATCAGGTGGAAGAACTCAGGCGGGAAAAGGAGAAATCGGGCGGGATGCGCAACAGGTAGAATACGCAGGAGGCAAAGGTTGCATAAGGCAGAATTCGCAGGAGGCCAATCAGGCAGAAGTTGAAGCAGGAGGGATTAAAAGCATGAATTGGCTGAGCGGGAATTGGCTGGGCGGGAATTGGCTGGGCCGGAAGTCGGTTAAGTCGGTTGCGCGATGACACCACCACGACCACGACCACCACCACGACTACGACCACGACCATGATTTCTTTATATATATATATATATATATATATATATGATTTAATTTGAACTGGATGGATGGGTAAATAAATGAATAGTATGCCTTATTACAAGGCGTGAGGTTGAATCAATCGCGCAGTCGGTCTCCACAACTATGCGCGCTAGTGTGTGTCATACTGTCATGTATTTTGTCATATTGTCATACTGTCATGTATTCTGCCCCCCCATCAGATGATTGAAGAGCACAACTCTTGGTTTTTGTTTTAGTTGTGAAAGGTCCCCACCCACTCCGGGATAATCATTATTGTCAGGAAATGCTAGGCTACGGGAGCTCTTTGGGACACCTAGATCTAGATGTCCTACAGAGCTTCCGTAGCCTAGCTGTTCTGACACACCCCAGGAGGGGGGTCTCCCTACACAAACCAGCGGCACCAACGGCGAGGGTTGTTGCCATTGGTGCTTAGACAGTGTTTAATCTTGAACTTGAACTTGGTTACATGGCTCCAGCCGGCAATTTGGCTGCTCACCATCTTTGACCGTAGAAAACAATTTACTGTACCGGGATAAAAAATAAAATAACAAATCGTGTTTTCCTTGTTTAAACTGTCTGGGCCCTGAACGGCAGCAGTAAATGTTATCAAACTGAGTACGCCCCATGGCATCTGCTGCTTGTGTAGAGCTCTCTTCCACACTTGTGCACTTCGTTGGTTAGTGAATAGAGGCTGTTTTAACAGATGCTTCCCCAGTCTACAGATGCTTCCTGGTCGGGTAACGCCGGTGTACACAGGTTCCGATTGTCCCCGAGTCTGGGTTTCGGGGGAATCTGGATTATGTGGTCGTTTAACCAGTTGTTCAACATCGTGGAAGCGCGTAATTATTTATTCGCCGGCATGTGTTGCAGTCTTGTTGTCTTTCTTCCCTGCAGCCGTCTCGCGATGGACGAGTTCATCTTCTGGCTCCAAGTCGTGGGCCCAGTCCTTTTCCAATTCGATACCAAATCCCAGGAGCTTCTTCATTCCGAGTATAGGAAGGTGCTCGTCGGTGCCCCCATGCTGGCTCTGCTTGGGAAACAAACCTTGACCTGACAAATCCACGCCGCCTCCCTTGAGGACCGATAATTCAGACCCAGAAATGCCAGGAACTGAGCCCGTCAAGGATCCCTCGAGTGCCGATTACCAACTGGCAGGGGCCGTGCCCGAGGCCGCGCCTATGGTCATCAGGTCATGCCTGTATGTGGTCGTGCGAGAGCCCGTGCCTGTCAAGCATGAGCTCGTGCCTGTCAAGCAAGAGGCTGGAAGCAGCAATGATACTTGGGGCAGCAATAATTTCGCTAGGCACAAGGGCAAGAGGAGGGTTGCGAAGGGATATGACATAGACTTGTCAAGTTCCACCAGAATTCCCCGTAGAAGAAGCCGCCAGTACCACACCAGGTAGGGTATTATAGCTACATGACACATAGTGCATGCATGATGCACGCGCTGTCCCTGGCTCATGCTACCTTTCAGTCATGTGTATGCTTGGGAATGTTACAGTCCAAGGTTAGCAAAATAGGCTGGAGGGACAATATTAATTCTTCATTTAGTACCAATGAGTGGGGCTGAAAATGATACGTATAACACATACATCTTTGTTTAACTCGCTCGGAATGAACGGTTAGCAGTTTCACCCAAACAGAATGGCACATCAAATTATTTGTCTTTTTCTTTTCTTCTTTGTGCATGATGTTCCTAAGTCCCCCTTGACTCCATCAAGCCGAGGGCACATTTGGAGTCCAGTAGGGCACCAGAAAAATGTAATCATCATCAGCAGCAGCAGCAGCAGCAGCAGCAGCATAGTGAATGAGCTCCTCAATCACTGCTTCTATTTTTGGCTACGAGCAGCAACTTCTAGGTAAGTCCCCCGGATGGCTATTAAGCCAAACTTAGAGCAAGCTGGTGCTTCTGGAAGTTGATATTGTTTCATGTTTGTTTAGTTTAGGGAGCTGCCTAGGAGCTGCTCCTCGTAGCCATAAATAAAATCAGTGTCTGAGGTTTGAATGCTTAATGTTCTTATAATCTAACTTTCTGTTTCAAACTTTCGCCATCGTTA
This sequence comes from Chlamydomonas sp. ICE-L, assembly GCA_013435795.1. Lineage (NCBI taxonomy): Eukaryota > Viridiplantae > Chlorophyta > Chlorophyceae > Chlamydomonadales > Chlamydomonadaceae > Chlamydomonas > Chlamydomonas sp. ICE-L. The sequence goes on along the minus strand of JACBWV010000394.1, from coordinate 1,666,175 downwards.
ATTTAGTATATCATATGTTTTCAACCTTCCTTGCCATTAATCGTCATAGTTGAATTATAAGCGGTTGTACCAAGTCGGAAGCGCAACTTGCCCCAAATTAATTTACTGTGTTAGGATTAAGCATGCAGGAATACAAACAATATTATTGGTAAAGGGATCCCATGTTGATGAAATGCATGTCATCCATCATCTCTTATACTTTTACCACCAAACAATATAGCACAAGACCAGCCAAAGACATATTGGAGTGGAAGATTCCTTGCCCCCTGACGAATGTCGTTGGATTAAACATTATTCAAATGAGTAACGGACAATACATTGATGTATGTGTTCGTTAAAGTTCCTGACAGCTTCTCCTACCAAGGTGAGAAGATGCCTTGACCTTAAACAACACTTGCGTGAACAACAATTGATGTTTGAACTCATGGAGAAGCAGCAGAAGTACGACACGAGGATGTCCTATGTCCTATGTCCGATGGGAGTCTGCCCCACTAACTAGCGTGATTGCGGTGCCAACACGCATGGGGTCAGATGAACTGGCCAACCAGATTGGAGAGCTCAGTCAGAGGCGGTTGGGTACTCCTGTTCCTCCAGGTGTATGGTGAAATAAAAAAAAGAGAATGGGGCTGGTGTTGGTACTGTAAGGGCGTTTGTATCTGTAAGCCAGTTTTCTGGTCCATAGATAGGCGTCCCACCTAGCCTTGTGGATTTGTATTTTGTTGCCACCATTTGAAGTCGTTGGAGTGCCACAAGCGATTACTAGCATGAGGGAGGAGGAAGGGGTTGGCTTGCTCCCACATAGAGGAATATATGCCCGTGGTGTTGGCCAGCCCGGTGGGCAGGTGGGTGGGGAGGTTAGCCTTGATACCCCGTGTGATGCCAACAGTGGTAACTGGTAAGCAGGGTACTTCAGGAGGACCCCCAGCTCTGGTGCCTGAGACGCAACCAATTGTATAGCTTGCGTCCTGAGACGCAACAGACCCGTCCTCGTGGTCAACGGACCCTCCCCATGTTGCGTCCTGTGACGCAACAGACTCTTTGACATAGCGTCTGCGACGGAGGACGCAGCGTCCTGAACAACCCTAGTGGTAAGGCGATGCAGAACCAAACCCTAATTGAAGGAAAGCCGGCTCTATGTTGCAAGGCAATATTGCCATATTCTTCCATCTCCAGTGTATCAACCACGATGCGAAGCACAGCTCCCTCAACTGCCTGCCCAGCATGCAGGTGGGTGGGGAGGCTAGGCTTGATACCCCGTAGGATGCCAACAGTGGTAAGGCAATGAAGAACAAGAACCTAATTAAAGAAAAGCCGGGTCTATGTTGCAAGGCAATATTCTTCCATCTCCAGTGCATCCACCATAGTGCGAAGCACAGCTCCCTCAAGTTGAGGGAGCTGTGCTTCTCATCATGGTTGATATGCAGGAGATGAAAGAATATAGCCTTGCAATGTAGCGCCAGCTTATCTTCAACCAAGTTCTGGCCTTACCACTGTTGGTATCAGACACCTGCGGGTACAGGATGCAAGCCACATTGTGGCTAGCACCTGCAGGCAGGTACAGGATGCAAGCCACATTGTGGCTAGCACCTGCGGGTACATGATGCAAGCCACACGCTTGGGCCCGCCTGATGCTCCTATAAGCTTGATAAGGCGAAGTTTTCCAGCTCCGCAACGGCGGTGAGCGTCGAGCATACCGAGCACCTTGCCTTGGCTTGACAGCGGTGAGGCATACCCTACACCTTGGCTTGGCTTGACGGCATAGCCAAGCATACCGAGCACCTTGGCTTGGCCAAACTAAGGTGCTCGCAAAACCAGTGAAGCGGACCTAGACGGATGGGACATATCGAAAAGACAGATTCGAGATGTCAAGATAGACTAGTAGCAGGCTATCCTGCTACAATGCATGCATACTGACACCATAAGAATGCATCACAAAGCAACACTATTGTACAAGAAAAAATAATGAAGCGTTGGTATGAAAGAAAGAAAACACCCCCCAAACAATGCTCAAGCAAACCAATCAACTATGCAAAGTATAGAACATGACAACATCAACGCTGACCAAGATGTAGGAAATATGCAAAACTTCTTACCGACAAACTAAAGCAGATTTGTCGGGTCTCCCGAACACCCCATTAAATTACGTAAATTTCTTCGCCTTCCACCGGTGTGGGAGGCAAAAAAAATGCGTCACTTAATTGGGTGTTCGGGAGACCCGACAAGTCTGCCTGAGTTAGTCGGTTCAAATTTTTTCATATTTCCTACATCTTGGTTTGTGTTGATGTGTTGTACCCTGCTGTTTGCATGTTCAAATTGGGTATTTGTTGGACTTTAAATGAGTTTTTCCCATGACATAAGTGTGATGTCATTTCCATACTTTGAATAGTTGATTGGTTTGCTTGAGCATTGTTTGGGGGGCGTCTTCTTTCTTTCATACCAGCGCTTCATTGTTTTTTCTTGTACAATAGTGTTGCTTTGTTTTGTATTTTTATAGAGCCAGTATGAATGCACGATGCTTTTCATGGTCGTGTTGCACATTTAATTTTAGTGCCCCGCATTAATTGGTTGTGTTGTGCATGTTCATGTCTACTGTCATAATCATGTTCAACTCCAACTCGAGCATGTTATTGTCCGATATACGTCGGACACTGAGTCGGCATAATGCATACCGGTACCTGGTCTCTCCAGGTCCCGAGTTGCCTGCCGCTAGGCCACAGGCTAGCTGTGGCCTACACGGGTCTGCAGGATCTTCCTGCAGACTCCCGTCTTCTATATAAGCGCACTCGTTGCGTGTATCTTCCTTCTACTTCAGTCTTCACTGTGTAACCAACAAAAGGTCATGGTCCCTGAACGCTAACCGAAGCAACGCCACTGCGCCTGTGCCAAGGACGATCTTTTGCCCTGCACAAAGTGATAGTTTTCCCTCAGACTAGCTCGGCGCTTGAGTACTGCTTTTGGCCCTGGATTGTCTACGTGTTCACGTGAGAAATCTAACCTGCGCTGCCTCGCCTACTGCCCACACAACTCTCCCGTTGTCTCTACCATCCGTCCAAGACGAAACGTAGACGCAGTCCAGGAGTCTGAGTAGATCTTTGACGTGAGTTGCTAACTCATTAGATCATACACAGCGTTACCAATCCTTTGAGATTGAGATTGAGATTGTTTGTGCCGAGGAGATATTCAGCCCTGCACGCCATCGCAAGCCACCCACCCCCAACCACCCTCCCCTTCCGCTTACTGAATCCGTCACCCCTTACCCCCCCTGCTACTACCAACGCCACCTCCCCTTGCCTCCGAACACACGACCAAGACTGAAGAACTGACAACCTTCGCAAGCCCCCCCCCCCCCCCCCCCCCCCCCCCCCCCCCCCCCCCAAATTCCTGCTCTGAGCTCAACTCCGACATCTTTGGCTACACTGCTCGGAGCTCTCCATTTCCTCCTATCCAAGACCGTCATTCCCATTCTCTACTTCGTGTAGAGATCTCCATTTCTCCCTTCCTCATCCCTGCTCTGAGCTCCCCTTCGCCACCTTTGCTACCCTGCTCGAAGCGTGCTCTACGTCTCCCTCTGCTCCTTCTCCAGCCCCCCCCCCCCCCCCCCCCCCTACCCTTCGTAACCTGCTACAATCATCACATTCCGGCTGTGATAGCCACTACAGCCAGAATGGGGGGAATCTTCTGATCATTGCGGACGCTATTATAGCTTGACTTCGCTTCAGCCGTCGTCTAGTCCTTGCGCATCATGATCTTTGATGGAGAGGGCTTCGACTTTTGGGACATCTTCATTGAAGACAAGCTTCTGCCTCCTGACAGTCCCTGGGATGGCTAGGTAATCGCCTAGGGCTACTAGGTCATGAGATCGCCAGCTCCATGAAAATCATTAATGAGCATCTGTCCCCTGGCATTAAACATATGCTGAAAAGCAAAAATATCTCTAGTCCCAACCACACCATGTGGTATTTGAGAGCCTTTTATGGCAATAAGTCCCCAGCCACAGATTGTGTTACAAATAGCCATGATGATAGTGATGCTACAGCCCCTACACCCCAGCCTGCCAGCATATGTGCCACGTCTAGGACTGTCTCTACCCTTAGGAAGGCCCCTAGGACTGTTCCTGCCCCTAGGACTGTTCCTGCCCCTAGGACTGTCCCTACCTCTAGGACTGTCCCTGCCTCTAGGACTGTCCCTACCCTTAGGAAGGCCCCTAGGACTGTTCCCGCCCCTAGGACTGATCCTGCCCCTAGGACTGTCCCTGCCCGTAAAGTAAACCCTGCCCCAAACCCCATTATCTCAGAGTTGAACTATACAATCCAAGCCCAAAACCATGAGATCCAAGAACAAAACCATACAATCCAAAACTTGGAACGTCAGATCTATGACATGGAATATGAGACTAGAATGCAGCAACTCCATGATAAATGGGTAAGAGAATTCTTCCCCACCTCCACACTCTGGACCCACTGGGGCATACCTACTGATCTTGCTATTCGCGTGCATGAGGCAACCATGTACCATGCACCCTCACCTGCTGATGCAATGCCATCCTTATCTGTCGACAACCATGTTCCAGCACTACACACATCACATGCTGCAGCACTCTGTGTCCCTGTCGAGGACACATCTGTCCACTCTGCCCCCCCACACACAGCAGCTCCTGATGGGTGCAGTTCCCTCCATGATCCTCACTTGCATGGGGGGAACCTGATTGATAGACCAGATTGGATAGTCCCAGCAGATGCAGATGCAGACCCAGGTAGTGAATCAAACCAACCTCTCCAACGTATCTGCTTACAACCACCACCAGGTTTCCCAGCAATACCCCTAGACTGGTCACTAGTCCAAGATCTACCATCCACATGGACGGAGTTCTGCATTGCAGCTGGTTTCCACAACTCACCACCACTCCAACCCTGGACACCTGGCATTACACATGCACCTGCACACACACCTGCACACTCATCTGCAGCTTCTGCTGATCCTCACTTGCATGGGGGGAACCTTAGTGCATATGCAAGTACATCCAGCACACGTGTTGGAGACACACCCATACTCACTGTCCACGCCACTACCTATGCAAGTACATCTAGCACACGTGACAGCGACAACACACACACATCCACATCCACATCCACATCCACTGAGCATGTCACAACGCCTCCCACTCCCACTGATGCTCTGGCTGAACTCGTCATCATCAACCACCCCTTCATCACCTCTGCCTTCCATGGTACTTTCTCCCTGCCCTGGCCCCACTCGCATAATAGGACAACCAAGGCGCCACACACCCTGGTGGGCATAGGATAAATGCTAAGCTTGTGAGCGATGCCCTCGCTTGTGGACATAGGATAAATGATAACCTTGTGAGGGGATGTCAACAGCTGAACTCTGAACGGGGGGTATGAACTGATCTGATAACCTCTTGCTCCACTGATATCAGCATTATGATCTGATCTGCATATCAGCTTGAAATCACTCCGGTAGAGTGGACAGTAGATTAAAGCAGCGGAACAGACGCACCAATCTATACACGGAGACAAGGATGACGTTACAGACACAGGAGACCCATAAAGGGGCACCTGTGGTGAAAGGAGGCGGTAGACAGGAACCTAACAGGGTACAGATCAGACCGGAGACGTAGGTGACAGGAAGCTGCCACTGAGTCATCTCAAGATGACTCAGTCCCACGGGAAGCTGGCTCAGGAGAGCCGATAGTTCTAAGGGAGTACATAAGTAGTCACCAAGTCATAAAACGCGTGAGAGCACCGCTATACATGCTGATACTCCACCTATGACACAGGTGACATACAATAGTACTACTCCACCTATGGCACTGGTGACATAGAACTATATGTAACAAATTAAAAAAAAAAAAAATCAAAGAACTCCGGAAGAAAAAAAAATCGAGAGAAACTTCAAATGAAACCCGAAGGGTGTAAGGGAAGGTATGAAGCAAGGCAAAGAACCAAAATTTGCCAAGTGGATATAAGAGGACAACTAAATATCAAAGTCGGGTAACAACGGTATAGAAAACCCGATCCGGGAATAGGAACCTAATGCCAATCAATGATAACTTAAAGAAACTCTAAATGTAACCAAAGAAACCTTAAAATGTGACCAAAAATTCCAGAATACATGTAACCAAAATTCTAGAATACAAGTAACCAAAAAAAATTGGTTTAAGGAGAAGCAGTCATTCCAAACATGCGAATGAAACGCCAGAACACCATAGGATCAAGGGGCTTGGTGAAGGGGTCAGCACAGTTGTCCTTAGTGTTAACATAGGCAACATCCACCTGGCCATCCTCCACCAGCTCCTGGATATAGTGATGGATGACATCAATGTGCTTGTTGCGAGGGAGCAGCTGACAGTCATTGGCCCAGCTCAAGGACCCCAAGTTGTCACCCTGAATGGTGACCAGGTCACAAGGCAGCCCTAGATCAATTCTCAACTTTTTCAACCATTGCACCTCCCTGGCTGTCTGAGACAGGGCCTGATACTCAGCCTCACTGGAGCTAACAGCAACAGTGGGTTGCCTTTTGCTCATCCAGTTCACAAGGCAGCCTCCAGCAAGCACAGCATAGCCAGTCTGAGATCTCCTGTCAGACCCATCATCAGCAAAGGATGAGTCACTAAAGACAGTAAAAGAGAAACCAGGGCTGTGAGTGTAAGTGAGGCCCAGATGGGAATGTTCTCTCAAATACAAAAGCAAGCGCTTGGCTGCAGCCCACAGGGGGGCAGTGGGTTGAGCAGAAAACCTGGACAGGTAGCTCACAGCAAAAGAAATATCAGGCCTTGTGCAGGTAGCCAGGTACAGCAAAGCCCCCACAAGAGAGAGGTACTGGCTATTAGAGGCCAGAGGTTCTCCAGGAGGATCAGTGACAGTGCACTTGGCCATGGGAACTGAAAACTTGGGTTTGGTAGCAGCAGTGAGACCAAACTGCTCCACCAGCTCAACAATGTAGGAGTGCTGGGAGAGGTTGATCTTAACACACCTGCCGTCAGAATCAAGTGTACAAGTCATGTCCAATGAAAGGAACTGGACAGGTACACCCATTTCCTTGACTTCCCACCCAGCTGCTTCCATAGCCTCGATCAGCAAGGCATACCTATGCAGCTCACTAAAAGCACAGATGAAGTCATCCACATAGGTCAGGACATAGCTCCACCCACCAGTAGAATCCCTCCTGAAATACAGAGCAGGTTCAGCTTTGCACATGGTAAAACCGTGGGCAACCAAAACCTGCTTTACATCTTTGCTCCAAGCCCTGGGTGCCTGCTTCAAACCATAAAGAGATTTAATCAGCTTGCACACAAGGGGAACATTGTCAGGACCAAGTTCATGAAAGCCCTCAGGCTGGTAACAGAACAGGTCCAGACCAGGTTCCAGCTTGGCATTCAAGAATGCAGTCTTGATGTCCAGCTGCCTCACAAACATCTTCCTATGAGTGATGGCAGCAAGGAGCACACGAAGACCTGCTTTAGAGGAGACGGGGGCATATACATCATGGTAGTCCAGCCCAGGACGTTGCAGAAAACCACGAACTACAAAACGAGCTTTAAAACGCAAAGAACCATCAGCCCCATGTTTCTTGACAAATAACCATCTGCCAGATAGAATCCTCTGCCTAGGAGGCTGTGGAGTGAGGACCCAAGTGCCATGAGCATGGAGGGAGGCCATCTCATCCTTCATAGCCTGCAGCCAGAGATCTCTGTCAGGGTTGGTAGGTAACATTGCAGCTTTATAAGAGAGTTCAGTAGAGGTAGAAATAAAAGCCCCCACGTACAAGCAGTGTACTTGTACATGGGCAGCGGGGATATCAGCAGTATCAGCAGTAACCGGTAATAAAGCCCCCAGCGCAGCACTCATGCGTGGTTGAACAAGGCCGGCCTCCTTTGCCTCTAAATCGTCGAAGCCTGGGTACACTGGAACACCCCAGCCATACGCAGTATCTGACCCGGACCAGTGTTCGAGGTCATCACTCACATCATCTGTGACGGCCACATCGTCGCAATGCCTGGTCCGGTATAAACCACCAGGTATAGCATGGGGTGAAGTGATCAACAACTCCCGCGAGCTATCCGAATAGGTGGACGGGGGGTGGCGACTAGTGGGCAGTGGACCTGTACTAGGTTCCACTATGACCCGAGGCTGTCCTAATCCTACGACTTCACCGACGAAACGTGGCGCAGAGGAAGGCCCGGCGACCCCCTGAGATTCGAATAAATTAGAGCTTGAAGGAACATCAGACTCCCCCTGGCCCAATGCCGCCGCACGCGATACAGCACCATCATGACCTGGCCTCGGACGCATCGTCATCCCATGACCAGTAAAGCGGTCAACAATCGGGGTTGGTAAAGGGCCCAGGACATTGTCAGTAGTATCAAGCCCTTTACCGATGATAGCGGCAGGGGTGCGAGAAAAATACTGAGATCCATCATAGGGAAGGAGCCCAGGGATACAGTTATAGCTAAACTGTTCATAGAAGAGCACATCACGACTCTCTACCACCTGGCGCAACTTCGGAACCCAAACAAAATAACCCTTACTCACCAGAGAATACCCAACCAGTCTACCAGATAACGCCCTTTCGTCAAGCTTATTGCGCTTCTTCCCATTCACTAAGGTAACATAGCATGGGCACCCGAACACGCGCAATAACGATACATCAGGTAGAACCCCAAAGAACAACTCATAAGGAGTCTTGTCACCCTGATTAGGCAGCCGGTTGCGTAGGTAACACGCGGCGAGGAAGGCATAGGGCCAGAAGGACTTAGTGAGCTTAGACTCCAAGTGAATGCTCCTAGCTACGTTCTGAAGGACCCCATTGTACCGTTCCACAGTCGCATTCTGCTGATCAGTGTAAGCCATGGACAATTCATGCACAGCACCAACCGATTCTAACCAATCCTCGAACCACTTCACTATAAATTCCTTAGCCCTGTCAGACCTAAGACACTTGAAAACAAATCCATGCAGCTGAGTCATCCATCTGAGGATGGTAGTTTGAACTGCTAAGGGAGCTTCATCCCTGTTTCTCAAGCACAAGACCTCAGCATAGCCAGAGTATTGGTCAGTGAGACACAGAACATAAAACTCCCCACGCAAGCCCCTAATATTAAATGGCCCCATGATGTCCAAGTGAAGGCGTTGTAATGGGGCACGGATCCTAGTTTTGCTTTCTTTAGGAAAAGGGATACGTTTTCCCTTTGCCTTCTGACAAGCATCACATGGGATCTTAGACAGTCTTTGCACCTGTTGGAGAGTGAGGGGTAAGTTCTGAACCAAACCCTTCCTTACAAGGTTGTGCATGGCATCATAGCCAGGGTGACCCAGCCGCCTATGCCACAACCATTCAGGAGTGGTAGGGATCACAACTCCACCATCCTCATCAACATCAAGAGCAAAAGCTGGATAATTTTCAGCACCATACAAACGGCCACGAGGGGTGTGACAAGGCCTACATGCAAACTTGTACACACCATCACTGGAGGCAGGGAAAGACCACAGAACAGAAGAGCCCTGTGTGGCAGTACAACTAAGACTATCAAAAGAAATCTTGCAGTTGTGAGCATGGGCAACAGCATTTACTGACATGAGGTTCACCGGACAGTGTGGGATGTAGAGAACATTGGTTAAAGTGATTGGTGTTGGTAACCAATCACTACATAACACAATAGAACCCTGACCCACAGACCGTTGAACCACACCATCACCAAATTTAACTGCTGGCCCAGTCTCAGAAGCATGAAACACAGTGAACAAAGACATATCACCTGTGATTGACATCCCAGCTCCAGAATCAACATGCCAGACACCCTCAGACAGGCTCGGGCTGCAGACATTTGAAAATTTCGCAGTGCAAGAGAAAAGGACAGAGCGTACCTCCTATTTCTTGTCCAAAGCATACCCATCAATCTGAGCCTGCAAGGAGGCCAGCTGCCGCGGAGTAAGCACACCTGGAAGGGCCAAGGCCATGGGCACCGGATTGGTAACCGGTGCACCATGCTTGGTCTTACGCAGGTGCGGATGCTTCGTGAAACAGCGATCCTCCGAGTGGGTCGTCTTGCTGAGGCATGGGCCCCAAGTGCAATCCAGACGTCGCTTGTTGGAACCAGAACCCTGAGAACCAGATCCCTGCCCACGCTGAAACGCAGCATTGGCAGGAACCTGGGGAGCGTCCCGGGACCAACCAGGATGCCTGGAGTCGGACCTGGGGAGAGCAATGTTCAAAATGTCGAGAGACCGATATGCCTCCAGACAAGACCAGTAATCTACAGTCTGTCTGTTAGCCAACATCATACCGTACTGGATCCGCAGCGATTCAAATCGGATCAAACGGATCCCATTCACAATGGTTTCCATGGCGTGGCGCTGAGTGACAGGATGTCCAGCACTGCGGAGGTCAGTGCACAGACTGCGAACCATGCGAAAGAAATCATCGACACGGTCAGAAGGGCCCATGTGCGCATTATGAAGTTCGATACGCATGAGAGGGACTCTAGAGGCAAGGGCATCAGACTGCGTCTTCCGGATATCCAAAAGGATATCCCGAGGGGTGGCAAAGTCCTGGTATACCTTGACCATATCGTCCTCCATGTTCGTGAGCATCATAGTTAAACACATGAACTCCTGACGTTCGAGAGGCAGTGCACTGAACCCCAACAGTGCAGGATCAAACCGAGACTCACCATGAATGAGGGTATTAGACCCAGCTCCAATCGCAGAAGGGACAGGAGCCAAGGACCTACGAATGTCCATGAAATACTCCGCAGCAAGACCAGCGTCAAGAGCGCGCTGGTCGTCTATGTTCCTAATCACAGGAATGGACCTCGCAACACTCATAAGCAGCTCGAAATCTGGGCTAACAGGACACAGAGGGACAGGCACTCGCACAAACTGATAACCAAGCTTCTCGTGATCACTACGCCTCGTACCACCAAAGGAAACACCATGATCTGGGGGATACAGAATCCCAGAAGTGACTGGACCAAGAAAAGAACGACACCTGGTACCAAGCTCAGAGAAAGCCATCACTCGGCGATGCCTCAGCTTCACACTAACATTTGCCATTGTAGCCTGCATATCCATCCGACCGTACAAAGAGCGGTTCAAGGACTCACCATCCCGTCGATCCTGGTTGATCAGGCGGTAGTCCCGCAAGTTCAAAGTCGGAGGAGATCCACCAGTGAGCAGATGCTCCCAAGATTCGCATGACCGCGTATATAGCATAGGAGGAGGGCCAGGGGCAGGAGGCAGCTCCACCGGCGGAGGCCGAGGGGGTTCCAGGGAGGCACCAGCAGCAGAGGTGCGTGCAGAGGAAACAGCAGCCTCGCGAGAGCGAGTGTGGTAGCCAGGGAGGCCACGCTCCATGGGGGCAGATGCAGAGGAAAAAGAAGCAAAGCCCTTCAAGAAAGTGGGCTTAGCCACCTCCGGGTAAGCCGGGGGAACAGGCTCAAAGGGAGGCGCCGACGAAGGATGAGGCTGATACACAGGCGAAAGCTCTCGATTAGGCATCTGCTGATCAGCAGGCTCATACACCGGTGAAACAGCGGAAGTCTCAAAGACACGAGTGGCAGCAGCAGATGGGGTCACGCCACCGAAGTCAGCACTCGTAGCACTCTTCAAGTCCTCCTCATCATCAGTAGTAGTAGAGTAGTCTTCATCATAATTGAAGGGGACGCAATGAGGCTGCGGGTCTGATGCACAACGGATGATTTGTGTCTGTACACAACACAGCTTCATCAGGACATCCTCAACATCAGAGGACAGGCGTCGAACATTGAGAGAAGGAACCGTAAAGTTGGAGGATTGATCGGGGGGGGTTACTTCCTTGATGGCGGAAGGACCCTCCTCTCCGGCAGCAGAGGCCGCTGGCGCGCAGTCGTCTAGCCAATCTAGAGGAACCTTCACCCCCGTTGGGAGGATTCGGTCGCATCCATTGCTCACAATGACACTGCGGATCCCACGAGCCCATGAAACACCATTAAGTTTGGTAAGTTTCACAAAGCCGGCAGGAGGCCCTCGCGGAAGTTGCATTATCAAAGCAGTGGTAGTGATGAGGAGCCCAATGACCTATCAGCTTGAAATCACTCCGGTAGAGTGGACAGTAGATTAAAGCAGCGGAACAGACGCACCAATCTATACACGGAGACAAGGATGACGTTACAGACACAGGAGACCCATAAAGGGGCACCTGTGGTGAAAGGAGGCGGTAGACAGGAACCTAACAGGGTACAGATCAGACCGGAGACGTAGGTGACAGGAAGCTGCCACTGAGTCATCTCAAGATGACTCAGTCCCACGGGAAGCTGGCTCAGGAGAGCCGATAGTTCTAAGGGAGTACATAAGTAGTCACCAAGTCATAAAACGCGTGAGAGCACCGCTATACATGCTGATACTGCACACTGATCTGCCGCTGATCTGCATTATGATCTGATCTGCACACTGATCTGCATAAATCGCAGTACCGCTATTTTTTGCAGACCACCATGCAATGGTCACATTGACCCTCATGCACATGCAGATCCCCAGCACTTGTGAGCGATACCCTCGCTTGCTGAATACATCTGCATGTCACATAATTGTCTTTGAACTGATCTGCAGCCACTCTGATAGACAGCTTCCCTGATCTGCAGCCGCCATGATCTGCAGCTTCCCTGATCTGCAGCCAACCTAGTCTTTTCTGCCGTAGTCATGGTTACACTCACCTCATATGAATGTCACAGCAATTCCTACCCACCTAGCACCTCCCTAGTAGAGTCCGATTGATTTCCCCAGCAGCTCCCTAGAAGTACGCAAATGACCTGCAGCTCCCCAGCAGGCCCTACAAGCCCTCTACCTTCTCAACGGCTCCTAGCGACATGGCGTCAACTCTAGCAACATGGCAGCCAAGCTACTGACCCTGGATGACTTCCCAGCACCTGGCATTTCAATGTGCCCCCTGCTTACCTTGTCAATTCTTTTTATAATAGCAATGAACACTCTAGGAATTTAAATCCTGTCCTGCCTTGTACTAACACAGCAGTCTGACTAGTTTTCTTGCCGACCTGGACCTCTAGTTACATGCTGTTTTCAATTGACTTCTCAGCATGTATCTCCCCTCTGGAAGACAGTTGTATTTACTGTCAAGCCTACCTTCTTATATCTTATAAATGATAACGGAAGTACCTCACCCTATCCTTCCATCTGGACGGATAGTTCTGAGCTAGCGGAGGATGTCTACCTTAAGTTATTTCTCATAATGTCATCCGTAATTTGTGGATCCATTTAGAGCCCCCAAATTATGGGGGGGGGGGGGGGGGGGGGGGGGGGGGGGGGGGGGGGGGGGGGAATAGTATGCTGACCTTATGCATTCCAAATGACTTCTAGGTGGGATGTATCACACTTAGTCCTGCCAGTCTCTGATTTAGTTATCCTGATGTCACTCTTGATTTGACAAGTCTTTGCAGGATCTCGACTTCCCAATTAGAGGGGGAATAAGTTAGATGACCTCAGGTATGACCGTATAAATTCTCTTTCCCCTTATAGACTTACTTTAGTTTAAGTCTGTACCAACCTAGGCCAGTGATTTAGAGTTCTTAGATAAGATTACCACCTTGACTGTGCCAGCCCGCCTTGCCACAGTCCAGATTACCTCACATCTGATCTCTTGACAAGTGTCAGCATGAATTGCGGTGCTCTCACGCGTTTTATGACTTGGTGACTACTTATGTACTTCCTTAGAACTATCGGCTCTGCCAGTACTGTGCCAGCTTCCCGTAGTGACAGCTTCCCGTAGATTGAGTCATCCTTGAGTGACTCAGTGACAGCTTCCTGTTGGCTGCGTCACCGGTCTGGCCTGTACCCTGTTAGGTTCCTAGCTGCCGCCCCTTTCACCACTGGTGCCCCTTGATGGGTCTCCTGTGCTTGTAACGTTGTTCTCGTCTCCGTGCATATAGATTGGCGCGTCTGCTCACGCAAGCATCTCTGTCCACTCTCTGGAGTGTATTCAAGCTGATAGGTTATACGGTCCTTCATTTACTACCACTGCTTTTCGATGCAACTTCCTAGAGGGCCTCCCGCTAATTTTGAGAAACTCCATGAGTAGTCGAATGGTCTTTCTTGGACGCGCGGGATGCGCAGTATCATTATCAGCAATGGCTGCGACCGAGTCCTTCCAACGGAGGACCCGGCTCCTCTTACTGATTGGCTAGATGTTTGTGCGCCAGCGGCCTCTGCTAGCGGTCATGAGAGTCCTTCCGCCATCGTGGAAGTAACCCCCCCCAATCAATTCTCCAACTTTGCGGCTCCTTCTGCTACTGTCCGACGCCTCTCTCCTGAGGTTGAGGACGTTCTGATGCGTCTCTGTTTAGGGTTTTAGGGTTAGGCTGATAACAAGCCTGACCAATGTACAGCCACATATAGTCACTGACTGACTTCGAGACTTTCCAAGTGCTTCCTTCCCTTTAGTCTTGACCTGAATAATCTTATTGTCCAAGTTCTTGACCGAAGCAGACCAGCTCTTAGTCATTGTATTTCTTTTATATCTATATTAATTTCTTATGCCCCTCATTCAGTTAACTTCAGGTATTCTTGAGCTCAAGAATACCTCAAGTTGGGGGGGGATGTTATTGTCCGATATACGTCGGACACTGAGTCGGCATAATGCATACCGGTACCTGGTCTCTCCAGGTCCCGAGTTGCCTGCCGCTAGGCCACAGGCTAGCTGTGGCCTACACGGGTCTGCAGGATCTTCCTGCCGACTCCCGTCTTCTATATAAGCGCACTCGTTGCGTGTATCTTCCTTCTACTTCAGTCTTCACTGTGTAACCAACAAAAGAGCAAGGTGAGCTTACGAACCGGTGTCGATAACACCACGTCCTTAGTAGGGTCAACTGTCCCCGGCAGTGTGACTTACTTGGATGTTCGAATTTCAATTTTAATCTGGTTCCTTGTTTCCCTTGTGCTTTGCAGTGTTACTATTAATGCACCGGGGGTCCCTTGTCATGAGTAGTGTTGTGGCGAAAGTTCTTCGTTAAGGAACCTAGTCTGCATTGGTAATTATGAACACAACCATGATGCTGCCAAAGCGTTTGTTTGGCGTTGGTGTATTATATTTGACTTATGGAGCTTGGGATGGCTGTTGGAGAAGTGCTTTGAATTTCCCTGATGAAAGCAGGAGATAATGGAGAGAAGCTATTTTGTTGGGTGAGGGGGTTAGGAAATTGTTGAACAAAGGAGGTGTTCGAGACTGGTTTCGAGATCTGAAAGTAACTGAATGAGCATTATTGAGGTTCATTTTTCTGTGTTGATGGGCTCAAGGGGGTGGGGAAGTTTATGGCGTATGCTTCTCAAGAGGATTAGTTTGCTTCTTTGTCTGGTGTCAGGACAAAGAGGCCTGTTCTTGGTGCACGGGGGGTGGGGATGGAGGTAAAAGAGTGAAGCCTTTTAGAGTTCGCAGTCCTGATGAACTGTCTAAAGTGTTGTTGAGTGGTGGACATGTGCTTGTGCATGGGTGTGCAGGGGTGTGCATGGACAGGTAAAACTACCTTGACTTCTCATATGATTTTACCTGCTTTGCTTGAAATGCATCGTGGGACATTGGAGGAGGTGTATGGTGTGCCTTTGACTATGAGTGAAGTTTGTGGGAATGAATTGTGGGTATGTAGTAGTACGGACATATCTTGAAATGCTATTCAAGGTAGGAATATTCAATATTTGAGTTGAATATTGAAGGGGTTGGGCAAGTATGAGGATATACTGAGAAATATATGCCCACAAGCGCTGCACTGCATCAAGATTTGTAGGTCCAATACATTGAAGGTAGGACTCAGTATATCCTCATACTATCCCAACCCCTTCAATATTCCACTCAAATAGTGAATAGTCTTCCCTTCTATAGCATTTAAGATATGTCCGTACTACTGCATACCCATAATTCATCCCCATAAACTTCACTCATAGGCACACCACACTCCTCCTCCAATGCCTCATGATGCATTTCAAGCAAAGCAGGATATACTGAGAAGTATCTGCCCACAAGCGCTGCACCGCATCAAGATTTGTAGGTCCATGATATTGGATGAGCTCTTTATTCTTAGATGGAAGATTGTGTCGTTGTTAGAGAAATCATGTAGGATATTCGTGGTAGCGAGGAGCCTTGGGGTGGGGTGCAATTGGTGTTCATTGGAGATCTGCTCCATTCGGGTCCTATCCATGATTTAGTTTTGGTGAGACCGAATGACAGTATCTGCAGAGCGTGCTGTTTTGTTGAATGGCTCGATGTATAAGGCAGTATTTCTGGGTCGGTGTTTTGAGTCTGCCGGCTGGGCAAGTTTGGCTTTTCAGCATTTTTTGTTGCTGATGTCGTTGCTGACGTCATTTAGGCATGCTAGAGATCCTGATTGGTTTGAGGTCCTTAAGATAGTGAGTAGGGGAGATTTCAACATAAGGGACGGTGATCCAAATGGTCAGGACAATTGGTTGAGGTTGAATGCTAAATTTAAGGAGTTACAAAGACATTATTTGTGTGCCGTTGTAACTCCTTAAATTTAGCATTCAAACTCAACCAATTGTCCTGACCATTTGGATCACCGTCCCTTATGTTGACATCTCCCTTTACATCCGCCTTACCGTCCCTTATGTTGACATTCCCTTTACATCCGCCTTACATAAGCAGGATCAGATTCGTTCTATAGCACAGTTTAGAATGGGTTCCCATTGGCTGAACACAGAAAGAATGAGGGTGGTGGATAGAGCACACATCCCTTGCTCAATGAGACACTGTCAAATATGTGGGTTCCAAAAAAATGAGGATGAAATGCATATGTTTGAGTGCCCTTTTTATAATGATATTCGCCTCCGCTACCAGAATCTGTTTACAGATATTTATAGGCATGTCCATGAGGATACCGACTTAACCGTATGGAATGTGGAATTCTGCGATTCCACATTCAGAACCTTTATGAATGGAAATGGCACTAAGTCTTTTTGGAGCAACCTAGCCGACTATCTTTCTACTTGTAGAAGAGCAAGACAGGAAGCCCTGGACTGCTTAGTGGCACCGTAATTTATTATCCCTTTTTTTTCTTCTTGAGACTTCTCATTTGTTAGCTTCTTACCTCCGCCACTGTAAGTGGTTGAGATCTGGGTCCTGCTCTAAGGGGTTTAATACCTACGCCACCAAAACGGTGGTTGGGAGTTTGGTTTGTTTGTCCTCGACACACCCCTGATGTAATGGGGTTTTTTGCTTTGTGGGTGCTTTTTCTTTTTGTTTAAAGCACAGAGTCTCATACACCCTCGCGGTGTCAAGTAGACTTTAACATGTAATGTAATGTAATGTAATGTAATGTAATGTAATGTAATCTCCCCTACTCACTATCTTAAGGACCTCAAACCAATCAGGATCTCTAGCATGCCTAAATGACGTCAACAAAAAATGCTCAAAAGCCAAACTTGCCCAGCAAGCAGACTCAAAACACCAACCCGGAAAGTCTTGAATTTAGCATTCAGCCTCAATCAATTGTCCTGACCATTTGGATCACCATCCCTCATTTTTAGGGCTGTCAAGCTTTGTACCGTACGATATTTATTATATCGTGTACCGTACAATATGTCGAACTGACATCGTACGATATTTCCGGGTTTGTCGTACAATATATCTGGATATATCGTGTTTATCGTGTGTTGTATCCTACGATATATATCGTGCCAAGTGGCATACTGTTATCTAACTTGGTCTACAGCTCTGCGTCCTACCTTTTGGGAGTCGTGTGTTCGATGCTAGCAGGTAGGCACAGCTTTCTGCTCGCACCTCTTTGCTCGCTCGCAGACTTTCCTGAGGGCAGCATGCACCATGGCAGCTGCAACGAGAGTGGTGAGCTTGATTTTCTCATTTCATGCAATGCCCTTTTAGTGCTATAGGGTGGGTGCTACAGGTGGAAGTGTAGTTCTGGGCTTTACGTAGAACTGTAGTTTGATCTGGTGGTATGATTTGCATACTTGCAGTGCCATCAAATGTAGGGGGATATGTGGGTATGGGTGGTGGTATGTGGGTATGGGTGGTGGTGGTGGTATATAAGTGGGGGGTGTTGTTGTCTTGTTGGTTCGATTCTCGTTAGGAGTACCTCAGCCTGGGATTTCCTTGCTCCGGGTTTGGGCCAGGCAATTCGGTATATTGCCCTATATCGTATGATATATCACAACATATCGTACGATAACAAAGTACGACATTATCCTGTTCTCCATCTTCCTCAGGATTGGTTCATTTGACTTGATTTTAATTGTATGGACGTATAATTGGTATTTATTGTGATATCCCCTTGGTCTCATACTGATTTTACCAAAACAGAGGTATAAAAATAATACAATATTGTATGATATTGGCAGCCCTATTTCCTACAAGCAATTGCTTTCCTCGTGCTATACAGATGCACTGGGTCAAACGCAGACAAATCCGGGGGAGATGTCAACATGACTCATGTTCGCCTCTAAGTCAGAAGCTGTGCTAGGTGAGACGCCACTTTTCCCGATGGCGTCACCCGACTACTAATACGTTCGGTTCTTCCGGACATCCACATTGTATATTTGTGTTCTTTATTGTTTTGGGTAATAGGATGTAAACCGACTTGTGTGATCGAACTCAGAGACCTTTCGTTTGTACCTGTATGTTCCTCCAATCGGTTGAGATTTGGCTCCGAAGGCCAGAGTTGGTTGACAATCCGTTAATGTCACTCGGGGAAGTCGACAGATCGCTAAATGCGTACGAGCGCAGCGGAATGCACGCGGAACGCACGCGGAACGCACGCGGGGTCCGCGATTAGTCATAGCTAGTTAATGACTAATAACTTCTAAGCCCTATACCCGCGTCGCCTGTAGCTCGGAATCCTGAGACATTTCGCCTACATTTAGCCAAGGCGGATTGTCATCGAAATGTCTCAGACTTCTGAGACATTTCGCCTGCACCTCGCCACGCATGGCGGCTTGTGCACGTAAATGAGGCGAAAAGTACGTTATTTTGAGACATTTCGCCTGTACTTCGCCTGCAGGGCGTTTTGGGCACGGTGGTCGGAGAGGTCGCATTTCAGGAATATTTTCCAGGAGCATTTCCCAATTACACCAGGATTCGAGAAGATAGATTACATACATAATAAACTATGCATCCATTAACCTATTGATCTACCTATTTATCTATGTAAGCATCCTTACACATGTACATCCACTACAGCCCATATATTCCCTATATATCCATTAACCATAGATTGACAGCGAGCAAAAGACGACGAGCAGCCAAATTGCTGGCTGGAACCATGTAGCTAATTAAGTTCAAGTACAAGTATAAACGCAGCCTCCAGGCAGCTATCTATTTGTCAACTTATGAAAACATAGGCCTACATATCCACCAAGAAGAAACGTCCAATCAAAGCTATACATCTATATATATTCACTGATTCTATTTTATATTTCCATCTTCAGCATGTGTAGTTCCTTCGTGGCAACAATCTTCATCGCAGCCGTAGCATTTCCATCCATCATTTTGCCCTGCAAGACATGCAGAGCAGGGCATGCGTTAGAGAGCAACCAAGGGCAGGGTTAATGGCAAGGGGCAGGACGGTGCGGTGATGAGCAGAGCATGGCATGCGTTACATAGCAACCAATGGCAGGGAGCATGGCAAGGGGCAGGCATGTGCTAAACAGAGCAGAGCAGGCATTATAGAGCAATGAATGGCAGGGAGCACGGTAAGGGGCATGGATGCGATACGCAGATCAGGGCATGTGTTAGAGAGCAAAGCAGGGAAGGGAGCAAAGTACGCCTGGAAAGTTATGATCAGAGAAGGGCATGCGTTCAAGAGGAAGGAAGGGAAGGGAGCAAGGCAAGGGGCAGGACCACAGTGATGAGCATAGTAATGCATGCATTTGAGAACCAAGAGCATGGATAATGGCAATTGCCAGTATCCCTGCCCCTCTTTGCTCTCTAACGCCTGCCATGCTCGGCTCATCACTGTCGTCTTGCCCCTCGCCATTATCCATGCCCCTCTTTGCTCTCTAACGCCCGCCCTGCTCTGCTCATCACTGTCGTCCACAGTTACATTTATTGACACCCTTTGTGTTGTTTTTGCGCATTGGTAGGGAGATCCCCCTGGAAGTCCAACCTGCCTTAAGCTTAGGTACCTGAACCTCAGGTCCTACCCCAGCCTTGCATTGTCCACACTTGCCTGAGTTTACCATGCAGAATGGATCTGGAAGACCGAGGCATAAAGACAAGGTTGGACTGTCACCCAACACCCAGCAAAGCAAGGAGAACCAGTATCCACCACAACACAAGAGGCAACATGCCAAGACTGCCACAACCACTAGGAGTGAACCCAATGTGAAGATGCATGCCATAGACATGGGTCTAGTGCGTCAGCCAAATAGACACAGTGCTGCCACCATCTATCATGCAGGGTCTCAAGGGATAATTGCCACGCATGATCTCCTGATACAATGCTCAAGGGCACCATGCAGCCAGGGCAGTGCATGATCCAACTAGAGTGTAAGACCCCGTGTCCTTTAAAGCTCTACTCAGGCCCAGGAGTGAACAGATGGAAGTATGACTCACATAAGAGTTGGGAGCAAGTTGTCCCAGCATCCTACTTTGCACAGTGCCAACTAATCATACTGCCATCCCAAGCTGAAGTCATGCTCTTGGCACAGCAGACTCCACATACCACCATATTTGACCGTGTACAGAGCAACGTCGAGTGGGCTGCCGAGATGCTGCAATTTATGCAGCTCATTCATGCGGTGGCAGTACAGCAGCGCCGACCGGGCTTCCTGGTTAAGGAGTTGACGACGCAAGGGCCGCTGGCTGCAAGATACCATGCCTCCAGCACTGACAACCTACACAGGTCTAGCATAGACGGATCGGTTGTGAGAATTAGCAGCACCGATGTAAGGGAATTTGTGTAGGAGATAGGACCAAAGCATCTGTCAAATTTCAAAAACAATCTGACGCACTACTTCGCGCTTGTCCACGCGGAAGGCGGAAGAGGGCGTTGCGCAGTAATACTGAAAAGAAAGCTGGAAAGAAAGGAGGGAATAAAGCAGGACGCCAGAAATATCAAGTAGCAACAAACACATGCTTTGGGCGAGGGAGGGAAGAATATGAGGTAGGAGTACGAGAGGTAGAAGGTTGGCGTGGCTAACCTTAGCCATATTGCAAAGGCTCTAATCGTACGGCCATTTCGCCATGCCGCGTACAATCCGCCTTGGCTAAATGCACGTGAAAGGCTGGTGAAAGGTCACCCTGCGAAGACATCTATCTAAATTAGTAAGAGCCCTGACACGTCATCGCAAGTCACACTAATATTTCAGTGTGACTTAGGCTTTCATCACAGTGATAAAATCGTCATGGTTTCGCCCTACAACAGCGCCATTTTCGACGCATGCAGCGAAAGCACATCGGTGACTTGAGGTGTCCATTTTCCCGAATGAAAGCATTTCACCAACGAGTCGTTCGCGCTAGTACTTCGTTGCCTAATTGTTCATTCTATCTCGGAATCGCTGGCAGAGCTTTGCAGGTTCGCAAGAATGACCCCTCGAAAAGGTTGCTAACAGACCCTCGAGCGACAGAAAGTTGCATAGCTCTTCGCGTATTAGAACTCAGTTGTTAACGTGCGATCGAGGAGTTATTGGTCACGCTTCAGTCTACGAAAAGTTCTGGGTGTCTGTCGGGATCGCTGGTTTGAGGTGAGCCGAGACATTTCGTCCACTGTACGCCTACATTTCTCTGTAGTTCCGCTGCAAATCGTGTCTTTCGCCTACATTTAGCGAAATTGTCACTTCCCCGAGTGTGTCCCGACCCCAATGGTGGTCAGCCTGATAATCAATACTACACCACAATTATGGGTACACAGTGGGCGGGGCGTCCTGGCCCCTGGGGGGTCATTGGTGTAAGAGTGAAGTAGTCGTCTCAATCTACAGACTGCGAGTAGTTAAGAAACTTGACCTGCAGAGTACATACTGTGAGAAAGGGCGAGGAGCAGGTCATTGGCGAGGAGGGAGACTGGGAGTTTCGAAACTAGTGGAGTAAGTAGCCACTAATAGCGGAATAAGCTACAGCACATTCGACAACTTTTGTGAAGGATCTTCGCCGCTGCGATGCTGGTAACTCAAGTCATGCGCTCCAACTATGAGCTAAATGTTTGGGTGCGGACTGCGGAGGTGGCCGGAATCGTTCAAACAGCCGTAGAAAGGGAGAGAGGCAGAAAGAGACAAAGATATAAGGGTGCAAGTTGGGGCTTCAGACCTAGGACCATGGGGGATCGAGGGGGCTAAAGCGAAAATCCTTTAAAAAAACAATCTTTAGCACTGCCTCGCCACCCAGCATCCAGCTGTCTATTAACAGTCTAAATACACAAATAAATGGTGCGCCTTGTTAAGAGGCGTGAGGTATTAACAATATAAATATGTAGTATAATAAAATTAACTATCGTTTGGGAATATGTTGTTAATGCAGCAAGTGGAACATATAAACATTAGACACAAGTGACGAATGCCAACTCCGTTTCCTTATCCCTCCAGGTTAACTCCCCGGGGATTCATTATATCCTCGTCATCTCACTTCGCTAGGATCGGCCACATTACCCCCCCATATCCCGTTCACTAACAGCCTAAGGGGCTAAAGCTCTAGCTTAAGTCCCTAATATTACTCCCAGCGCGTTAGCTAAACCCTAACAAAATGTTGCTTGACTGATGAGGTTGACGGACTCTAGGGTGGAGTGGTCACATTTAGGTGGGGACTTGGGACCTGGGCCAGGCGGCCTGCTGCGCATTGAACCAAAGCCGCGTGCCTTGAATTTCTGCACCTTCTGATCTCAGCGAGAGGCCGTGAAAGCCCGTATCGAGAAAGTTCGTAGTTGTTCTTTGGTACGGAAAACCGCCAAACCGCTGTCTCCAAATTGGCGATGGCTCACCCCGAAAACAACGTCAGCTTGCGCGTTAACACAAACACTCGAGCGCTAGAGACTAGCGAAAGCTTCAGCCAAAAGAAAAACAAAGTACTAGGGTTCGAAGACTAGCGATAGCCACGGCCAACAGAAAAAAACAAAATAGAACCGGGAGGAAAAAACAAAGTAGGATTGGCCCATTTTTAAAGGGTTAGTGACAGCTACGCTGTTCCAACCCCAACTGTGTTATGATAACTCAGTGATAATTCAAATAGATACTGAGCAGCGCAGCCATACACACTATTTATAACAGTTTGGACCGTATTTTATTCTCAAGAGTGAAATGGAGATATGTGCGGAGGGACGTGGACATATCTTAGGACCTTGGGTTATTCATTCCCTAGAGCTGGTGCAGAAAAATCGCGACAGCGTGAGCATATGCTCGGTTGCTTGACGTTGCCGTGATTCAAGTGAATCACGTTGGGAAATGCGATATGGCAATTTGCTTACCCACTGCCCCTACACGAACGGGAGGAGAAACCAATTAACCTGAAATTAACCCTTGCAACCCACTAAATTCAACGTAGCCGTCGCAAAAGCTATGCTTGATGTTACTGCGACGATTGCTCATTTGAACGAAGTTGCTAGATGTGAACCATGAATGAGGACCACGAGGTGTGTTGCACACACACACATGTTTTCACGTGCATGCGACCATGCTCAAGTCCCATGGCTCATAAGAAGCGTAAGAAGGTACGCAAATAACCACCTTAGGAGCACTGTTTCCTTTTTGGGCTACTCGTGGCAGCTTCTAGGCAGCTCCTTTCACCCACCCTTGGGCCAAACCTTCAGCCAGCTAGCGCGGCTGAAAGCTCGCATGACAGACACTCCAATGCAGCTGTCATCTTCGGTCTCAACTCAGTCGCTTGCTGATGGAGCTGGGTGGAAGCTGCTTCGCGTTGTCCAAAAAAGAAACAGTGCTTGGGAGCCAAAATTATCCATGGCAGAGCCCCATCCCCATCCATACATCCATGGTAACTCCCCAAACACACCCACACAGCTATGGCAAAGCCTCACACCCATCCATACAGCCATTGCAGTACCCCAACCCCACACAACCATAGCAGTGCCCCCCACCCATACAGCAATGGCTGTGCCCCACCCTTACCCAGATATACCCCTATGGCAGTGCCCTATCCCCACCCATACAGCCATGGCAATACCCCACCCCTAACCCCACCCATACAGCCATGGCAGTGCTCCACACCTACCAGTACCCCCCTCCCCCCCCCCCCCCCCCCCCCCCCCCCTCAACACACACACACACACCCTCACACACACACACCACCTATGGCAGTACCCCACCCCCACCCATACAGCCATGACAGTGCCCCCCACCTCCACCCATACAGCCATGGCAGTACCCCACCCCCACCCAGATATGCCCCCATGGCAGTGCCCCACCCCCACCCATACAACCATGGCAATACCCCAAACCCAAACCCACCCATACAGCCATGGCAGTACTCCACACCCACCCATACCCCCCCCCACCACCACCACCACTATGACAGTGCCCCAACCCCTCCCGTAGCAGTGTGCCCCACCCACACCCCTCCCATAGCAGTGCGCCCCACCCACACCCACTCAGCCATGGAAATGCCCCACCCCCACCCATGTATAAACCCATGGTAATATCCCACCCGCCCTCACCCATACAGCCATGGTAGTGCTCCACACCCACCCATACAGCCAGGTGGTGCCCCACCCTCACCCACACCACCATGGCAGTACCCCACACCCACCCTTACAGCCATGACAAAAACCCTCACACACGCATGCATACATACAGCCATGGCAGTATCCCGCCCCCACCCACACAGCCATGGCAGTGCACTACCCCCACCTCCACACAGCCATGACAGTGCTCCACCCCCTGCCACACAGCCATGGCATTGCCTCACCCCACCCATACACCCAGGGCAGTGCCCCTCCCCCACCCATAAACCTAGGGCAGTGCCGCACCCCCACCCATGCAGTCATAGCAGTGCCCCACCCCCGCATGTACCCCCATGGCAGTGCTCTGCACCCACTCATACAGCCATGGCAGTGCTCCAAACCCGCCCATGCAACCATGGTAGTACCCCCCACCCCCCCACCCTCACCCCCATGGAAGCTTCACAACATCCTCAGAATGCGAAGCTGAATTCAGATTGCTATTCCTCGGCATAAATCCGTGGTCAGACGTCACAAATCACAGGTCCAACCTGTACAGGCGTAGGAAACAGCCGAGGAAACAGCCCTTGCAAGCCCAGCCAAGTAGTATTACGCACCCCTCAAACGAGCGCACTAGTG
Source organism: Chlamydomonas sp. ICE-L (assembly GCA_013435795.1). Lineage (NCBI taxonomy): Eukaryota > Viridiplantae > Chlorophyta > Chlorophyceae > Chlamydomonadales > Chlamydomonadaceae > Chlamydomonas > Chlamydomonas sp. ICE-L. The sequence continues at coordinate 1,640,911 of JACBWV010000394.1, read as the reverse complement.
TACGTAAATTCGAGCTCTATCGAGCGGTGTTATTTGAAGGGGAATGGTGGAGCGAGGATAAAGTTAAGATGGGCTTTGTGTTTTGCGTTTCTCAATTCGGTAGCTGCCCTGAGGGGTCATGATATGTGTCATAGGTGTCATGTTAGATGTCAGACTCGCCCCTGTACTGTGGTATTAGGGTACCTCGGTCCGAATCGGTCGGCCAACCTAACTCCACTGGTGTGGGGCCCAACATGGAGCCGGCGACAGTTATTTCCCCGATATTCCCTGCGCAGCAATTCTGTTAGTAGTTTCAACCTCGGACTGGCTCTTGAGACAGCGGAGAACTGTGAGCAAACCCTTCGTCCTACCCGCTGCCATTTTCCACTCTACGCTTATATAATGACTCTCCAGGGCCGCACGTCCGTCTGGACTGCGCTTGCGTTTACTTCGCCCGCGTAAAATTCCATGCGCCCAAAGCTTGTAAAATTAGATTGAGAGCTAGACTGCTATTATAAGTTACCCCAGCTGCATCTGGTTTTAAAGACAGTCAGCATGCCTCCGTTCATCCCTCCTGTACGAGACCCCGGCTCTTCACCCCATTCCGCTCCCCGGGCGCCAGTGCTCAATCTTCGCAGCATGAATCTCATTGAAAGCTTGCTGTGCGAGGAGATTGCGCTGTCTTTCCTCTCGGGGTTCGAGGTGGCCAAGGGTACCCAGGCCTACGGGCTCGAGCTTTCTTTACGGAAAGCCCTAGCATGTCCAGAAGTTCTGTTGCAAAAATGCCGCAGCTCGTCTACTTCAGAAGCAGAAAACAAGGCACTCGGCAGGGTATCGCCCTCCGCTTGTGTGAAGCAGAGCCCGCCCGTAGATTTCAACACCTTCATGCATGATCTAGTTCCTAGTGTAGTTGCGTTCTCTCACAAAATATCAACGACAGAGGCGGAGCTGGAGAATTTCTTGAAACTCCAGTATTCGACGCTTGTGAGCAGGTACGAGAGTATATGATTAAATCCTGAAAGAAAGCCACCTGCAGTTGAGACCATATCTCATGTGGGTTTGTGGGAGCTCTCAACTGTGTTCCAGTCTCCAGCTGCTGGGTCCTAGGATAGGCTGAGCCTTTAGGGGTCCATTCCTCTCCAAATTCGCCACTTGTGCATCTAAGCAGCAGTGCTATGCAATACAGTGAACAGCCCTAGGCACTGTATCGGGGGTAAAACAGCCCTAGGCATTCCTTGTAGTAGTCTAAGATGGTCCTATAACTCAGGAGATGCACGATTGCAACAATGCTGCATGGTTGACAGGGGGTCTAATGTACCAATAACCGGTATTGGCCCGAGCCCCTTGGCCTGTTAGTTTGTCTGGTCCTTCAGGTGTTCAGAAATGACTGCTCAAAAGTACCCCAATGGTAGTTAAGTTTCCCACGCTGGGTCCGGGTTTCAAGTGACTTCTGCTCCCCACCCCCCACGCCCCACCCCCCACGCCCCACCACCACCACCACCCACCACCCACCACCTCCACCACCCACACCACCACCATCCACGGCCCACCACCCTCCACCATCCACGCCCCACCCCACCCCCACCCAAACCCACCCCCACGACCCCCCAGCCCCTCCACCCCCCACCCACCACCCACCACCCACCACCCACCGCCCACCATCACCACCATCACCCAACACCCACCCCCACGACTTGAGCAGGAAGGAGAACGATCGCGAGCATTTGTGGGATGTCATCCGGGAGCTAAGCGTGTCCCTCCCCCCCCCCCCCCCCCCCCCCCCCCCCCCCACCCCCCCACACACACACACACCCACACACCTCCCTCAGCCACCCTCCACCACCCACCACCACCACCACCACCCACCACCCACCCACTCGACTTGAGCAGGAAGGAGAACGAATGCGAGCATTTGCGGGATGTCATCCGGGAGCTAAGCGTGTCCCGCATTGACGCTATGCGCTCCAAAGTGGTCACCATGGAGAGCTTCTGTGAGCTGAGGGATGAGTATGAACGATGCCATAAAGCATCAAGGATAGCGCAGGAGGTGAGTTTTGGGGGTTTTTGGGGGTTGGTTGGGCTGGGTGAGGTGGGGTTGCAAGTATGAACGATGCCATAAAGCATCAAAGATAGTGCAGGAGGTGAGTTTTTTTGTTTTGGGGTTGGGCTGGGTTGGGCTAGGTTGGGTTGGGCTAGGTTGGGTTGGGTTGGGCTAGGTTGGGTTGGGTTGGGCTAGGTTGGGTTGGGTTGGGTTGCAAGTATGAACGGTGCAATAAAGCATCAAAGATAGTGCAGGAGATGGGGTTTTTGGTTGTTGGGTTGGGCTGGTTTGGGTTGTTGGGCTGGGTTGGGTTGGGTTGCAAGTATGAACGGTGCAATAAAGCATCGGAGGTAGCGCAGGAGGTGAGTTATTAGGTTGTTGGGTTGGGTTGCATTGGGTTGTTGGGCTGGGTTGGGTTGGGTTGCAAGTATAAACGGTGCAATAAAGCATCAAAGATAGTGCAGGAGGTGAAGTTTTTGGTTGTTGGGTTGGGCTGGTTTGGGTTGTTGGGCTGGGCTGGGTTGGGTTGCAAGTATGAACGGAGCCATAAAGCATCAATGATAGTGCAGGAGGTGAGGTTTTTGGTTGTTGGGTTGGGCTGGTTTGTGTTGTTGGGCTGGGTTGGGTTGGGTTGCAAGTATGAACGGAGCCATAAAGCATTTATGATAGTGCAGGACGTGAGTTGTTTTTAGTTCATCCTTTTTAGGGTTTAGGGGTTAGGCCCTTTTAAGCGAATTGTTTTGTAGTTAATAAATATTTTTAGTCATCATAGATCAACATATCTACAATTTTGTTCCTCAAATTTTAATTTTATAACTAATCTAAATTGCACGTATTTTTGTTTCCAATTACAACTACAACTACAGTAACAAGAACAACCAAATAGCATTTAAGACTACATAATCTTGGAACTAGGGCAATTTTGACAAACCCTGCATATCCTGAATCTAACTGAGTCTAACTATGCTGATATCCTTCTACGCCTCCTGGGAATCGCTGGCAAACTGAATTTAACTGAATATAACTGCTCTTCGCTAATATCCTTTTATACCTTCTAGACATTGCAGGCAAACTGAATCTAACTGAATCTAACTGCCTTATGCTGATCTCCTTCTATGCCCTCTAGACTTCGCGGGCAAACTGAACATAACCAAATCTAACTGCTCTTCGCTGATATCCTTTTACGCCCTCTAGACATCGCTGGCAAACTGAATCTAACTGAATCTAACTGCTCTTTGCTGATATCCTGTTACGCCCTCTAGACATCGCGGGCAAACTGAATATAACTGAATATAACTGAATCCAACTTCTCTTTGCTGTTTTCCTTCTACCCCCCCTTCAGACATCCCGTGCAAACTGAATCTAACTGAATCTAACTGAACCTAACTGCCCTTGGCTGTTTTCCGTTTACCCCCTTCAGACATCCCGAGCAAACTGAATCTAACTGAATCTAACTGAACCTAACTGCCCTTGGCTGTTTTCGGTTTACCCCCTTCAGACATCCCGTGCAAACTTCGGCAAGGCTGTGTCTTATCACAACCAGCTGAAATCAATTCAAGATGCCTTGCACAAGGAGAAGTCCAGCAACTACGCTCTGTCCAAGCAGGTGGTCGAGTTGCATGTGCGTTTTTTACAGCTTTTTTTTGCGACGCATCCTAGGGGTGTTTAAGCATGCAAGTTTGATCAGTTGCACAATATTCATATAAGCATGCGCAGGCAGGTGGTCGAGTTGCAGGCGCGGTTTGTTATGTTTTTTTTTTTTGCAATTCATCGCAAATTGCGTGTCTGTACTCTATGTCTGTTTGCACCTAGTTAACACCCTAGGCGTGTTTAAGCCTGCAAGGTTGGCCAGTTGCCCAATATTCTTTTAAGCATGCCCAAGAAGGTGGTAAAGTTGCAGGTGCGTTTTTTGTATAGCTTTTTTGTGACACATCGCAAATTGTGTTACTCCCCTGTAGGGAGACGTCTGTCAGCACCTACTTGACACCCTAGGGGTGTTTAAGCCTGCAAGGTTGACCAGTTGCCCAATACTCATGTAAGCATGCCTAATCAGGTGGTCGAGTTGCAGGCGCGTTTTTTAAAACCTTTTTTTTTGCGACGCATCGCAAATTGTGCGACTCCCCTACGTCTGTTTGCACCTAGTTGACATCCAATGAGTGTTTAAGCCAAGGATTAGTTTCCCCGATATAAATAGCGGTCAAATTAGTTCCGACCCGTTTGAGCGATTAATCGCTATAAATAAAAGTAAAACAAAAACAGTTTTTTGTTGCCCTAAAATGGTACAAAAAGCTATATAAAGCTACAGAAAGCACTAAAACGCTGCCCCTGGAGAAGGCCTAAAGCCATGAAGCTAGAAAACAAACCACTGTCAGATTTAGAAAAAAGATTCACTGGTTTAAGCCTTCAAGATTGGGCCCTCTTAAACCTGTTTAACTCTTGGGGACCTCTTAATCAGGTGTTAACTAGGTGCAGACAGCTGTAGGGCTCAGTGCGACCTCATTGCGACTCGCTGCCCCCCCCAAACTTACACCACACACCCCAACCACACAACCCATCCACGCACCCAAACCACACAACCCAACCACACACCCTAACCGCACACCCCAATTGCAGAAGGAGAACTTCAAGTAGTGCAGCAGACTTTGAAGCCAGTTAGTTACGAGACGGTTGGCTGATGTGTCAGGCCCCTGACTTCAATGGGCGACGCACTACCCCTCAAACTGCTTACACCACATACCCCAAGCACACACCCCAAACACACACCCCTAATACACACCCCAAACACACACCCTAATTCAATACGATTGCAGAAGGAGAACTTGAAGTTGTGAAGCAGATTTCGAAGCCAGTTAGTTACGAGACGGTTGGCTGACGTGTCAGGCCCCTGGCTTCAAGGGGCGATGCGCTGCCCCTCAAAAACTGTTTACACCACACACTCCTAACACACACCCCAAACACACACCCTAATTCAATTCAATTGCAGAGGGAGAACTTCAAGTAGTGCAGCAGACTTCGAAGCCAGTTAGTTACGAGACGGTTGGCTGACGTGTTGGTGTTGGCGCTGCCCCTCAAAAACTGTTTGCACCACACACCCCAAACACACACCCCAACCACACACCCCAAACACACACCCCAAACACACACCCCAAACACACACCCCAAACACACACCCCAAACACACACCCCAAACACACACCCCAAACACACATCCCAACCACACACCCTAATTCACTTGCAGAAGGAGAACTTCAAGCTGTGCAGCAGACTTTCCGCCCTGGAGGCCGTCCAGGAAGAGGAGTTAGGATTCCCCTGTTACGAGCGCTCTATAGGCTCCCCAGTGCTCAGCAGGGTCTCTGTGCTGTACTAGGCATGCCCAATTCAGAATCAGGGTGGCAACTCCAGGCATGCGCCCAGACGCAGAGTTCAGAATCAGGGTGGCAACTCCAGGCATGCGCCCAGACGCAGAGTTCAGAATGCAGACCCAGTAACTCCAGACCTGCGTCAAGACCTAGGGATCTTGTTGGGTGTGGTTTCTACTCTTTTCCAAGCTCCACAGGAAAGTGAGATATCTCCTGTTTGAAGGGCTCTATAGGCTCTCCAGTTTCTCAGCCAGGTCTCTGTGCTGGACTAGGCATGCCCAATTCAGACCTAGAGTTCAGTATCCGGACCCAATTACTCCAGACCTGCGACAAGAAATAGGGCAGTGTTGGGTGTGGTTTCTACACCTTCACAAGCTCCACAGGAATGTGAGATCTCTCCTGTGTGAAGGGCTCTGTAGGCTCCCCAATGCTCGGCAGGGTCTGTGTGCTGTACTAGGCCTGCCCAATTCAGACCCAGAGTTGCAACTCCAGGTTGGCGCCCAGACCCAAGGCAGTGTTTCCAAGGCAGGCTTTCCAATGCCCAGGAACTATGAAATTGAACTAGGTTACATCGCTTCAGCAAGCAATTTGGCTGCTCGCCAAATTCGAGCGCTCTGTAGGCTTCCCAAATGCCTAGCCAGGATTCCCCTGTTTTGAGCGCTCTCTAGGCTCCCCGGTGCTCAGTAGGGTCTCTGCTGTACTAGGCATGCCCAAGCCAAACTCAGGGTGGCAACTCCAAGCTTGCACCCAGACCCAGAATTTAGTATTGGGACCCAGTTACTCCAGACCTGCGTCAAGACCTCGGGACCTTTTGGGTGTGGTTTCTACTCCTTGACCAGATCCACGAGAAAGTGAGATCTCCCCTGTTTGAAGAGCTCTGTAGGCTCTCCAACGCCCAGCCAGGTCTCAGTGCTGTACTAGGCATGCCCAATTCAGACCTAGAGTTCAGAATTCAGACCCAATAACTCCAGACCTGCGTTATGACCTAGGGCACTGTTGGATGTGGTTCCTGTTCTTTTCCGAGCTCCACAGGAATGTGAGACCACCCCTTTTTGGACCGCTCTGTAGGCTCTCCAATGCCCAGCAAGGTCTCTATGCTGTACTAGGCATGCTCAATTCAGACTCAGGGTTGCAACTCCAGGCTTGCGCCCAGACCCAGGGTTCAGAATGCAGACCCAGTAACTCCAGACCTGCGTCAAGACCTAGGGAACTTGTTGGGTGTGGTTTCTACTATTTCCCAAGATCCACAGGAAAGTGAGATCACCCCTGTTTGAAGTGCTCTATAGGCTCTCCAGTTTCTCAGCCAGGTCTCTGTGCTGGACTAGGCATGCCCAATTCAGACCCAGAGTTCAGAATGCAGACCCAGTAACTCCAGACCTGCGTCAAGACCTAGGGTAGAGTTGGATGTAGTTCCTGCTCGTTTCCAAGCTCCACAGGAGAGTGAGAGCGACATTGTCTTGGCAAGTCTGAACAGCAGATGCGCCCACTGTGGTTATAAGTTCATCTACAAGGTGCACCCTCTGTGGTTCTTTGTTTCTCTACAAGCAGCAGCTTTTAGGCAGCTCCCCTGACTTGTCAAAGCTATGGCAACCTAGGGCATCTGAAAGTTGACAGTATTGACTGTCCAGAACTGTTCAAATCTTGGGCCTTAGCCCAGTGGCTGGCTGACTGGCTCAGGGTGCTGCCTAGAAGCTGCAGCTCGTAGCTGAAAATAAATCTATGGCACCCACTGTGGTGCACTTCAAGAACTGAACTCCATTGGTGCACTGTTTCATTTTTTGCTGGCTGGCTGGCTGGCTGGCTGGCTGGCTTGTAGAGCTGGCTGGGAGCTACCATGAATACCCAAAAATGAAACAGCGGGCATTCCTCGACAATCACTGTGCCTCGCAATTAGACAAGGCAGCTTAGCAAGCTCTCGAGATAGGTGCGACTCAGGGGCATAGCTACCTTGTGGTCCAGCAGCACAGTCGATATAGACACCTTCATAAGCTGTGCTAAACGGTGCTACAGATCTAACTTGCGCGTCAGCCGCACTGTCAACTTAGGCAGCTTAGCAAGCTCTGGTGAACGGTGTGACACAGGCGTACAGCTACTTTGCGGTCCAGCTGCACAATCACCATAGACAACTGAAAAAGTTGAGGTACGAAGTACATCCTGTCGGCCTCGATTCCCAAATTATCCGCTGAATGGCTAGAACAAGCTCAGGCTAACAGTGTACCACAGCTAGCTGTCTGGTGGCCCAGCCGGCTTGTTGTTAAGGTTTCTGTGAACATAGACACCTTGACAACAACAAGCTCAGGCTAACGGTGTACCACAGCACTTGAACTTGCTTACACAGCTCCAGCTAGCAATTTGGCTGCTCGCCGTCTTCGGCATTAACAAAGAGAAATGTACCACAGCTAGCTGTCTGGTGGCCCAGCCGCACTGTGAACATAGACACCTTATTAACAACAACTAAACAATAACAACAACCAGCTCTGGCTAATGGTGTACCACAGCTAGCTGTCTTGTGGCCAGGCTGTGCAGTGAATATAGACACCTCAGCAACAACAAGCTCTGTCTAACGGTGTACCACAGCTAGCTGTCTTGTGGCCCAGTCGCACTGTGAAGACAGACACCTTATTAAAAACAACAATAACAACAACAATAGCAAGCTCTGGCTAACGGTGTACCACAGCTAGCTGTCTTGTGGCCCAGCCGCACTGTGAACATAGACACCTGAACATCAACAATAACAACAATAACAAGCTCTAGCTAACGGTGTACCACAGCAATCTTGCGGCCCAGAAGCACAGTGAACGTAGACGCAAAAAACAACAACAACAACAAGCTCTGGCTAATGTTGTACCACAGCTAGCTGTCTTATGGCCCAGCCGCACTGTGAACATAGACACCTTAACAACAGCAATAACAACAATAACAACAATAAAAAGCTCTGGCTAACGGTGTACCACAGCTATCTTGCGGCCCAGAAGCACAGTGAACGTAGACACAAAAACAACAACAACAACAACAACAACAACAACAAGCTCTGGCTAATGGTGTACCACAGCTAGCTGTCTTGTGGCCCAGCCGCACTCTGAAAATAGACACCTTGACGACAACAATAACAACAATAACAACAATAAAAATATCTGGCTAATGGTGTACCACAGCTATCTTGCGGCCCAGCCAACGCCTACCAAACAGCCCACAGAACCAACCTTAACAAGTATTATGCATAAGCTGCAGTGCATGATGAAGGGGATGATGGAGGTTCAAATGCAGCAAAGGCTTACGCAAATGCTTGTGCAAAGGCAGCAAAGGTTTGTGGAAAGGCTTATGCAAAGGCCTATGCAAAGGCTTGTGAAAAGGCAGCAAAGGGTTATGCAAAGGCTTGTGAAAAGGCAGCAAAGGCTTATGCAAAGGCTTGTGAAAAGGCAGCAAAGGCTTATGGAAAGGCAGCAAAGGCTTATGCAAAGGACAAAAGACAATTCCCGCGTCTGACTAGTGGAGACTGTTATACTTCACTGAACCTGTTGTTTGTTGGGTGCCAAGCAGATGCCGTCCTTGCACATATCTAGGGAACGGCAGTCAGGTATCATACGATATCATGTCATCATATGATATCATGTGACGACTGCAGTCTAGCTACGCCAAAGTTGCCACTCATATATGATATCATATGATACAATTGGTCTGATATCATACTCACCTTTGGTCAACATCCACGCCTTTGGTCAACATGGACGCCATTGGCCAACATCCACGCCTTTGGTCAACATCGAATGATGCGTCAGTGTATATCTGGTGTTCAATTGTTGCATGGTTTTTCAGCCAACTCTGGGCTAATCACCGTCTTCCGATTCCGAGCCCCCCTATGTGATACCCAATTGGATTGGATTGGATTGTTACATACTTTTCAGCCAACATCTTGCACACACATCTTGGTGAGTGGAAGACAAAGAAGAAGAAGAGAAAGAAGAAGCAAGTCCAAGGCGGAAAATCGGTGGAGAGTGTTGGCTATCAGATATACAGGTGGTAACGGACCGAAGCCAGTCAGTTACGAGACAGTTGGCTTTGTGTTGTCGGTCAGTCGGTCAAAAGGACAACGGTGTAAACCTGGGGGCTCCCGTCCCCCCAGAAGGGGGGGCTCCACCAAAAACTCTTGCAACAAAAAAATCTTGCTCACCGCTTGAACATGTCTTGGAGAGAGGGAATTTTGTAGATATCCCACGTGTTTTTGGAATGAACTGTCAAAACGTTAACCTGTTAATACTTCAAACTAAAAACTGCATGGTGCGCTAAGCCGCACTAAATTTCACAAGAAAGCTACTGGCTACTAAGCAAGGCTTGGTAGCCACCAGCTACTAGCTACTAAGCAAAGCTTGGTAGGCATTAGCTACTTGCCAGTAAGCAAGGCTTGGTAGCTACTAGCTACTGGCTACTAAGCAAGGCTTGGTAGCCACTAGCTACTAGCTACTAAGCAAGGCTTGGTAGCCACTAGCTACTAGCTACTGGCTACTATGCAAGGCTTGGTAGCTACTAGCTACTGGTTAGTAAGGAAGGCTTGGTAGCCACAAGCTTGCTTGTAAATTTTAAATAATATAATAGTTGAAGATAAGGCAAAGTTGAATGGTGGTAGTTATACCTTACCACCATTCTTTGGACATCAGCGCTGATGTCCATTGTCTGATGGTATGGTATAACTACCACCACGACACAAAGCAAGTATCGACAACGGGAAACTGCAATCCAAAGCTCATTCGTCGCTGTTTTTTGTGGGGGAGGGTGTTTGGGTGTGGTTGTGGGTGTTCGAAGGGTCAAATGCTTTGTGTCTGCCACAGACACACACGACTGCTCGACCTCTGCAAGGATAGGCACTATGGCAGCATGCAGCAATCCAAAGCTAATCCTTCACTGTTTCTTCACTGCACTGTTTTTTTCTGTGCGACGCGTTGCCATTCTGTCGCTGCACTGCGACATATGGGTCCGGCTAAACTAGTCAGGAATGCCCCCCCGGGCTCCGTGCTTGGCAGGGTTCGGGGGGCAGCGCGTCGCACTGGGGTCGCACTGAGTCGCTCAATTTGCGACTCGTCTCATGAAAACAAACAGTGCATCCAGGTCGTGGGAATATTTCTCGTGGGGATTCCGCCGGCAGCCTTGTGGGGCGTGTTGGAAAGTGGGAATTCAGCCGATGACCGTCAGGGGCATGCCGGAAATACAGTAACGCTCAGAGTGGACGGACAGGATGGAAAGAACGGATGGAGGGAATAGGCGGATCATCCGTTTTTTCCGACTCCGCGTTGCCATTCCGTCGCTGTATCGCAACACATTAACTAGTCAGAAATGCCCCCCCTGGGCTCCGCGGGGGGCAGCGCGTCGCACCGGAGTCGCACTGAGTTCCTCAGTTTGCGACGTGTGGGACAAAACAACTGTTTGGATCATCGAAAGTAGTAATATCGTGCTTTGTGGGGGGAGATAGGACGGAAAGTATGCGACGGATGTGACGGTGATGGTACTGGTGTTGTGGTGGTGGTGGTGGTATGGAGGTGGTGATAGTATTGGTGTTACTGTGGTGGTGATGGTACTGGTGTTACCGTGGTGGTGATGGTACTAGTGTTGCGGTGGTGATGGTGCTGGTGTTACAGTGGTGGTGATGGTACTGGTGTTACAGTGGTGGTGATGGCACTGGTGTTGCAGTGGTGATGGTGTTGGTGTTACAGTGGTGGTGATGGTACTGGTGTTACAGTGCTGGTGATGGTACTGGTGCTATGGCGGTGGTGATGGTACTTGGTAAGAATTTGCGGCAACCCTGTGTGTGCTGTATAATATGTGTGTGCTGTATGTGTGCAGTATGTAAATGTGCTGTATGCGTGCAGCATGCAAATGTGCTGTATGTGTGCAGTATGTTAATGTGCTGTATGAAACAGTCCAGGAGTATCCAAATAGGCCTTGGAGACTCACCCTACGATGAACAATAAAGAGGAACTATATGTTAGCTTGTTCACATCGTGGGGTAACATGTGTCGTGGGTTAATGCCTATATTACTGGGTTACTGTCTAGATTTCTGGGTTCACATCTGTCGTAGGTTAACGTCTAGATTGCTGGGTTACTGTCTAGATTACTGGGTTCACATCTGTCGTAGGTTAACGTCTAGATCACTGGGTTAAATTCTAGATTACTGGGTTCACATCGTGGGTTAACACCTGGGTTACTACAGGGACTAGGCTCCCATTCAAGCACTCGTGTTGACTGGACTTCACTGTGTACTGGTCTGAAGGTCCCTTTCGACCTCTTGTGTTTACAGGACTGAAATCTGTGTCGGCCCTAGGGTCCCCTTCAACCACTTCGGTGGACAAATAAATAAATGACACGCCTTAGTATGAGGCGTGAGGTTGAGGGGGCCAGCCTTTTAGCCTGCACTGGAGCCCAACCACCAAGATGTCATCCATGCGTGGCTGAAATCTGCATCGGCCCTAGGGTCCCCTTCAACCACTTTCGCGGGAAACTAAATAAATGACACGACTTATTACGAGGCGTGAGGTTGAGGGCGGCAGCCCGTTTGCTTTCACTGGGGCTAACCACCTTCCGCGGAAAGGACTATAATCTGGTCTGACATGAGGACATTGTGTTCATCACGTAGTGCTACGAGTCACCATGGGTGGGCCAGTTTATTTTGTTGAGTAGCGTGAGATAGTTTCCCACATCCAGTTATTGTCACATCCAGTTATTTCTTGCAACCAGGTGTTGTTTGTATTGCACAATCCAGTTGTTGTTTGTGTTGCAACAGCCAGGTGTTGTTAGTATTGCACCATCCAGGTGTTGTTTGTGCTGAAACCACCAGGTGTTGTTTGTATTGCAACATTGCCATGTCTTTCTCTCTCGTTCCCTGTAATATCTTCGGTTGGCTGGTGTGTGACTGTGTATGTATTTGTACCTAAATTGGCTACCCCTGGACTGCATAAATACGTAATATAGTATGAGTGTACGAGGAATGAGCTAAGTTGTTCTGCCAGTCCAGGGTACTTCCATAGACCAAATTGGCCAGCGCTTTAGCGCACTTGAAAAAATAAAAACTGCGCTTTGTAGTGCGAAAAGCGCAAAAATTGCTTACTGCGCCCACAGGGGGGGTGCAAAAAACTGCGCGGAACGCGCAGTGGGGCTCAAAAGTGTGCGCTTGGAAGTACCCTGGTACAGTCCATGGGGTAACCAAATAGGCTTTGGCAACCGTGACAGGAAGGGCCGAAAAGAAAAGGCATTGATGAACTGAACCCCCAAACAACCGTTTTACCAGCGGGGCCCCTGAGATATAAGTAGGGAACGGCATGTCATATGATATGATGACCAAAGGCGAATATGATATCACACACATATATCATACATGTAATGCTTTGCACAGTTGCATCATTGCATGTATGAGATATGAGCCATGAACGCCCGTTGCTCAGTTCACGATTTCCGACCTGCCGCCTTGCAAGAGGCTGAGAACTTTCCCCTGTCGGTAGTCGGAGCTCAGGCGCAGTAACGGTCTGCAAAAGAAAAACCCACAGTAAACCCTATTGCAAGCGAACGGGAAGGTTCCTTCAACCTCACGCCCTGTGGCAAGGCGTGTCAAAGTTTAAATGTTCAATTGATTCATATCTAATCTTTTGAGTTAGGGGTAGCATAGGGAGCCCCACCCTTTTAGGCGGAAACCCTTCTTAAACAAGTCCTACGCAGATGCGGTAAATGGCGGAGAGTGTTGGCTATCGGAGCGACAGGTGGCATCGGAATCGAGGGCAGCGGACCGAAGCCAGGGCCGGCCAGGGCCCAAGATTTCTGGTCGGTCGGTCGGCCGGTCAGTCGGACAGGGTGACCCTGGGGCCACCCGCCCCCCAGAGGGGGGGGCTTCGCAAAAAAAGTAGACTGCCTGTATATTGTGACAATCCAGGGGTAGCCAAATAGGCAAAGGGACTTGCCCAACCATGACATCAAGAGGGTCTAAAACAAAAAGGCACTAATAAACTGAACCCCAAACAATCGTGTTATGGACGGGGGGTGGGGGGGGGGCTGAGCTCGTGCTAAAGCGATCATTTATTATCATTATTCGATTATAATTTATTCATCATCATTAATCCTACTACTTCAAATAGTGCGCCTACTCTTTTGTAGGAGTGGCCACACCATCCAAATTGAATCCTCGGTGCCGCTGGTTTGTTTAGGGAGACCCACCTCATGGGGTGGAAATCCTTTCACACAAAAAACTCGCCCGAAGGCAAGAATGCTGATCCATGGGAATGCTCAGATTAACAACGACTTTCCTGAGTATGGGCAGGTGCCGTGGGAACGACTGCCATCTTCCATCCAAGCTTTTGACGATTTTGATTGTTTTGACAAGGATTACATTTTCCCTGGGAATTCTGCTTACTGCCGCAGACAGCGAGCAGCCAAATTGCTGACTGGAGCCATGTAACTAAATTCAAGTTCAAGGGGTAGCATAAGGAGACCATTTTGTTTTAGTTGGGAAAATATTTTCACCCCAGGAGGTGGGTCTCCCGACATAAACCAGCGAATTCGAATGGCGTTGCCACTCCTACAAAAAGAGTAGGTGCACTTAGGGGGATATCGAACCTCCACCAAACAAACATTCATCTTCGAGGCGGAAATATTTGATGTAAAAAAAGGTCTAGGCTTGGGCATAGGGACTAGTAGACCCGGGCTTGGGCACAGGGACGGAGCCTGGGGCATAGGGACTAGAACTAGACCCAGCTTGGGGCAGGGGGACCGAGCCTGGGGCGTAGGGACTAGAAGTAGACCCAGGATGGGGCACAGGGACCGAGCTTTGGGCATAGGGACTAGAAGTCGACCGAGCCTGCTTCATGAGATCCGCCATGTCGAAGGCTTGGAGCATGACCATGTCATACGGCATTCCGTATGCCATGCGATGGCCAACCTACAAGGCAATGGGGGTTGGGGTTTAGGGTTTAGGGTTTTACCTAGCCAGGATTCCCCTGTTTCGAGCGCTCTGTAGGCTCCCCGGTGCTCAGTAGGGTCTCTGTGCTGTACTGGCATTCCGTATGCCATGCGCTGGCCAACCTGCAAGGCAGGTAGGTTTGGGGTTTGAGGTTTGGGTTTAGGTTGGGGCTGGGATTTGATATTGGCTTTGGTCTGATTTGGTTTAGTTTTGGTTTTGGTCATTCCGTATGCCATGCACTGGCCAACCTGCAAGGCAATGGGGTTTGGCGTTTAGAGTTTGAGGTTTTGGTTTGGGTTGGGGCTGGGGTTTGGTTTAAGTTTGGTTTGATTTGCTTTGGTTTTGGTTCAGTTTTGGTAATGGTTTTGGTTTTGGTCATTCCGTATGCCGTGCGCTGGCCAACCTGCAAGGCAAGTGGGTTTGGTTTTGGGGTTAGAGGTTTGGGTTTATGTTGGGGTTGGGTTGGGTTTTGTCTTTGGATTGATTTGATTTGTTTTTGGTTTAGTTTTGGTTTTGTTCATGGTAATTCCTTATGCCATGCGCTGACCAACCTGTAAGGCAGGTGGGTTTAGGTTTGGGGTTCGAGGTTTGGGTTTAGGTTGGGGCTGGGGTTTGGTTTTGGTTTTGGTTAGGGGTGGACATTCAACAATTGAAATCCAATGTGTTGTTGCTTTATTTCACTTTTTACTACTCAACTACAGGCTATCAATACAAGTTATGTAACGTTCGGCATATAAAAAAAGTGTCGAAGTTTTATTCTGACTGATGATGTTGCTATTGAAACAGTCCTGGGTAGTTCAAACCTTAAGGGACAAGCACAGTTTTTTTTGGGGGGGGGGGGGCTACGTGTGGCAGCTTGTAGGCAGCTCCTTTCACCCACCCTTGGGTCAAACCTGAAGCTAGCTAGAGCAGCTTCTAGGCAGCTCCTTTCCCCCACCCTTGGGTCAAACCTGAAGCTAGCTAGTGTGTCTGAAAGCTGGCAGGTAGTACAATGCAGCTGTAATCTTCGGGCTCAACTCAGTGGCTGGCTAATGGAGCTGGGTGGAAGCTACTATGCATAGCCCAAAAAAGGAACAGTGGGAACAAGCCAGTCGAATTGAATATACGGTGTCCCTGGTTTGGGTAGGGAGACCTACCTCCTGGGGTGAAATCACTCACACAAAAAGTGGGAACAAGCTAGTAGGCTCTTCTGAAGACACCCTCACAATTTCTCCTTTTTTGCGGAGCCCGTCCTTCTGGGGGGCGGGAGCCCCCAGATTCACCCCAATGTCCGTCCGTCCGTCCGACGACCGAGACGGAGCCTGACTCGTCAGCCAACCTTCTCGTAACTAACTGGCTTTGGACCGCTGCATTCTGTTGCCACCTGTCGTTCCGATAGCCAACACTCTCCGCCAATTTACCGCGTCGCTTACAACGCTGCCCTAGGACTTATCATTTTGCCAACAGGAGCAACTTCGTGCTGGGTTACGTTCAGAGTTTGTTTTCTTCTCCGCTACCAGTAGCAATGGCTACCTTGTTTGTTAAGCCGGGCAGTTGGCTGCCTAATGAGAACGCCTGGTAGGAGCTCTTCTTATGACCCCCTTACAATATCTCCTTTTCATTTAGTCAATTGGAGCAACTTCGTGATGGCTTACGTTCAGAGCTTTTTTCTTTTTCTCCGCTACCAGTAGCAATGGATTATATTGTATAATTGAATGATCACTGTAGCACGAGCTCAGGGCCCCTGTCGATAAAACGAGTGTGTACAGCATGTGGTGCATGCACAACGTACCGACATACATGTGTGTATAACAAGTGTGTACAGCATGTGGTACATGTACAACGTACTGACATACATGTGTATAACAAGTGTGTTCAGCATGTGGTGCATGTACAACGTACCGACATACATATGTGTATAACAAGTGTGTACAGCATGTGGTACATGTACAACGTACTGACATACATGTGTATAACAAGTGTGTTTAGCATGTGGTGCATGTACAACGTACCGACATACATATGTGTATAACAAGTGTGTACAGCATGTGGTACATGTACAACGTACCGACATACATATGTGTACAATAAGTATGTACAGCATGTGGTACATGTACAACGCACTAACATACATGTGTATAACAAGTGTGTACAGCATGTGGTGCATGTACAACGTACCGACATTCCTCCGCCTGGCGTTACGATGCGTAGAGCTGGACGAGTCAAGCTTTCAATATCCCCATGCGCCGCATCCTCATCTGAGCTTGATCTTTCCGACTCATCCTCATCACTTGAGGAGCCGCCATCTTCCCCGCCAGCAACATCACTCATGGGACCTGTCAAAGCCTGACATGGTAGGGAGGACATGGTAAGAAGGAATGGTAGGAAGTTTCGCACATTTAATGATGTACATGATTTTAATCGAGAAGGATTAGGCAGTGTGTGTGCTTGTGTGCGTGACTGTGTGAGAGTGTGTGCTTTTCCTTTTTTGAATGGGGAAATTACTATAAGAACCGTAAGAATGCATTGATCCAGGGTATTGGCACGATCAGAAAAAAAACTCATCCAGTAATCCCCATCTGAGCTTGATCCTTCCAACTCATCCTCATCACTCGAGGAGCCTCCATCTTCCCCGCCAGCAACATAACCTGCGGGTTCTGCCACAGCCTGACATGGTAGGGAGGAAGCGGAAAATTAATAAAAGAATAAACAAACAAATAAATAGTATGCCTTATTACGAGGCGCGAGGTTGAGGGGGCCAGCTCGTTTGCTTGAACTGGGGCCAACCACCAAGTGAAAACCATAACTAGAATGCTGAGTTGATTCACGGTATTGGCATGAGAAGAAAATAACACTCATCCTCATCACTGGAGGAGCCGCCATCTTTCCCTCCAGCGACATCACCCACGGGTCCTGCCACAGCCTGACACGGTAGGAAGGATTGGTAGGAAGTTTCACACATTTACTGTTACAGATGATTTAACCGAGAAGGATTAGACATTGTTTTTGGCGAAGCCCCCCCTTCTGGGGGGGCGGGAGCCCTCAGGGTCACACCGTTGTTCGTCCGGCCACCCCCAGGGACGAAGCCTGACACGTCAGCAAACTGTAACGTAACTAACTGGGAGCGGAAAACAAAGCCCTGGTGGGGCGCAATACAAGCTGTGCCTGTGTTTCATTAAGAGGGTCTTCTGGTAGCAATCAGGAAATTGGTGTCTTTCATGGTTGGGCTCCTGGAAGTGATTTGGGTTTGTGCCATAGGGCCGCTCTGGGGGGGGTCAGGGGGCGGGGCCAAATTCAAGACTCATAGTAACGGAGGGTTCGGCCAAAACAGGGTCCCAGGTCATGATCGCTACTGGTAGCGAAAAATTAAGCTCTGGTGGAGCGCAACACAAGATGTGCCTTTGAAATGTACTGAATGTGCAGCTTGTAATATTGGTAGCGGAAAACTAAGCTCTGGTGGGGCGCAAGACAAGATGTGCCTCTGAAACGTCCTGAATGTGCAGCTTGTAAGCCCCACCCCAACCCCACCCCAACCCCCCAAGGCTCTGACTCATGTGATTCCAGTGCTGGGGCGGCAAGCGCTTCAGCCCACATGCATAGTTCCTCCCCCCCCCCCCCGTCACCTCCCCTCTTCACCCACCTGCTGTTCGTGTGATTCCAGCGCTGGTGTGGCAATCCCTGCAACCCCCAAGCCCAGTTCCTCCCATGAGAATAGAAGTGGTGAAGTGGAGTCATCCATGGGTCCAAAGTCCATAAGCTTCACAGACCCATTGGTGGCCACATAAACATCGTACGTATCTGTTGACAGTGGAATGGTGGTGGTGATGTTCGGGTTAGTGGTGGTGGGAGTGGTGGGAGTGGTGGTGGGAGTGGTGGGAATGGTGGGAGTGGTGGGAGTGGTGTTCGGGGTAGTGGTGGTGGAAGTGGTGGAAGTGGTGGGAGTGGTGGGAATGGTGATGGTGATGTTAGGGGCAGTGGTGGTGGAAGTGGTGGGAGTGGTGGGAATGGTAGTGGTGATGTTTGGGGTAGTGGTGGTGGAATTGGTGGGAGTGGTGGGAGTGGTGTTCGGGGTAGTGGTTGTGGAAGTGGTGGGAGTGGTGGGAATGGTTGTGGTGATGTTAGGGGCAGTGGTGGAGGGAGTGGTGGGAGTGTTGGGAATGGTGGTGGTGATGTTCTGGGTAGTGGTGGTGGGAGTGGTGGGAATGAAGGTGTCGTTATTCGGGTTAGTGGTGGCGGGAGTGGTGGGAGTGGTGGGTAAGGTAATTTTGGGGTCAGTGGTTGTGGGAGTGGTGCTGGTGATGATCATGATGGTGATGGCCCCCCTGTCACCCTGTGACCCATACACCCACCCCGACCCATCCACCCACGCACCCACACATGCCCACCTGCCCACGCACCCTGTGCCTCCCCCCACCCCTCACCCACCCGCCCACGCACCCTGCGCCCCCCCCATCCCCCACCCACCCACATACACACCTGCACACACACCCTGCGCCTCCCCCCCCCCCCCCCCCCCCCCAGCTGCACATGCACCCTGCGCTCCCCACCCCACCCCATCTCCCCGCCCCCCCACCCACATACCCACCTGAACACGCACCCTGCGCCTCCCCCCACCCCCTCACCCCCCTACCCACATACACACCTGCCCACGCTCCCTGCCCCCACCCCACCCAGACTCACAATTCCTGAGGGGGAAGGCTGGCTTGACATGAGCCACATGGAAGGACTTGATGTCTTGACACATGCGCCTGAGCCACACCCACCCAGCGACCACCCACCCTCCCAGCGACCTGCCCACGCACCCTGTGCCCCCTCCCCCTCGCCCCCCACCCGCCCCCCACCAACCCCTACGCACACCCACCCAGACTCACAATTCCTGAGGGGAAAGGCTGGCTTGACATGAGCCACATGTCAAGACTTGATATCTCGACGCATGCGCCTGCGCCACACCCCACCCAGCGACCTGCACGTGCACCCTGCACCCCCTTCCCCTCCACCCCCACCCTAGCCAACCTGCGCCCCACACCCCACCCTCCCCACCCAGACTCACAATTCCTGAGGGGGAAGGCTGGCTTGGCATGAGCCACATGGAAGGACTTGATGTCCCGACGCCTGCGCCTGCGCCACACCCACCCAGCGTCCTGCCCACACACCCTGACCCCCCCCCCCCCCCCCCCCCCCCCCCCCCCCTCCCACTCCACCCCCCCTTCCACACGTAGACTCACAATTACTGAGGGGGAAAGCTGGCTTGGCATGGTCCGCAAGGAAGGACTTGATGTCCCGACGCATGCACCTGCGCCACACCCACCCAGCAACCTGCCCACGCACCCTGCACCCCACACACACCCCTCCCCCCTCCACACACACGCACACCCACCCAGACTCACAATTCCTGAGGGGGAAAGCTGGCTTGACATGAGCGCATGAAAGGACTTGATGTCCCAACGCATGCGTCTGCGCCCCCCCCCCCCCCCCCCCCCCCCCCGACCTGCACACACCCCCTCCCCCCCCCCCCCCCCACACACACACACACACCTACACCCGCACCCGGACTCACAATTCCTGAGGGGAAAAGCTGGCTTGGC
Source organism: Chlamydomonas sp. ICE-L (assembly GCA_013435795.1). Classification (NCBI taxonomy): domain Eukaryota; kingdom Viridiplantae; phylum Chlorophyta; class Chlorophyceae; order Chlamydomonadales; family Chlamydomonadaceae; genus Chlamydomonas; species Chlamydomonas sp. ICE-L. The sequence continues at coordinate 1,621,032 of JACBWV010000394.1, read as the reverse complement.
AAGAGCTGCAAGGAAGGACTTGATGTCCCGACGCATGCGCCTTCGCCACACACACCCAGCGACCTGCCCCCCCCCCCCCCCCCCCCCCCCCCCCCCCCCCCCCACAACCACACCACCCGACTCACAATTCCTGAGGGGGAAGGCTGGCTTGGCATGAGCCACATGGAAGGACTTGATATCTCGACGCCTGCGCCTGCGCCACACCCACCCAGCGTCCTGCCTCCCCCCCCCCCCCCCCCCACCCCCCCTCCCACTCCACCCCCCCCTTCCACACCCAGACTCACAATTCCTGAGGGGGAAGGCTGTCTTGACATGAGCCACATGAAAGGACTTTATATCTCGTCGCATGCGCCTCAACTCAGGGCCAAAAGACAGCTGAGGAAAGTGTTGAGAGACATCCCTCTGGCAGACACCCACCAGTTCAGAAGCACCTGCATTTGATTTTTGAATTTTGATTTTTAGCTTTTACATGTTTTTTCATCCAACTCTGGGCCAAAGGACAGCTGAGGAAAGTGTTGAGAGACATCCCTCTGGCAGACACCCACCAGTCCAGAAGCACCTGCATTTGATTTTCGAATTTTGATTTTTAGCTTTTACATGTTTTTTCAGCCAACTCTGGGCCAAAGGACAGCTGAGGAAAGTGTTGAGACACATCCCTCTGGCAGACACCCACCATGAAATAAGCACCCGAATTTTAATTGTGAATTGAATTCATACATTCAGTACGCTCACCAACACAGTCTACCAAAATCCACCAACACCTACCCAACCACCAATCAACAATATACCCACCAACACCTACCAATCAACAATACACCCACCAATAACTACCAACACCTACCCCCACCAATCAACAATACACCTACCGACACCTACCCCCACCAATCAACAATACACCTACCGACACCTACCCCCACCAATCAACAATACACCTACCAACACCTACCCATCCACCAATCAACAATACACCTACCGACACCTACCCATCCACCAATCAACAATACACCCACCAACACCAACCAACAAAACATAAAACACTCTCTCAGGGAGCAAGCCATGCCACTTTTGCAAAACAAGCACAAGGCCAATGGACATTCCTACCCAACCCCACCAATCAACAATACACCCACCAACCCCTACCCATCCACCAATCAACAATGCACCCACCAACACCTACCCACCCACCAATCAACAATACACCCACCAACACCTACCAATACACTCACCAACCCCTACTCATCCACCAATCAACAATGCACCCACCAACACCTACCCACCCACCAATCAACAATATACCACCAAAACCGACCAACACTTACCCAGTCACCCACCCACCAATCAACAATATACCCACCAACACCTACCCACCCACCAACACCTACCCACCCACCAATCAACAATACACCTACCGACACCTACCCCCACCAATCAACAATACACCTACCGACACCTACCCCCACCAATCAACAATACACCTACCAACACCTACCCATCCACCAATCAACAATACACCGACCAACACCTACCCACCCACCAATCATCAATACACCCACCAACACCTACCAACAAAGCACCGAAACTCTCTCTCAGGACGCAAGTCATACCACTTTCGCAACACAAGCACCGGGCGAATGGACGTCTGTCCAGCTGGGGCAATGGCCACGCTAGCTGGACCAGGGTCTGCACTGGACCCCGCAGAGGGAGGGGACATATCTGAGTCGGCTTCCTCTATGGACATCGCTGCTAGTGCAGACGTGGCCGGGGGGAGTTCAGCGTGGCCTGCCTCCTCAGAGGGGCATGTTGCCAGGCCAGGCTGGCGGCGGAGGATGTCGATGTCATGAGCCACGCGATCGGAGCTCTTGAGCATGAGTACTACCTGGGTAGGGTTTAGTTTTTAGGGTTTAGAGATAAGGGTTTGCCAGGCCAGGCTGGCGGCGGAGGATGCCGATGTCATGAGCCACACGATCGGAGCTCTTGAGCATGAGTACTACCTGGGTTGGGTTTAGGTTTTAGGATCTAAGGATTAGGGTTTGCCTGGCCAGGCTGGCGGCGGAGGATATCGATGTCATGAGCCACACGATCGGAGCTCTTGAGCATGAGTACTACCTGGGTTGGGTTTAGGTTTTAGGTTTTAGGGATTAGGGTTTGCCAGGCCAGGCTGGCGGCGGAGGATGTCGATGTCATGAGCCACACGATCGGAGCTCTTGAGCAAGAGTACTACCTGGGTTGGGTTTAGGTTTTAGGGTTGGGATGGGATAGGTTGGGTTGGGATGTCTGGGCAGTCAATACAGCCATTTGTAGCATGCTGCCTTATACGTTGGCTGCATGCTGCGAAGGTATTGGATGCTCAGCGCTTGAATATGACAAGGATGTGAGTGTTTTGACCCTCGTGCCATCTGAGGGGTAGCCCCAGTTCAATTTATAGGCAATATGTTTGTCTGTGCAGGCAATACTTCACTTATTTTTACATGATGTTCAAAAGTCCCCCTTTTGCTCCGTCAAGCTGCGGGCACATTAGGAGTCCAGTAGGGCACTAGGAAAAATGTTCTCATCATTATCATCAGCAGCATCAATGTAGACATTTGCAGCATGTAAGATATTTACAGCATTCAGTCAATATAATTGATGGTATGCTGCTTGTATGGTATAGGTGCCCTAGCCCCTTTCAGTGATATACAATGGTCTACTGGTAGACCAAATCGCTTGAGGATGAAGAGTCGGGGGTTTGACTCCCCCTTCGGTTGCTCTTGGCGTTGCAGGTCGTCGTCAACCGCGATGGTAGCTTGTCCAGTTGAGGTAGGAGACTGCTCCCCACCCGCGTACAACGGGCTCCCTTAACACCACGCCCCACCAGGCGTTATCATTACCTTTTTATAGGTGCCATACCTCCTGAGGGCTTTAACACGACAAGGATACCAGTGTGTTGACCCTCGTGCCATCCGAGAGTCAGCTCCAGTTTAATTTAGGCAATCTGTCTGTCTGCGCAATCAATACAGCCATTTGTAGCATGCTGCCTTATACATTGGTGGCATGCTGTCAATACTTTGGTGCCCTACCTGCTCAGCCCTTGAGCAAGACAAGGATGCCAGTGTGTTGACCCAAGTAGTGTCTGAGGGGCAGCTCCAGTTCAATTTATAGGCAATATGTCTGTCTGTGCAGGTAATACATAGTATTTTTATTGTATTTCTGTGCAGGCAATACTATTCAAATTTAAGTAGACTAGAAGCAGGACATCGCGCTTCATTGGTGCCCTACCTGCTCAGCGCTTGAACACGACAAGGATGCGATAGTGTTGACCCATGTGGCGTCTGAGAGTGAGCTCCATTTTAATTTATATGCAATATGTACGTCTGTTACCCCCCACCCCCCACCCACCCACCCCCACCCCCACCCACATAAACACTCGGGTATGAGCAGGCATTACACCCTAATATATGGGGTTTGAGGAGGGTTGACTTGGTGGGAAACAGAGAAGTCCTACCTGCTCAGCCCTTGAACACGACAAGGATGCGAGAGAGTTGACCCAAGTGGCGTCTGAGAGTCAGCTCCAGTTTAATTTTGGAAATCTGTCTGCCTGAGCAGTCAATACGTACACCCACCCAACCACCCACACTCGGGTTTGGGCAGTACAGCCATTTGTTGCATGCTGCCTTACACATTGGTGGCATGCTGTCAATACTTTGGTGCCCTACCTGCTCAGCGCTGGAACACGATAAGGATGCGAGAGTGTTGACCCACGTGGCGTCTGAGGGGCAGCTCCAGTTTAATTTAGGAACGACGTTCCCGCCCATCTCCTGTATGGCGCTCTCTATCTCCACCTGGAGGGCGGGGAAGCGCAAGGTCCAATCCAAGCCAACTGGGCTCGCATCATCGTCGCTTCCGCTTTCACTGCCACTGCTGCTGGCGCCGCCGGTCAGAAGAGCTGAGGGTTGCTGCTTGGCAGGATTGTCTGATCCGCTGTCTGATGCAGAGGCTGACCAGTCTTGGTATTCATCTTCGTCCAGGCTGTCCATGCGACCTCGGACTGGCATCTGTGGAGGTTTTTTTGTACAGTTTATTTTTATTTGTTTGTTGTTTGTTGTTTGTCTGTTTGTTTGTTTATGGAAGCTTGGTCTGATTTGCTGTCCGATGCGGAGGTCAGAAGAGCTGAGGGTGGCTGCCTGTCAGGGTTGGCTGAGGGAGCAGCTTGGTCTGATTCGCTGTCTGATGCAGAGGCTGACCAGTCCTGATATTCATCTTCGTCCAGGCTGTCCATGCAACCTCGGACTGGCATCTGTAATAGGTTGTCTGTGCAGTTGTACTTGTTTGTTTGTTTGTTTTTAAGTTTCTTTGTTTTATTTGTTTGTTGTTTGTTTTTTATTTGTTTGGTGTCTGTTTGTTTAGACAGCTTGGTCTGTTTCGCTGTCTGATGCAGATGCTAGCCAGTCCTGGTATTCATTTTCGTCCAGGCTGTTTCGCTGTCTGATGCAGATGCTAGTCAGTCCTGGTATTCATTTTCGTCCAGGCTGTCTGATGCAGATGCTAGCCAGTCCTGGTATTCATCTTCGTCCAGGCTGTCCATGTCCATGCGACCACGGACTGGCATATGTAACGGGTTTTCTGTTCACTTGTATTTTGCTTTTTTGGGTATTTGTTTGTTTGTTTGTTTAGACAGCTTGGTCTGATTCACTGTCTGATGCAGATGCTGGCCAGTCCTGGTCTTCATCTTCGTCCAGGCTGTCCATGCAACCTCGGACTGGCATCTGTAATGTTTTTTTTGTTCAGTTTTTTTTCTTTCCCAAGTCACATAGCATAGATCTATACAGTATGCACGTGTGCAAGTTACCCATATATAAACACATATATATGGGACCTTTTCACCTATACATGATACCTGATCACGTTACTCACATATCTGAGCCTGCATGGGCCATCTACTGCACCCAAGATATCACCTCCCGCATTACACATGAGCACATTTGACCTGTGTGTGCTTTTACAGTCTAGCCTGTAAAGGTGTAGCCAAATAGACTAAAAAGGCTTGCCCAACCTCAATATTAGGAATGGCTGTATGTGTGCGTGTTTTTGCAGTCTAGCCGATTAAAGTGTAGCCAGATAGGCTAAATAGGCTTGCCCAACCTCAATATTCGGAAGGGCTATTTACAAAACAAGAACTGGTGAACTGAACCCCAACAGATTACAAACGACGGGGGCCTGGAGTTTGTCCTATGTTCATGATTTAACTGACATATGGCATATATATATATATATATATATATATATATATATATATATATATATATATATATATATATATATATATATTGTATGAACGTGTGCAAATGACCTAGGGACACATCTATGTTCACCCCCCCCCACACACACACCCCTCCCCACCATCCCCACACGCCACACAAACGCTGCACACACTAACCATGTGCATGTGCTGGCATGACCTATGACTAGGGCCTGGCATATCATATAATGTTGGCCACAGGCAAGTATGATATCATATGATATCCTACAAATGGCATCAAATGATACAGTATATACATGACAACTTTAGCCTAGTAAGACTGCCAGCATCATATGATATAATATGATATCATATTGCCGTTCCCTACCAATGACATATGTATCTTCACAGGCACATAGCAATAAAAAAAAGAGAACGCCTGGAGGGGCGTGGTGTTAAGGAGACCCTCCTGTACGCCGCAGCTGGGGAAAATGACCATGGCAGACATAGTAAGTGTCACCCTCCAGGCGGGGGGGGCTCCTTCATGCGACGTGTGGCAAGAATGCTGGTACAGGAGGCGATAGATTCTCTGTGCAGCTTAGAGATGACTTTGACATTGCACAAGCCTATCTGGCATGCATGTGCACATATGACTTGGGACCGGCATACCATATGATGTTGACCAAAGGGGAGTATGATATCATTTGATATCTTACAAATTGCATCATATGATATTGTATGCACATGGTAACTTTAGCCTAGTCAGACTGCCGTCATCATATGAAGACATGATATCATATTGCCATTCCCTACATATGAGACATGGCCAAATCTACATGTATAGTGTTTATGGGTGCATGTGCCCTACGGCACATATAGTTCACACACCCATCGCACATACATGCCAGGTATGCATGCACACATATGATTATGATAAATCTATGTTCACACACCCATTTCACAGAATTGCACAGTGTGCATGGGTGCATGCGACCTGCTGCACATCTAGTTCACACACCCATTGCACATACATGCCAGGTATGCATGCACGCATGTGCCCTACGGCATATCTAGTTCACACACCCATCACACATACATGCAAAGTGTGCAAGCACAATTGTGATCTATGATAAATATGTGTTCACACACCCATTTCACTGACTTGCACAGTGTGCATGCATGTGTGCATGTGACCAAGGACAAGATGCATGAGTGCATGTGACCTACACCTACGACCTGTCCATATCCACAGACACATGGCATAGACACATTTACTCACCGCAGCAGAGGCCTCACCCACGAAGACCCCATCCTCGGATAGGTAGGTGAAGAAATCGTGTGGCAGGTCCACCACCACCGACCGAAGTGCGTGGGAGCGGAACCGAGGGTACCAAGCGTCAAAGGAGCAAGCGGCATGAGGGTCAGCGGCTGCACTGGGTTCGTCACTTGCGCACATATTGAGCAGGTGGGATGGGGTGGTAGTGAGGGTTGGGTAGGTAGGTAGCGGGGGTCGGGCAGGTGAGTAGTGGGGGTTGGGCAGGTGGATTGGGTTGGGTAGATGGGCACGGTCGGCTGGCTTTGGAGGCTCGGTAGTTGGGCTGGGCTGGGCTGGGGCTGGGGGCTGCGTGGTAGGAGATACCGGCACTTCAAGGCAGATTGTTGGCAGAAGGGGTGCGTATCGAGCAGAGAGGTGAAGATCGCGGGAATATTAACGCAAGGAGGAGATCAAAACATTTGGTTTGTGTCGTTACTAGAAATACTAGAAATAGGAAGTCGCCAGCGGAACCTTGTCCGCAGCCCCCGACGCATGTGAACGCCAAGCTGGCATGCCATCTGCTTGCATTTGAACTGCTTTCAGCCTCCCCGCTCAGCCCCCGCACGCTACACTAATAGAACCCGAACTACACTAATATAACCCGAACGCGGGCGACTAAATCCCCTCTTCAAAAGCCGTAGCTTCGCATTATCATACACAGACCATAGTTGAACGCAAGCTTCTCTCCTCGCCCCGTCCGTAATTGCATATTCCCCTGGCAATCTAGGTCCAGCTCACCCTCGCAGCTTTTCAATTCTGAATTCTGAATCGTGGAGGCTCGAATAGATTCAGCGCAGATAGACAAAGAGACAGGCACGGAAGCGGTACATCTCCAGCAAAACCATGCCTAGACTGACCAGCTCAATGCAAAGCAGATAGCAGCTCCAGGCATGCGTTCGTCAGGGCCTACTGGCGCTCAATGCTGATTAATTTCACACATGCAAAAGTTCTCCACTGCTTAAAACCCTGCCTCATGCTCATACGTGAAGGACTCCAGCATGCAGCATCCCTATCAACAGCTGCAGCCCATTCCACCTCCCTTCGCCCCCACCCTCTTCCAGCCCCCCTATCAAAAACCCATGGATCCTATTTAGGGTACAGCACCGCTCAACAGTTAGATGGTAGCTCACTGTTGTTGGGTATGGCTGTTGCCCCTTTCCGAGGGTTTCAGCCCATGCTGGGGTCAGTAAGGTGCTATGCGGCCCAGCCTGCTCTGGAGATACATTATGGTAAAGACGATGTTGTGGCACCCCCTGAGCTGGCCGAACATCTCAGGGTGAGAAGCACGCAGAATGCAACTGCCAGGATGTCAATTTGGTTTGAAATCATGGGAACATACTGATACCACATAGAATCGATGACGAACATGCACATGCACTTGCATGCTTGCACACGCACACATGCACATATACACGCACACATGCACACATGCAAATGCACATGCACACGCAAACATGCAAGTGCACACACACACACACACACACACACACACACACACACACACACAACACACACACACAAAACACACACACACACACACACATACACACACACACTCTCAAACACATACACCCAAGCACGCGCACATGCACACATTTACTGCATCACAGTTGAGTGGTAGCTTGCGGCTTAACAGGACCTGCACATGCCAGGCAGACTTCTAAGTACACCCATACCTGCATGAGCCTGCATGACTCCCTACAGCCTACTTGGCCTACCCCTGTACTGTAACATACATACACTTGACTACGCCCTCCATACAAGGGCGCCTTCCCTTCCCCCTACCCCCCCTTCCCCCCTTCCACTCCCACTCCCACTCCCACTCCCACTCCCACTCCCACTCCCACTCCCACTCCAAGCTATTCTTATCCCTAACTCCCACCCTTGGTATCAAGTCTTCTTACAAACAGGAGTTGAATCAGATGCATATAAAGGCTGCCATAGAACACACAAGGGAGCCTTTCCTTCCACCCTTCCTCCCTTCCTCCGTTCCGCTCCCACTCCCACCCCCACTCCCACTCCCACTCCCACTCCCACTCCCACTCCCACTCCCACTCCCACTCCCACTCCCACTCCCACTCCCACTCCCACTCCCACTCCCACTCCCACTCCCACTCCCACCCCCCAAGCTATTCTTATCCCTAACCCTCACCCTTGGTATCAACTCTTATATCAAGTCTTATATTAACTCTTATATCAACCCTTGTTGCGTACAGGAGTTAAATCAGAGGCAGCTAGAGGCTGTCATCGACCACTCAAGCACAGCCGTCAGTGTGATTGCTGGTCCCGGAAGTGGAAAAACTCGTGTCATTGTGTCTCGCGTGCATGAACTGGTGGATGGGCCAGCACAGGTGGGAGCATTGTACAACAACCTATCACTCTATCATGCACTCGCTCCCTCCCCCTCCTCCTCCCCCCCCCCCACACCCCACCCCACCCCCACCACCACCATCCACCCACCCACCTATCACTCCATCATGCACTCGCCCCCCCCCCCCCCTCCCCCCCCACCATCCACCCCCCCAACCTATCACTTCTTCATCATTCATCGTTAGGAAAAAGGGAAAATCCGCCCCCATTCTCCCCCTCCCTCCTCCCCCCCCCCGCCCCCCTCACCCCCCCCCATCCCCCCCACAACCCACCTATCACTCCATCATGCACTCGCCCCCCCCCCCCCCCCCCCTCCCCCCCCCACCATCCATCCCCCACCCCCTTCACTCTATCACTCCATCATTCACTCGCCCCCGCCCCCGTCTCCTCCCCCCCCCCCCCCCCCTCCCACCCCCACCATCCACCACCCACCTAAGACTCCCATGCACTCGCCCCCCCCCCCCCCTCCCCCCCCCACCATCCACCACCCCCCACCTATCACTCCATCGTCACTCGCCCCCTCCCCCTCCTCCTCCACCCCCCCACCCCCCCACCCCACCCACCACCCACCCACCTATCACTCCAGCATTCATCGCCCCACCGCCCCCTCCCCCTCCTACTCCCCCCCCCCTCACGCTTCACTCGCCCCCCCCCTCCCCTCCCCCCCCCCCCCCCCCCCCCACCACCACACCCCCCCTCCCCCATCCCACCCCCCCCCCACCCCACTCCCCCCCCCCACCCACCTCCCCCGCCCCCCCCCCCCCCCCCCCCCCCACCCCCCTCCACCCCCCCACCCCACCACACCACCACCCCACCCACCCCCCCACTCCCCACCCACCATCACACCCCATCTTCACCCTCCCCCCTCCCCCTCCTCCTCCCCTCCTCCCCCCCCACCCCCGCCATCCACACCACCCACCTATCACTCCAATCATTCACATTGCCCCCTTTCCCCTCCTCCTCCCCCACCACCCCACCCATCCACCCACCCACCTATCACTCTAGGCTTGTTCAAAAGTACCGATGCTGACGAAAATTAATTGGGCTAACAAGCTTCATCTTTCTCCGATACCCGAGCCAGGTCCTGTAGAAGAGCTTTTATTTTAGATCTATACCACGCGGTTTCGGCCGTTTTTGTATTTTGCCGCTTTCAAGCACCCTCGAGCATGTCGTAGCTTGGTGGGATTCAATTGCTTCCCGCATGGTTTGTATCCCAGACTCGTGTTGCATGCACAGGATACACCAATTCAAATCTGAACTGTCTCTTGGGGATGGGGTTCCATGCAAGGTGCCAAGTGCTCATGTAGGAGATAGGGACTAAAGGCATCCAAGTGAGCATGTGTGCCCACAGCACACACCAGAATCAGAGTACCACACAATGTGAAGTAGCCTGGACCTCTGGATACATCCATGCATGCAATAGGTAATTTGGGAAGGGGGTGCATTGTATACTATAAGGGAATTGTGGCATGCCCCTAACACCCATGTTACTTGACCAGCCCAATGGAAAAAAATCATCAACTACTTTACATCTTCCTTGTCAAGGCTTCTTACAATATGATGGGGCATGCATACAACAATTCATCACACAAGCACTCATACTGGATAGTACATGTGTGGTTCAAGAATGTTACTAGCCTGATTTATTTTTTAGAAAAATCCAAAGACTTTTGAACAAGCCTACTCCATCATGCACTCCCCTCCCCCCCCCCCCCCCCCCCCCCCCCCCACTCCTCACACACACACACAACCTATCACTCCATCACACTCGCCCCCCCACCCCACCCCACCCCACCCCACCCCACCCCACCCCACCCCACACACAACCTATCACTCCATCATGCGCTGGTCCCCTCCTCCCCACCCCCCACCCCCCACACGCTTCTACCCACCCGCCCACCCATGTACCCTGCTACTCCTACTCCTGCTTAAGCTCCTTTTCCTACTCCTGCCCCTTCTCCCACCCCTCTACTCTTTCTCCTTTCCCAGCTCCTACTCCTGTACCTCAGACCCTCACCCTCAGGGCTCCTGTACCTCACACCCTCACCCTCAGGGCTGTTTATTTCTGCTATATCTAGCGATCACTAGTTTTGACCCCGTTTTGGCAAAACATTCGCTGTACAAATGTACAAAAACATTTTTTTGTTTTTGTTTTGTTTTGCCCTAAATTGCCCTAATAAGCTATGAAAAGCTATGAAAGCTATAAAAAGCTATAAATGTACTAAAACGCTGTCCCTGGAGGAGGCCTACACCAAAATTCTGAAATAACCCACTTCCAGGTTGCCTCCTAATCCTGTCCCCAGACCAGGCTCTTGCACCAACCCTGCCCAGCACCCCTCCTCCCCTCCCCCCAACGTCCCACCCAATACTGACTCCAACCCTCACCCCTACCCCCACCCTCACCCCTACCCCCACCCTCACCCTCACCCTCACCCTCACTCTAACCGTAGCCTTCGCCTCCTTCTCACCCTGCTCACTCTTGCCTCCTACTCTTGTCCCCAGACCAGGCTCTTGCACCAACCCTGCCCAGCACCCCTCCTCCCCTCCCCCCAACGTCCCACCCAATACTGACTCCAACCCTCACCCCTACCCCCACCCCCACCCTCACCCTCACCCTCACCCTCACCCTCACCCTCACCCTCACTCTAACCGTAGCCCTCGCCTCCTTCTCACCCTCGCCCTCGCCTCCTACTCCTGTCCCCAGTCCAGGCTCTAGCACCAACCCTGACCAGCACCCCTCCTCCCCTCCCCCTAACGCTCCAGCAAATCCTGTCTCCACTCCTAACCCTCACCCTCACCCTCACCCTCACTCTAACCGTAGCCTTCGCCTCCTTCTCACCCTGCTCACTCTTGCCTCCTACTCTTGTCCCCAGACCAGGCTCTTGCACCAACCCTGCCCAGCACCCCTCCTCCCCTCCCCCCAACGCCCCAGCCAATCATGTCTCCACTCCTCACCCTCACCCCCACCCCCACCCTCACCCTCACCCTCACCCTCACCCTCACCCTCACCCTCACCCTCACTCTAACCGTAGCCCTCGCCTCCTTCTCACCCTCGGCCTCGCCCCCTACTCCTGTCCCCAGTCCAGGCTCTAGCACCAACCCTGACCAGCACCCCTCCTCCCCTCCCCCTAACGTCCCACCCAATACTGACTCCACTCCTCACCCTCACCCTCACCCTCACCCTCACCCTCACCCTCACCCTCACCCCCACCCCACCCCTCACCCTCACCCTCACCCTCACCCTCACCCCCCACCCCCACCCCACCCCCACCTGCCGCCCACCAGCTTCCCACCAGCTTTCCACCACTTCACCCGCCATGCTTGCAGATCCTCCCAGAGAACATTGCTGTCATCACCTTCACGCGTAAAGCCGCTGATGAGCTTCAGGGGCGCTTGAAGCTCCTCCTTGACTGACACTTGGCCAGTGGCCACCCTCACCCTCACCCTCACCTTCACCCCACCTGCTGCCCACCAGCTTCCCAACACTTCATCCGGTAATGCTTGCAGATCCTCCCAGAGATCATCACTGTCATCACCTTCACGCGTAAAGCAACTCTGGACCCTAAACCCTAGACCCTAAACCTGCCATGCTTGCAGATCCTCCCAGAAAACATCGCAGTCATCACCTTCACTCGGAAAGCAGCTGATGAGCTGCAGGGTCGCTTGAAGCCTCTCCTTGACAGACACTTGGCCAGTGGAGAGGGAGGGGACCAGACCCTGTTCGCTGGCACATTCCATTCCTTCTGCCAACGCTTCCTAGAGTGAGTGTTGGGCTCATGCTTCTCTTTTAGGTGCTGCATAGGCTAGGTTACAGCCAGTTGGGGTTGCCTGTGGGGGATCCAACGCACCCCACCCCACCCCACCCCACCCCACCCCACCCGACCTGACCCGACCTGACCCCACCCACCCCACTCCACCCGACCCGACCCAACCCGACCTGACCCAACCCTGGGGAAAACAGCTGCTGGGAGCCCCTTAAAGTCACTCCTTGACAGACACTTGGCCAGGGGAGAGGGAGGGGATCAGACCCTGTTCGCTGGTTCATTCCATTCCTTCTGCCAACGCTTCCAAGAGAGTGAGTGTTGGGGTTGGGTGGGTAGGTGGGTTGGTGGGTGGTCGTGTGTGGGTGGCACAACATCCAAAACCCATTGTGAATTCAACTCCAACGTCCAAAATCCAGGATTCAAATATTGAATTTTGTTACGGTCCACGCGCTTTCTGCAGGCGCTACAGACGTACAATGGATTCCTCGCTCCAGGATGTAAACCTGCTAACTGACGACAAAAAGAAGGCCGTCATCAAGGAGGCGGTAATCACAACATCCAAACCCCATTGTGAATTCAACTCCACAATCCAAAATCTAGTCTGCAGATTTTGATATGTTTACGGCCCTTGTTCTATCTTCAGGCGCTACGGACACGCGATGGATCCCTTGCTTAGGGACGTAAACCTGGTAACTGCCGATCTGTCCACTTCGCTGCATCGTGGTGGCGACGATTTCCTGGAGGAGGGGGAACAACCTTAACTGAATCGAACCGAATCCACGTCCGCGCCCTACGCGACAAACAGAAGGCCGTCATTGAGGAGGCGGTATCCACTACACACAAACCCGAATGTGAATTCAACTCCGAACTCCAAAATCCAGGATTCAAATTTTAATTTTTTGTACTGCCCACGTGCTGTCTGCAGGCGCTACGGACGCGCGATGGATCCCTCGCTCCGGGACGTAAACCTGCTAACTGACGACAAGCAGAAGGGCGTCATCAAGGAGGCGGTACGATCCGTCCTGGGTGCCTCGCGCCCACAGATAGAGGTCAACCAGATTGCTAAGGATTTCTCAGAGAAGGTATGTGTGTGTGTGCGTGTGTGTGTGTGTGTGTGTGTGGTGGTGGTGGTGGTGGGGGGGGGGAGACTAGGAGTCAGTAAAATCCGTTCTGGGTACCATGCGCGGCAGATAGAGGTCAACCAGATTGCTAAGGATTTCTCAGAGAAGGTATGTGTGTGTGTGTGTGTGTGTGTGGGGGGGGGGGGGGGGGGGGGGGGACTGTGGGATGGGATAAGGGGTGGGGAACTGAG
>JACBWV010000394.1:1449556-1604556 GCA_013435795.1 Chlamydomonas sp. ICE-L | reverse complement strand
AAGTAAGGCGCGGTGTTCGAATCCCTATGGGTGCTCTTTAGTGTTCGCGGTTGCTGTCAAGTGCCATGGTAGTTTTGTCCAAGTAAAGTTGCAGCTCGTTCCCTACCGCCGGAAGACGGGGCTCCCTTAATACCACGCCCCACCAGGCGTTATCATTATTTATTTCTGGAAGGGCGTGGGTGGTCGTCCGCCCCCCCTTTGAGGTTCGCCCCCCCTTTGTGGAAGGGCGTGGGTGGTCGTCCGCCCCCCCTTTGAGGTTGTTCCTAAAGCCAGTAACTTTACGGTGCAGCGCGCCTTCCAACTACAAAATCAAATAATTGAAGTGATTGAAAACAAGCATTTGAGATTCTTAAAAACAAATATATGTAAATATATATAAACCCACCCACCTACACCCACGTCCACCCACCTACACCCACCCACGTACACCCACGTACACCCACCCACCCACCCACGTACACCCACCGGTACAGGAGTTTGCTGATTGCTACAATGCATACACCTCGCGCATGATGGACCATGACGACTTTCTCTCACTCACAGCTGTACCAACATAGGTCTTACACCCACTCCCACTTACACCCACCCACCTACACCCACCTGCCCAGGAGTTTGCTGATTGCTAAGACGACTTGCTCTCACTCACAGCTGTACCTTAATTGGTCTTCAAATGAGTATTCAAGAGTGGTTTGCCTCCACCCACCTACACCCATTCACCTACTTGCACAGGAGTTTGCTGATTGCTACGATGCCTACACCTCGCGCATGAGAGCCGAGAGCATGATGGACTACGACGACTTGCTCTCTCTCACGGCGGCCATGATGAGCCAGCGAGATGAGAAAGCTGTCCAGCAGTTCAAGCGAGCATTCAAGCACGTGCTCGTGGATGAGTTTCAAGTAAGCACAGATTTGGGGTTTGAAGGCTTTTTGTGAACAATTCAGATTTGTTGTAGATCTTAACTGCCACATTTTGTTTTTGGCGGAGCCCCCTCTTCAAGGGGGCGGGAGCCCCCATGTTGTACCCATTTGTCTGCTGGTCCGTGCGACCAAAAAATTGAAGCCTGACACGTCAGCCAACGGTCGCGTAACTATCTCGCTTCGGACTGCTCCATCGTTGCCACCTTTTGTTCCGTTGCCAACACACTCAATTTTCCACTTCGCTTGCAACGCTGCATAGGGCTTGTCTCTTTTTCTTTCCATTTTTTGTTTTTTTTCTCTCCCTCACTGCGGCCATGCTGTTCAGCAGTTCAAGCGAGCATGCAAGCATGTGCCCGTGGATGAGTTTCATGTGTGTAGGGAGGGCAATCCTGATAATCTGGATCGTGATTTTCCCATTTCGTTTTCTCTATTTCTTTCTATTTCTTGTGTGCACTCACTCACGGTGGCCATAATAAGCCAGAGGGATGAGAAAGCTGTCCAGCAGTTCAAGCATGTGCTCGTGGATGAGTTTTAGGTGTGTGGGGACCATGTAGGGAGCGCAATACTGATAATGTGGATCTTAGCTATCACAATATTTTTCCTTTTTTTCTTTCCATTTGTTTTTGTGTGCACTCACTCACGGCGGCCATGATGAGCCAGCAGGATGAGAAAGCTGCCCAGCAGTTCAAGCGAGCATGCAAGCATGTGCTTGTGGATGAATTTCAAGGAAGCACATATTTTGGGTTTTAAGGCTTTTTGTAAACAATTCAGATTTGTTGTAGATCTTAACTGCCACGTTTCGTTTTCTCTTTTTCTTTCCATTTGTTTTTGTTTGCTTTCGTTAGCGGCGGCCATGATGAGCCAGCGGGATGAAATAGCTCTTCTGCAGTTCAAGTGAGCAGTCAAGCATGTGCTCGTGGATGCGTTTCATGTGTGTAGGGAGGGCAATCCTGATAATCTAGATCGTGATTTTCCCATTTCGTTTTCTCTATTTCTTTCTATTTCTTGTGTGCACTCACTCACGGCGGCCATAATAAGCCATCGGGATCAAGCGAGCATGCAAGCATGTGCTCGTGGATGAGTTTCGGGTGAAAACAGATTTGAGGTTTTAAGGCTTTTTGCAAACAATTCAGATTTGTCAATCATTTGCGTCCACGGTATGCAAGGATGGCATGATTGAAGGGAGAGCTATCCTGATGATCTAGATGTTGAGTATTTGAGGGTGGCCTGTGCAGCATTTAAGCATGTGCTCGTGGATGAGTTTCAGGTGTGTGGGGACCGTGCAGGGAGGGCAATCCTGATAATCTAGATCTTGATTGTCACATTTTTTTTTCTCTATTTCTTTCCATTTGTTTTTGTGTGCTCCCACTCACGGCGGCCATGATGAGGCAGCGGGATGAGAAAGCTGTCCAGCAGTTCAAGCGAGCAGTTCAAGCATGTGCTTGTGGATGAGTTTCAAGGAAGAACAGATTTGGGCTTATTGTAAGCAATTCAGATTTGTTGTAGATCTTAGCTGCCACATTTTGTATTCTCTATTTCTTTCCATTTGTTTTTGTGTGCTCTCACTTGCGGCGGCCATGATGAGCCAGCGGGATGAGAAAGCTGTCCAGCAGTTCCAGCGAGCATTCAAGCATGTGCTTGTGGATGAATTTCAAGGAAGCACATATTTTGGTTTTAAGGCTTTAAAGCTTTTTAAGGCTTTTTGTAAGCAATTCAGATTTGTTGTAGATCTTAAATGCCACGTTTCGTTTTCTCTTTTTCTTTCCATTTGTTTTTGTTTGCTCTCGTTAGCGGCGGCCATGATGAGCCAGTGGGATGATAAAGCTGTTCAGTAGTTCAAGCGAGCATTCAAGCATGTGCTTGTGGATGAGTTTCAGGTACGTATGGAGGGCAATCCTGATGATGTAGATCTTGATTGTCCCAGTTTTTTTTCAGATTGTTTTTATCCGGACCGATCCCCGAGGAAGTTTGGGCCTCTAACAGTTTTCACCAGAGGAAATTTCTGAAAGCCGTCGGACCCCCCCCCCCCCCCCCCCCCCCCCCCCCCCCCCTTCTATTTGAAGGGTTAATATCTACCCCACCTCGACACATTTCCCGACTTTGTTCGATGGTTTCGGGGCTTACGAGCCCTCTAAGCCCGGATTCCGACATGCGGTACACAAGCTTTTGTATCTGAAGTCTTTCTCACCTCCTAGATGTATTCATTTATGTATGTATGCATGTAAGTATGCTTTTATGTATTTATTTATTTATCTCAAGTCTTCCTTACCTATATGTATTTGTTTATCTCTGTATGCATGTATGTATGCATCTATCTATGTACACATGTAAGTACGCATTTATTTATTTATTTATCTCAAGTCTTCCTCACCTATATATATTTGTTTATTTGTGTATGCATGTGTGTATGCATTTACCTATGTACGCATGTACGTACGCATTTATTTATTTATTTATTTATCTCAAGTCTTCCTCACCTGCCATATGTAATCATTTAGTTATGTATGCATTTATTTATGTATTTATGTACGCATGTATGTACACGTTTATTTATGTATGTATGCAAGTATGCAGTATGTATGTATGCATTAATTTATGTATCTCATGTTGTCTTCACTTCCTATATGTATTTATGCATGCATTTATTTATGTATTTATGTATTTATTTATTTATTTATTTCTTATTTATTTATTTATTTGTTTGTTTGTTTATTTATTTATTTATTTATTTATCTCCACTCTAACTCACCCCCTATATTTATTTATTTATTTCTTATTTATTTCTTGTCTATTTGTTTATTTATTAATTAATTAATTAATTTATTTATTTATTTGTTTATTTATTTATTTATTTATTTATCTCTCTTATCTCCAGTCTTACTCACTTCCTCTATGCACTGCTGACCCCCCTTGGCAGGACACCAACACCCCCCAGTACGCAATCTTGAAGGGCATGCACGCTGCAGGGACTAACATCTTCGTGGTGGGCGACGCTGATCAGGTATGCTGGCAACAGTGGTTGTTAGGGGTGGCTGGGGGTCAGAAGAGAAAAGCTTTGCTTGCCATTGTGCTTGCTTGCGATGCAGATCACGTATGTTGGCAAAACTCAGTCACTCAGTGTCAGGGTACTACTTCTTGCCGAATTGGTCAGCGCTTAAAGCGCACAAACGTCAAATTGGTCAGTGCTTTTTAGTGCAAAAAGCGCAAAAACTGAGCGCTGCGCCCACAGGGGGTTGAAAAATCTACGCGAAACGCGCAGAGGGGCTCAAAAAAGCAGCGCGGCACCGCCCTGTCGCACGCGCTTAGTATTACCCTGCTCAGTGGTTGTTGGGGGAGGGGACTGGAGGTCCAAAAAGATAAGTTTTGCTTGCCAAAGTGCGATGTGCGACGCTGATCACGTCTGTGGGTATCATACAGTGGTTGTTGGGGGAGGTGACTGGAGGTCCGAAAAGATAAGTTTTGCTAGCCAAAGTGCACTGTGCGACGCTGATCACGTCTGTGGGTATCATACAGTGGTTGTTGGGGGAGGTGACTGGAGGTCCAAAAAGATAAGTTTTGCTTGCCAAAGTGCGATGTGCGACGCTGATCACGTCTGTGGGTATCATACAGTGGTTGTTGGGAGAGGTGACTAGAGGTCAAAAGAGAGTAGCTTTGCTTGCCATTGTGCTTGCTTGCCAGGCTGGTTAGGAATGTTGGCAACACTCAGTGGTTGAGGGGGTGACTAGAGGCCAGAAGCGAGAAGCTTTGCTTGCCATTGTGCTTGCTTGCAACGCTGATTAGGAATGTTGGCATCACTCAGTGGTTGAGGGGGTGGCTAGAGGCCAAAAGAGAGAAGCTTTGCTTGCCAAAGTGCGATTTGCGACGCTGCTCACGTCTGTGGGCAACATACAGTATTTGTTGGGGGTGACTAGAGGTCAAAAGAGAGTAGCTTTGCTTGCCATTGTGCTTGCTTGCAATGCTGGTTAGGAATGTTGGCAACACTCAGTGGTTGAGGGGGTGACTAGAGGCCAAAAGAGAGAAGCTTTGCTTGCCATTGTGCTTGCTTGCAATGCTGGTCGAGTATGTTGGCAGCATACAGTGGTTGTTGGGGGTGGCTAGAGGCCAGAAGAGAGAAGCTTTGCTTGCCATTTTCATGCTTGCGACGCTGATCACGTCTATGGCAACATACAGTGGTTGTTGGGGGTGGCTAGAGAGGTCAGAAGAGAAAAGCTTTGCTTGCCAAAGTGCAGGTGGGGGGATTATGCATTTATACCATTATACATATATACGCTATACCCTTACCCATTGTACATTTTAAGTTACTTATAAATTGGGCAAAACAAAAAGGTTTGACTCAAGTAAATAGTGGAGGGGTGGATGGGTGGTCGAGGGATTATGTGGGGGGATTACACATTTATACCATTATCCTCCCCATCCTGTCAACCACCCATCCAGTAAATGCACCCCTAACCTAACCCAGTGAAAAAATCCTCCCTCTCTTCGTACACATTATGCATGTGCAAATAAATAAGTTGCATAAATATATATAATTTGTATACATATATATTATGCACGTACAAATAAATAACATGCATAAATATATATAATTTGTATAAATATATATTATGCATGTACAGATAAATAACTTGCATAAACATATATAATTTGTATAAATATATATTATGCACGTACAAATAAATAACTTGCATAAATATATATAATTTGTATAAATATATATATTGCATGTACAGATAAATAACTTGCATATATATATATAATTTGTATAAATATATATTATGCATGTACAGATAAATAAGTTGCATAAATATATATAATGTGTATAAATATATATTATGCACGTACAAATAAATAACTTGCATAAATATATATAATTTGTATAAATATATATTATGCATGTACAGATAAATAACTTGCATAAATATATATAATTTGTATAAATATATATTATGCATGTACAGATAAATAAGTTGCATAAATATATATAATTTGTATACATACACATTATGCATGTACAGATAAATAATTTGTTTTCTTTCTTTCTCACTTTTAATTGGTGTCAACGTACAGGCTATCTCTGGATGGAGAATAATTGTATCATAATAATTATTATTATTATCAGTTATTATTATGAAAAGAAAAAGAAGAAGAAGAAGAAGAAGAAGTTTTTTTAACTTTAAACTTTAAACTTGAATACAACATTTTAATTGTTTCAACATACAGGCTATCTGTGGGTGGAGAGGAATTGTTTAAAGATAAAAAATAAAAATAAAATTTGAATTTAAAATTTTAATTGGTTTTAACGTACAGGCTATCTATGGGTGGAGAGGAGCTCAACCTGACAACATGGCCAAGTCCTTTCAAGAAGACTTTGGGGGCGCTCCAACACATGTTCTGAAACGCAACCACAGGTACTTACAGGGTTTTGGGTTTACTGTTGGATTGGCTGGGTGGTTGACAGGGTGGGCGGGTGGATGGGTGGTTGAGGGATTATGTGGGTGGATGGATGGGTGGTTGACAGGGTGGGCGGGTGGGTGGGTGGATGGGTGGTTGAGGGATTATGTGGGTGGGTGGATGGGTGGGCGGGTGGGTGGATGGATTGGTGGTTGAGAGAGTAGGTGGGTGGAGGGATGAGTGGTTGAAAGGGTGGGTGGTTGACAGGGTGGGCAGGTGGGGGGATGGATGGGTGGTTGAGAGAGTAGGTGGGTGGATGGATGAGTGGTTAAAAGGGTGGGTGGATGGGTGGGTGGTTGACAGGGTGGGCAGGTGGGGGGATGGATGGGTGGTTGAGAGAGTAGGTGGGTGGATGGATGAGTGGTTGAGAGAGTAGAAGGATGGATGGGTGGTTGAGATGGTGGGTGGTGGACAGGGCGGGTGGATGGGTGAGAGTTAGTGAGTGGGTGGATAGATGAGTGGGTGGTTGAGAGAGTGGGTGGGTGGGTGGATGGATGGGTGGTTGAGAGAGTGAATGGGTGGGTGGGGGGATGGGTGGGTGGTTGACAGGGTGGGCGGATGGGTGGATGGATGGGTGGTTGAGGGAGTAGGTGGGTGGATGGATGGGTGGTTGAGAGGGTGGGTGGATTGGTGGGTGGTTGAGAGGGTGGGTGGTTGAGAGAGTGAATGGGTGGGTGGGGGGATGGGTGGGTGGTTGATAGAGTGGAGTGGAAGGCTAGGTGGGTGGGAGGGACTATGGTCGGTTGGCTGGCTGACTTGCTGGTTGATTGCTTCCTTGCTTGAACAGTTGGTAAGTCAGTCCTTTTGGCTTTAATGGCGCTCCAGCACATGTTTTGCCAGCTATCCTTCTCGCGGCTGCCCTGATCAACAACCTCACTCCTCATTCAGGCATTACATTTTTTCTTCTTCTTCTGATAATCGCCTGTGCTGTGCAGATCTTTGCCAGCTATACTTCACGCGGCTGCCCTGATGAACAACCTCACTCCTAATTAAGGCATTACATTTTTTCTTCTTCCTCTGTTAATCCCCTGTGCTGTGCAGATCTTTGCAAGCTGCCCTTCATGCTGCCGCCCTGATAAGCAACCTCACGCCTCATCAGGGCGTTATATTTACTGTTATTTATTTATTTGCCTCATCTTTATTTATTTGTCTCATATTTGTTT
Source organism: Chlamydomonas sp. ICE-L (assembly GCA_013435795.1). Taxonomy (NCBI): domain Eukaryota; kingdom Viridiplantae; phylum Chlorophyta; class Chlorophyceae; order Chlamydomonadales; family Chlamydomonadaceae; genus Chlamydomonas; species Chlamydomonas sp. ICE-L. The sequence goes on along the minus strand of JACBWV010000394.1, from coordinate 1,597,024 downwards.
ATTTATTTAATTATTTATTTGTGTATTTATTTGTGTATTTATTTATTCATTCATTCATTTATGAATTCATTTATTTATTTATTTATTTATTCATTTAATTATCTATTTATTTATTTATTTATTTACAATAATCCCCCATGCTGTGCAGATCCTTGCCAGCTATCCTTTACGCAGCCGCCCTGATAAACAACCAAGGTAAGAGGGTGGCCGCTGGGACCCAGCCCCCTTTGCTGCAAGATTTCAGGGAGGATCACAACGAGCATCGTGCCTTGGGCGAAGTGACTGTGGTCACCGTGGACACTGGCCGTGGTGAGGCTGCATGGGTGGCGAAGGAGATAAAGCGTTTGCATGCAAAGGAGAACGTGCCTCTAGGAAATATTGCGGTGCTGTTCAGGACCAACAGACAGGTGTGAAACTGAGAGAGGAGAATGTGCCGCTGGGCAACATTTTTGCTTGTTTCTTTTTGCCTTTTTCTCTTTTTTTTTGCTTATTTTGCGTTTTTTTTCTGTATTGCCTTTTTTTCCTTTTTGCTTCTTTTGATGTTGCCCTTTTCATTTTTTTATCTTAAGCTCAGAAGGTCAACCAATTTGTTTTCCGGATTTTCCACATTCAGGCCATAAATCGGACAGGGGAAAATCACTTTGGGGAAACCCGGACTTCTTGGGGAGTCTCTTTAGTTTGTTTTTAGTGTGTTTTTAGGGAGTCTCTTTAGTTTGTTTTTAGTGTGTTTTTAGGGAGTCTCTTTAGTTTGTTTTTAGTGTGTTTTTAGCTGGTTGAAGGCAAACCTGTGCCTATAATCTCTAGTATGAAAATAAACCACTTAAACAAACAAGCATATATCACCATTATAAACTAATATATATCACCTGAATTAACTTATATATATCACCATAATAAACTAATATATATATATATATATATCACCATTATAAACTAATATATATCACCAGCATAAACTAATATATGTCACCAGTATAAACTAATATATATCACAAGCATAAACTAATATATATCACCAGCATAAACTAATATATATCACCAGCATAAACTAATATATATCACCAGGATAAACTAATGTATATCACAAGCATAAACTAATATATATCACCAGCATAAACTAATATATATCACCAGCATAAACTAATATTTATCACCAGCATAAACTAATATATATCACCAGGATAAACTAATGTATATCACCAGCATAAACTAATATATATCACCAGCATAAACTAATATATATCACCAGCATAAACTAATATATATCACCAGCATAAACTAATATATATCACCAGCATAAACTAATATATATCACCAGCATAAACTAATATATATCACCAGCATAAACTAATATATATCACCAGCATAAACTAATATATATCACCAGCATAAACTAATATATATCACCAGCATAAACTAATATATATCACCAGCATAAACTAATATATATCACCAGCATAAACTAATATATATCACCAGCATAAACTAATATATAGCACCAGCATAAATTAATATATATAATATATCACCAGCATAAATTAATATATATCGCCAGCATAAACGAAGATATATCACCAGCATAAACTAATATATAGCACCAGCATAAACTAATATATTCCCAGTATAAACTAATATATAGCACCATTATCGAGGGGGCGGGCAAGAAAGAAGAGTTTGTACCGCATGTTCGATATGGATAGAGAACCACGAGCAATAGTCAATACAAAAAAATCATTTCGATACACCCACGGGAGCAGAGATAGGGGGGGGAGGGGGGAGGAGGGGGGCCGACCGTTTTCCCAACTTTATTTGTACTTTGTGTAACCTTCTTGCCAGTTCAATTTTTCGAGCTTTAAGTACACCAAGGGCAAGACGAGGCAGTACGAATTTGCAACCGTTAGTCGATTTCACCCTGTGTGTAATTGGTGGGTGCCCTGGAAGGCACATCCAGGCTGCACGCCAGGCTGGACATCACCAACACTTTTGCGCCCAGCGTCACGAGAGCGGCAGTTAGGCTGAAAAGCGCGCGCGCAACGCGCTCGAAAGCGCGTTCTGAATTCTGGTTCCTGACGAGGTTCCTAAAGCAGATAGCCTGGTGTCTAGCCCCCACCACCACCACCACCACCACACACACACACACACACACACACACACACACACACACACACACACACACACACACCATCACCCACACACACCCACACCACACCCGAGTAGACCCTCAGGCTCCAGAATACAATGTGAGTCAATTAAACCATTATAATGATGATGATACTGATAGATAAACTGATCAATAACCCCTCCAGTGATTTTCATACCTGGGCGACCTCCTCGAAGGGCTGAACTACCCAAGAAGGTTATACAAATGCTAAAAAACAAATAACTTTGTCCAAACTTGATATTTTTGGTTGTATGGTTGTATGGTTGGAAAGGCCTTGACGAGATGATGCTCATGGACCCCCCTTTCACTATGTAATGCTGTTTGGGTGTCCAGATATGAAGCCTCGGGGGGGGGGGGGGGGGGGGGGGGGGGGGGGGGGGGACAATTTCCGAACATGCGGTCTGCACACTTTATTCTAGCCCCCCCCTCGACCATTATTAACCAACATATCTCACCAGTATTAACTAATATATCTCACCAGTATAATAACACACACAAAATTGCTGGCTGGAGCTATGTCACCAAGTTCAAGTATACAAACACAGATTACCAGTTAAACACCCATTAATCTCCATGATAGACAACAACTTCAACAAACAATTAGTCATAATCAGTATAAACAACCATTTCAACAAACTATTAGTCATCACCAGTTAAAACAACCACTTCAACAAACTCTTATTTAACGCCTGTATGAACAACCACTTCAACAAACAAGTAGTCATCACCAGAAAAACAACCACTTAAACAAATTATTAGTCATCACCAGTATAAAGAACAACTTCAACGACTAAATAAGAATGTGAAATACCCCCAGTATAGAATCCCCCTCCGCATGTTGCATGTAACAATGGCCTCAGTATACTTCAGTATACCCCCAGTATAGAATCCCCCTCCGCATGTTGCATGTAACAATGGCCTCAGTATACTTCAGTATACCCCCAGTATAGAATCCCCCTCCGCATGTTGTGTATAACAATGGCATGTCAATGACAATGCCATGTACTGTAATATACTGTAATGTTATGTAGTGTAGTGCAATGTAATGTAATGTAATGTAATAATATATCCCCCCATACTTTCCTGGATTCCCCAGACATCAGTCCCTCTGCTTTTAACCTTAACACCCTGACTGACCCAAACACTGGTTGCGAATTTACCCAGACACCCTGACTGACCCAAACACTCTGACCGTCTTCCTCATGTTGTTCAACACATCTGCAGTCTGTACTGCTTGAGGAAGCACTACATCTTCACGATGTCAGTTTTGTATTGCCTAAGCGTCAGAGCTTCTGGACCTCCCCAGAGGTGAGTCTAATTCATTTCGCGTGTTTGGGATTCAAATTTTGAGTTTTTAAATTTTGCTTTGCCTGTGCGTCAGAGCTTTTAGACCTCCCCAGAGGTGAGTCTAATTCATTTCGCGTGCTTGGGATTCAAATTTTAAATTTTTAAATTTTGCTTTGCCTGTGCGTCAGAGCTTTTAGACCTCCCCAGAGGTGAGTCTACTTCATTTCGTGTGTTTGGGATTCAAATTTTGAATTTTTAAATTTTGCTTTGCCTAAGCGTCAGAGCTTTTAGACATCCCCAGAGGTGAGTCTAATTTAATTTCGAATTTCAAATTTTGTGTGTTAGGGATTCTTTTTTTTTGCCTAAGCGACAAAGCTTCTGGACCTCCCCAAAAGTGATTCTAATTTATTTAGTGTGCATGGGCTGGCATGGGATTCAAATTTGGATTTTTGAAATTTTGTGTTGCCTCAGCTTCAGAACTTCTGGACCTCCCAGGAGGTGAGTCTAATTTATTATGTGTGCATGGGCTGGCATGGGATTCACATTTTGATGTTTGAAAGTTTTTTTTGCCTAAGCGCCAGAGCTTCTAGACTTCCCCTGAGGTGATTCTAAGTTATTTTTTAGTTAGTTTTGTAGGTATGTTACAGTCCAGGGGTAGGCCAAATAGGCTTAAGGGACTTGCCCCATCCGTCATAGGAAGGGCTTAAAAGTTAAGAAATTTGTACTGTATGCATGGAGGTGCATGAGTTAAAAAGTTGAATCCCTCCATGTACCTCACAGTTGATGCTTTCCAATCACAGTTGATGCTTTCCAATTTTGTATAGCTTTTATCAAGGGGGGGGTAACTTCAAACCAAAATGACCCAATCATCAAACCTTGTAGATATCATTGAGAGGATGAAGAATCCGGTCTTATTTCATAATTTGGCCTAGTGGAAAAAAGTGCCTAGCTTATAGCTTTTTATAGCTTTTTAGGGCCATTTTGGGCAATGAAAATACAACTTTTATTTTATTTTGTATAGCGATAATTGGGGCCAAAACGGGGTCAAAAGTAGCGATCGCTATAAATTTTGGAAAAATAATCCCTGCTTTCCTTGTGAGTTAGAAATAGAGTGGTAAAAGTTTGAATTCTAAGATTCAAAATTTGAATCCCTTAATATACCAAAGGAACATGATATTGCCTTTCTTTTTCTAAGGATTTGTTGGAAGACCGCTCCCGGATGTTTTGGAGCGGGCTTGTCTTGGGCCGCTTCCAGAAGCACTAGCTAGCTTCAGGTGTGTCCTGAGGCCAGAGAAAGAGAGCTGCCTAGAAGCTGCTACACGTAGACCAACAAGTTATATGCAGCGTCGCCTGCGACGCTAAAAAACATGGCGGAGAGTGATCGCGAGGGAGCGACAGGTGGCAACCCTGGGCGGCAACGGAAGCGAGAGGGGGGGGCTCCGCCAAAAATGAAATGATTACCCATCCAACAATCCCATCCACCTACTCACCCATCCAACAATCCCATCCACCTACTCACCCATCCAACAATCCCATCCACCTACTCACCCATCCAACAATCCCATCCACCTACTCACCCATCCAACAATCCCATCCACCTACTCACCCATCCAACAATCCCATCCACCTACTCACCCATCCAACAATCCAACCATTCAACAATTCCATCCGCCCCTTCACCCATACACCCATCCATCCACCCACTCAGCCATACACCATCCACCCATCCATCCGCCCACTCAGCCATACACCATACGCCCATCCATCCACCCACTCAGCTATACACCAATCAAACAATTCAGAAATCCTATCCACCCTCTCACTCACCCATCCACCCATCCATCCACCCACTCAACCATACACCCATAAACCCATACACCGTTACTCCCACTCACTCAGCCATCCACCAGTCCAACAATCCAGAAATCCCATCCACCCACTTACTCACCCATCCACCCAGCCATACACCCATACACCCATATAGCCATCCATCCACTCACCCATCCACCCAGCCATCCACCCACTCAGCCATACAACCACCCACCCACTCAGCCGTACACCCATACACCCACTCACCCATCCACCCATCCATCCACCAATCCATCCACCCATTCATCCAACCATCCATCCAACCACTCAGCCACACACCAATCCACCAATCCACCAATCCAACAATTCAAAAATCCCATCCACCCACTCACTCAGCCATACACCCATACACCCATCCATGCACACATACAGCCATATAGCCATACAACCATACACCCATCCATCTACCCACCCATCCAACCAGCCGAACACCCATACACCCTTACACCCATACAGCCATACACCCATACACCCATACATGCACCCACTCACCCATCCACTAGGCACTACTGGAATAACATACACTCACCATCCCGCAGGTGCTTGCTCTCCTTCACATCCTGACAGTACCACACAGGACCACCCACCAACTCACTCACCCACCCACCCACCCATCCCTCAGTTGCTTGAACACTAAACCCTAAACCTGAACCCTGAACCCTGAATCCACCATCCCTCAGGTGCTTGAACCCTAAAACCTAAACCCTGAACCCTGAATCCACCATCCCTCAGGTGCTTGAACCCTAAAACCTAAACCCTGAACCCTGAATCCACCATCCCTCAGGTGCTTAAACCCTAAATCCTGAACCCTGAATCCACCATCCCTCAGGTGCTTGAACCCTAAAACCTAAACCCTGAACCTTGAATCCACCATCCCTCAGGTGCTTAAACCCTAAATCCTGAACCCTGAACCCTGAATCCACCATCCCTCAGGTGCTTGAACCCTAAAACTTAAACCCTGAACCCTGAATCCACCATCCCTCAGGTGCTTGATCTCCTTCACATGCTGACGCTATGCCACCCAGGATCAGCTGCAGCTTTGAAGACGCAGAGCTTGCGCAGGATCATCACACGTCCATACCGTGGAGTTCACGCATGTGGGTGTCTGGTAGTTAATTGTTGATAATTAAATAGTTTATTATTAATGATTAAATAGTTAATTATTGAATAGTTAATTATTAATTCATTAATTCATTAATTACTTATTAAGCCAGGATCAGCCGCTGCTTTGAAGACATAGAGCTTACACAGGATTATCACACGCCCACAGTCCAGAGGAGTCCGCAAACCCAAACTCGACCCCAAACTCGACCCCAACCCCAACCCCAACCCCAACCCCAACCCCAACCCCAACCCCAACCCCAGACCAGTACCCAGACCAGTACCTAGACCCAGACCCAGACCCAGACCCCAACCCCAACCCAATCCCAACCCCAAATCCCAACCCAAATCCCAACCCCAACCCAAATCCCAACCCAAACCCAAACCCAAACCCAAACCCAGACCAGTGCGCAGACCCAGACCAATACCCAGACCCAGAACATAACCTGACCCCAACCCCAACCCCATACCATTACCCAGACCCAAACTCGACCCCAACCCCAAACTCCATACCAATCCCAAACCCTTACCAATACCCAGACCCAAACCCAGACCCAAACTCGACTCCAACACCAACCACATAACAAAACCCTAACCCAAACCCAGACCCAGACCCAGATCTCCTTACTCCCGGACAAGTACCAACTCCTCTCGTCCAGCCATCCCACACACCCCTCCATCCCCCTGCCCCCGCCCCCCTTCCACCTTGGCCTTCCAGCCCCCCCCACACACGCCCCCCTCCGTCCCCACACACCACACACCACCCAGACCCAGACCCTAACCAACCCCTCTCTTCCAGCCCTCCCACACACACCTCCGTCCCCCTCTCCCCTTGCAGCCAGGCCCATGTTTTTCTAGCTTAATGGTTTTAGGCCTCCTCCAGGGAGAGCTATTTAGGGCCATTAAAGGCCATTTTTATGGTGACAATTTGGGGGGGCCAAAACGGGGTCAAGAGTAGGGATCGCTATATATAGTGGAGAAACCCCCCCTCGTGATAACTCATTCTCAGCAGGGCCCTTTTAGTTCAGCGATGCATCCCTGCTAGACATACTTAAAAACAGACCCCAAACCCATACCAATACCGAGTCCCTGACCCAGACCAAGCCCAACCCCTCCCCCCCCTCCCCCACCTATACTAACCCTTTCCCCCCTCCAACCCCCTGCAACCCCCTCGCAGCCAGTCACATGTTTGACCTGCTGCAGTAACCGAAGGAGGCTGACAGCTTATTCTCAGCAAAGCCTCTCTAGTTCAGCGATGCACCCCTGCTAGGCATCCTTTAAAACAAAAACAAAACACCCAGACACAGACACAGACCAATACCAAGACCCAACTTCAACCCAACCCAACCCAACCCAACCCAACCCAACCCAACCCAACCCAACCCAACCCATCCCCAACCCATCCCCAACCCATCCCCCTCCCAACCCCAACCCCTCCCACCTAGGGCCTGCTAGTTCAGCGATGTGCCCCTGCTAGCCATCCTTCAAAACAAAAACAAAACAGGCACAGACACAAACACAGACACAGACACAAACCCAGACCCAGACCAATACCAATACCCAGAACCAGAACCAGACCTAGACCCAGAACCGGACCCAAACCCATACCAAAACCCATACCAAAACCCAGACCCAAACCCATGCCTAGACCAAGACCCAGACCCAGACCAACCCCTCTCTTCCAGCCCTCACACACACCTCTCCGCCCCCCTTCCCCCCTTGCAGCCAGTCGCATGTTTGACCTGCTGCTGCAAGCTGAGGAGGCTGATAGCTCATTCTCTGCAGGGGACCTCCTCTTCAGCGACATCCCCCCCCAAGTCACCCTTCCAGTGAACACACAGAAGTCTGAGGTTAAGGCACTGCTCAAGGAAGTGTTGGAGAACTCCAGGAAAGATGAGGCAAATTCCAAGAGGGGAAAGGGCAAGACGTGAGTTACTTATCTTGCTTGCTTACTTTTTTGTTTCAGCCCCCCCCTCCCCCTCCCCTCCCCTCCCCCCCCCCCCCAAGTCACCCTTCCAGTGAACACAAAAAAGTCTGAGGTGAAAGCACTGCTCAAGGAAGTGTAAGATGACACCAGGAAAGACGAGACAAATTCCAAGAGAGGAAAGGGCAAGAGGTGAGTCACTTATCTTGCTTGCTTTTTGGCGGGAGCCCCCAGTGTTACCCATTTGTCCGTTCGACCGACCGACCGACCATCCATCCATCCGTCTAACCGCGATGAAGCCTGACACGTCAGCCAACATCTCGTAACTTGCTCGCTTCCGTGCCACCTGGCTCCCGAGACTCTCCGCATTTTTCAGTCGGCAACGCTGCAAACGATCCTCCCCAGCTCCAACAACTCCCGGCCGTCCAAAACAAACGAAAGCCCGGCAAACAACGAACGCCCTTCCAACTAACGAACGCCCTGCCAAACGACGAATCCGTCCAACGAACGAACTCCCTGTTCAACCTCCCCCAAGTCTCCCTTCCAACTAACTCCCTTCCAACTAACTAACTCCCTTCCAACTAACTAACTCCCTTCCAACTAACTAACTCCCTTCCAACTAACTAACTCCCTTCCAACTAACGAAAAGCCCTTCCAACACAACTCCCTCCAACTGAACTAACTCCCCTGCCAAAACTTCCCACCCAGTCGTCCAGGCCAAACTTACACCCTTCCCACAACACTAATACCACCTCCTTTCCAACTAACTAAACTCCTTCAACTAAACAAATCCCTTCCAACTAACTACTCCCTCCAACCCACCCAAGTCCCTTCCAACTAACTCCCTTCCAACTAACTAACTCCCTTCCAACTAACTAACTCCCTTCCAACCTCCCCCAAGTCACCCTTCCAACTAACACAAACATGTCTGAGGCATTTTTTTCTTTTCAGCTACGAGCAGCACCTTATAGGCAGCTCCCCTGACTGGCTGTTCGGCCGAACCTGGTGCAACTCGGTGCACCTTCAAGCTGACACAATCAGCTGTCCAGAATTACTGAAATATATCGGTTTAGCCCAGTAGCTGGCTTACGGATCTACCTAGAAGCTGGTATAAAAAAACAAAAAGATAATCCCTGGTCTGAGGTGAATAAGCTGATCCAGGAACTGCTGCTAGACCCTAGATCTTCTAACAAGGAGACTCTTTTATGGTGACTACTGCTAGCTCGGGCTTACGCAGTGGTGTCCTTAAGTTCACGTCCTGAGAGTGGCACATTACTCGAATGTAACAATTTCAATTTCAATTGATAGACCCTAGGGAAATCAAATAAAAAAGGGGAAGGGCAACAAAAAAAGAGGGAGAAGGGCAAGACAAGAGTTGCTTGCTTGCTTGCTTTTTTTCTTTTCCAGCGTCATCCCCCCCCCCCCCAAGTCACCCGTCCAGTGAACACAACGAAGTTCTGAACTCAGCTCATGTACAGTTTTAGTTTACTGTTTGTAAATTAAAGCGGTTCATGATCTGAGTTCAGAAGGAGGTTAAGGAGCTGAGCCTGGGAGTGTTGCAAGACCCCAGGGAAATCAAATCAAAAAGGGGGAAGGGCAAACAAAATCACAGAAAGAGGGGGGGAAGGGCAAGACGTGAGTTGGTAAAACTTTCTGGTCTGAAGTCAATGCCCTGATCAAGGAAGCATTCCAAGACCCCAGGGAAATCAAATCAAAAAGGGGGAAGGGCAAACAAAAGCACAAAAAAAGGGGGGAAGGGCAAGACGTGAGTTGGTAAAATTTCTGGTCTGAAATCAATGCTCTGATCAAGGAAGCATTGCAAGACCCCAGGGAAATTAAATCAAAAAGGGGGAAGGGCAAATAAAAGCACACAAAAAGAGGGGGGAAGGGCAAGACGTGAGTTGGTAAAACTTACTGGTCTTAAATCAATGCCCTGATCAAGGAAGCATTGCAAGACCCCAGGGAAATTAAATCAAAAAGGCAGAAGGGCAAACAAAAGCACACAAAAAGGGGGGGGACGGGCAAGACGTGACTTGGTAAAAGTCTCTGGTCTAAGGTCGATGCCCTGATCAAGGAAGCATTGCAAGACCCCAGGAAAGATAGTGCCAAATCCAAGAAAGAGAAGGGCAAGACGTGAGTTGCTTGCTTGCTTTTTTTCTTCCAGCCCCCCACCCCACCCCACCCCACCCCCAAGTCACCCTTCCAGTGAACACAAAGAAGTCTGAGGTTACAGCTCTGCTCAAGGAAGTGTTGCAGGACCCCAGGAAAGATGGTACCAAATCCAAGAGGGGGAAGGGCAAGACATGGGTAACTTGGTTGCTTCCTTTTTTTGTTTCAGCCCCCCCCCCCCCCCCACACACACACACACACACACACACACACACTCACACACACGTCACCCTTCCAGAAAAAACAAAGAAGTCTGAATTTAAGGCTCTGCTCAAGGAAGTGTTGCAAGACCCCAGGAAAGATGGTACCAAATCCAAGAAGAAGAAGGAGGAGCAAAATTATATTATGAGACCACCATTGAGTGTGTGTTGACAAGGGCAGTTTATTGGCACCATTTAAGACCCTGTGGGGGTGTGTGGGGGGTAAATGGGTAGATAATGTGGGTGAGTGTGCATAGGTCAATGGATGGTGTTGAGAGGACAGATGGTGCCAAATTAAAGAGGGGAAAGGTCAAGACGTTAGTTGCTTGCTTTTTTCTTTTGGCGACATACCCCCCCCCAAGTCACCCTTCCAGCAAACACAAAAATGTCTGAGCGGCTTGCAGAACATGTGATTGAATATCAAATTGTGTGGACGAAAAACGCACACACACAAGCAAACAAACAAACAAACAATAGTCCCCCCCACCCCCCACCCCACACACACACGTCACCCTTCCAGAAAACACAAAGAAGTCTGAATTTCAGCCCCCCCCCACCACCACCACCACACACACACACACACCACCACCACCACCACACACACACGCACACACACACACAAGCAAACAAACAATAGCCCAAAGAAACAAATATGAAAGAACAGACACTACAGGAAAGTAAGCAAACACCACTACTACTCGCCAGAGCCTGTGCATGCATGCACATGTGTGTGTGTGTGTGTGTGTGTGCATTTGAACGTGTGTGCTACACTACAGGACAGTAAGCAAACACCACTACTACTTGCCAGAGCCTGTGCATACGTGCACATCGGTGTGTGTGTGCTACTTGCATGTGTGCGTGCTCATGTGTGAACGTGTGTGCTTCACTGCAAGACAGCAAGCAAGCACCACTACTAATTGCCAGAGCATGTGCGTGCGTGCACATGTGTGTGTGTGTTTGTGTGTGAAGGTGTGTGCCACACTTTAGGGCAGTAAGCAAACATCACTACTACTTGCCAGAGCATGTGCGTGCGTTCACATGTGTGTGTGTGTGTGTGAACGTGTGTGCCACACTACAGGGCAGTAAGCAAACATCACTACTACTTGCCAGAGCCTGTGCGTGCGTGCACATGTGTGTGTGTGTGTGTGTGTGTGTGAACGTGTGTGCCACACTACAGGACAGTAAGCAAACATCACTACTACTCGCCAGAGCCTATGTCTGTGTGTGCGTGTGGCGTGTGTGTGTGTGTCCGTGCGTGCAAACGTGTATGCTAGCATCACCTTGCACCACCTATTGTTACAGTCCAGGGGTAGCCAAATAGACTTAAGGGACTTGAAATAAACCTCAACACTAAACCCAAATACCACTTGCATCACCTCCCACCACCTATTGTTACAGTCCAGGGGTAGCCAAATAGACTTAAAGGGCTTGAAATAAACCCTAGCCCTAAACCCAAATACCACTTGCATCACCTCCCACCACCCATTGTTACAGTCCAGGGGTAGCCAAATAGACTAAAAGGAGTTGAAATTAACCATAACCCTAAACCCTTGGCCTAAATACCTAAACAAAGTACTACTCGCATGTCCCCAGAGCCGAGTGCTGAGGATACAACTCCTTGCCTACCACACACACCACCACTTCACACTACCACACTACACTACCACTAACACTAACACCCACCACTGCACTACACTACACTACAGGACAGTGAGCAAACGCTACCACTACTCGCAGGTCCCTAGAGCTGATTGCTGAGGATTCACCTCCTTGCCTATCACACACACCTCCACGTCACACTACCACCCACCACTACACTACACTACACAACACTACCACACACACCACCACCTCACACTACCACCCACCACTGCACTACACTACACTACACTACACTACCACACACACCACCACCTCACACTACCACCCACCACTACACTACACTACACTACACTACACTGCACTACACTACACTACACTACCACACACCACTACACTACACTACACTACACTACACTACACTACAGGACAGGACAGTAAGCAAACGCCACCACTACTGGCAGGTCCCCAGAGCCGAGTGCTGAGGATACACTTCCTTACCTAACACACACACCTCCACGTCACACTACCACCCACCACTACACAACACTACACAACACGACCACCCACCACTACACCACAATACGCAACACTACCACCCACCACTACACCACACTACACAACACAACACTACTACCCACCACTACACTACACTACACTTCACGACACTACAATACCACACACACCACCACTTCACACTACCACCCACCACTACACTACACTACAGGACAGTAAGCAAACACCACCACTGCTCGCAGGTCCCCAGAGCCGAGTGCTGAGGATACACCTCCTTACCTAACACACACACCTCCACGTCACACTACCACCCACCACTACACCACACTACACAACACGACCACCCACCACTACACCACAATACGCAACACTACCACCCACCACTACACCACACTACACAACACAACACTATTACCCACCACTACACTACACTTCACGACACTACACTACCACACACACCACCACTTCACACTACCACCCACCACTACACTACACTACAGGACAGTAAGCAAACACCACCACTGCTCGCAGGTCCCCAGAGTCGAGTGCTGAGGAGACACCTCCTTCCCTGCTGAAGAGTATCGTGGATGAAGAAGCTTTCCCGCCCTCGTTGTCCCTGGCACCGCCCTTAAGCGAGGAAGTGATCCAGGCGCTCTTCCTGTCGCCCTCTGACCCTGAGGTGGCGGCTATTAGGTGGGCAGGGGAGGGGAAAGGGGGAGGAGAGAAAGGGGGAGGGGAAGGGGAAAGGGGGGAGGGTAAAGGGGAAAGGGGAAAGAGGGGAGGGGAAAGGGGGGGAGGGGAAGGGTGGGAGGGGTAAAGGGTAAAGGGGGGAGGGTTTAAAGGGGGGAGGGTAAAGGGTAAAGGGTTAAAGGTATAAAGGGGGGAGGGAAAGGGGGGAGGGGAAGAAGGGGGGGAGGGGAAAGGGGTGAGGGGAACGGGGGGAGGGGAAAAGGGGAAAGGGGGGAGGTAAGGGGAAAGGGGTGGGGCGGGGAAAGGGCAAGGGGGGGGGAGGGGGAAAGGGAAAGGGGGGGGAGGGGATAAGGGGAAAGGGGGGAGGGGAGTGAAAGGGGGCGAGGGGAGGGGAGGAAAGGGTGGGGTGGGCAAGGGGAGGGATTGGGAGGGGAAAGGGGGGGAGGGAAAGGGGGAAAGGTGGGAGGGGAAAGGGAAAGGGGGGAGGGAAAGGGAATGGGGGAGGGTTTAAAGGGGAAAGGGGGGAGGGGAAAGAAGGGGAGGGGAGAAGGGGGGAGAGGAGGAACAGGGGAGAGGGGACAGGGGGAATGAGGGCCCGCGAGGGGGGGGAGGGGTGGAGAGGGGGGTGCGGGCGGCAGGAGAGTGGGGAGAGGGGGAAGGGGGAGTAGGAGGCACTGTGCTTTGTTGATTGATTGCGTTGGGTGCTTTTCCTGTCAACCGCGTATGTGACCTCAATGTGGGGCACTTGCTAAGTTTTTGCTCGCTGATTCTGCGCAAAAGATGTATCAGCCATGTTTACCCTTCCGGGCTCTTGGGACCCTAGAGAAAGAGAAAGAGAAAGGTACGTTTTCCTTTTGAATTTTTAGATTTTGGAACAGCAATTTTAAAATTTTCATTTTTGTTTGCAACCTGGGGGCACATTCTTGTTGGCAACCTGGGGGCACATTCTTGTTGGCAACCTGGGGGCGCACATTCTTGTTGGCAACCTGGGGGCGCACATTCTGGAGAAGAGTTCTCTTATTGCTATCTCCTCACCACTCCTCAATGTGGGGCTCTGATTCTAGAGGCGACTTCCCTCTATGCTAACGTCTTGCCGGTGCTCCTTGTTGGGCGCACATGCTAGAGGGGAGTTCCCTCAATGCTAACGTCTTACCTTTGCTCAAAATGGGGCACACATTCTAGTTGACAATTATCTCATTGCTATCACCTCACCACTCCTCAATGTAGGGCTCTGATTCTAGAGGGGACTCCTCAATGCTAACGTCTTACCTTTGCTCAAAATGGGGCACACATTCTAGTTGACAATTATCTCATTGCTATCTCCTCATCATTCCGTATTGTGGGGCTCTGACCCTAGAGGGGAGTTCCCTCAATGCTAACATCTTGCCTGTGCTCCTTGTTGGGCGCACATTCGAGGGGGGACTTTCCTCAGTGCTAACCTCAGCTTTCTTCTCAAAATCAAAATCAAAATTCAACATGGGTGCACATTCTAGAGGGGATGAGGGATGGGTGCACATTCTAGAGGGAATGAGTCATTGCAAATCTCAGATTTCTTCCCAAAATGGGGAGCACATTCCTCAGAGACGTGATAGCCCTGGCGCTATATGGCACGAAAGATTTCGCCCATTGCTAATCTCATCTTTCTTCCCAAAATGGGTTGCAGATTCTTCCGAGACTTGATAGCCCTGACGCGCTATGGCACGAAAGATTTCGCCCATTGCTAATCTCATCTTTCTCCCCAAAATGGGATGCAAAATGGGTTGCAGATTATTTTGAGACTTGATAGCCCTGCAACACTATGGCATGAAAGATTTTGCATATTGCTAGTCACATCTTTCTTCCCAAAATGGGTTGCAGATTCTTCCGAGACTTGGTAGCCCTGGCGCGCTATGGCATGGAGGAGTTTAAATTGAAACCCGAGCAGCTCATCCACATTATTGAACGAACGGTTGGTTACATGGGTTGGATGGAGGAGCGACTTGAGATGGATGATGACTCGGTGGATCTTGGTGAGGAGATGATACCACAAGTCATGTCTTTTGATACCGTACGTATGTGTGTATGTATGTATGTTTGTTTGTTACAATCCAGGGGTAGGCTAAAGGGACCTGCCCAACCGTGATAGGAAGGGCTTGAAAAGAAAAAGAAAAATACCGGTGTAAGTGATGCCCGTTGGTACATCTTTCAAAAGCTACCCAGAGCACTGCTGGCGCCAGATGGGATACCGGATGGGTTGCCAGGTGGGATGCCAGATGGGATGCCAGATGGGTTGCCAGGTGGGATGCCTGATGGGATGCCAGGTGGGATGCCAGATGGGTTGCCAGGTGGGATGCCAGGTGGGATGCCAGATGGGTTGCCAGGTGGGATGCCAGATGGGTTGCCAGGTGGGATGCCAGATGGGTTGCCAGGTGGGATGCCAGGTGGGATGCCAGATGGGTTGCCAGGTGGGATGCCAGATGGGTTGCCAGGTGGGATGCCAGATGGGTTGCCAGATGGGATGCCAGGTGGGATGCCAGATGGGATGCCAGATGGTATATCTGGGCTCCAACTTTCACAAGCTACCCAGAGTACTGCTGGTTCTATTGAAGTTTCTGCAGAGTAACCTTAAGAAAAGAAGTCCTAGGAAGGGTTGGATGGAGGAGCGACTTGAGATGGGTGATGACTTGGTGGATCTTGGTGAGGGGATAATACAACGAGTCGTGTATTTTGATACCGGTGTAAGTGATGCCAGAAGGGATGCCAGATGGGATGTCTGGGCTCCAACTTTCACAAGATACTCCGAGTACTGCTGGTCCTATTGAAGTTTGTGCAGAGTAACCTTCAGACAAGAAGTCCTAGGCAGGGTTGGGTTAAGGAGCGACTTAAGATGAATGGTGACCCGTTGGATCTTGGTGAGGGGAAAATTGGAAATTCGTACGCCTTGCCACAGGCGTGAGATTGAGGGAACCCTCCCATTTGCATGCATGTGTACATATTGGAGAAGAGCTACGATGTTGGGTTTATCTGGTTTCGCAGACCCTCTGTGTCTGAGCTTGGGCTAATCTTGGTGAGTGGATTATACAACAAATCTTGTCTTTTGATACCGGTGTAAGTGATGCCAGATGGGATGCCAGATGGGATGCTAGATGGGATGCTAGATGGGATGCCAGATGGGATGCTAGATGGGATGCCAGATGGGATGCCAGATGGGATGCTAGATGGGATGCCAGATGGGATGCCAGATGGGATGCCAGATGGGATGCTAGATGGGATGCCAGATGGGATGCTAGATGGGATGCCAGATGGGATGCCAGATGAGGTGCCAGATGGGATGCCAGATGGGATGCCAGATGGGATGCTAGATGGGATGCCAGATGAGGTGCCAGATGGGATGCCAGATGGGATGCTAGATGGGATGCCAGATGGGATGCTAGATGGGATGCCAGATGGGATGCTAGATGGAATGCCAGATGAGGTGCCAGATGGGATGCCAGATGGGATGCTAGATGGAATGCCAGATGAGGTGCCAGATGGGATGCCAGATGGGATGCTAGATGGGATGCCAGATGAGGTGCCAGATTAGATGCCAGATGGGATGCTAGATGGGATGCCAGAGGGGATGCCAGATGGGATTCAGTTTGATTGGCGTTACCACTCCTACAAAAGAGTAGTCGCACTTAGGTTCAATTTTATGACCTTGTTGCCAGCGCCAGCCTCCCACCACCACGACCCACAAACCAGAATACAACCAAACCAAACCAAACCAAACCACCCCACCACCACCACCACCACCACCACCCACAAACCAGAACACAACCAAACCAACCCACAACCACCACCACCACCACCACCACTCCACACTACCACCACACCCACACCCACCACACCACACCACCCACACACACACCACACCACACCCAGCCCTCCCCCGCCCAGACATGACCATTCAGCGAGTGGGTGACCTCATCACCAGCGCCAGCTTTTGCATGGATCCCAAAACTGCTCCGCACTCCCCCTCCCCCTCCCACTCCCACCCTCCCCCACCTCACCACCCCCCACCAAACCTAGCCATGACCATCCAGCGAGTGGATGACCTTATTGCCAGCGCCAGCCTCCCCCACCACTACCACCACCACCCCAAACCAACACCTTACCCCCCCCCCCCCCCCCCCCCCCACACACACACACACACTTCTCACACCAACCACCTACCAACGCCACCCATCCACCAACGCCACCCACCACACCACACCACCCACCGCATCACACCACACACCCACACACACCACACCACACACCCACACTCACACTCACCATACCACACCACACCTCTCCCTCCCCCGCCCAGACATGACCATCCATCAAGTGGATGACCTCATCGCCAGCGCCAGCTTTTGCATGGATCCCAAAACTGCTCCCGACACTCCCACTACCACTATCACTACCACCACCACCCACCAAACCTAGCCATGACCATCCAGCGAGTAGATGATCTCATTGCCAGTGCCAGCCTCCCACCACCACCACCACCACCACCCACAAACCAAAACACACAGACACCAATCCCCAACCCCCAACCCACACAGACACCACCGCACCACACCACCACACACCACCACACCATACCACCACACCACACCATAGCACCACCCACAAACCAAAACACACACACACCAACCCACACACACACACCACCTCACCACACCACACCACACCACACCACCACCCACAAACCAAAACACACACACACACACACACACACACACACACACCTCCCCCCCACACACACCACCTCCCCACACCACACCACACTCCCCCAACCAGACATGACCAACCAGCGACTGGACGACCTCATCGCCAGTGCCAGCTATTGCATGGATCCCAAAACTGCACCTGCCGCTCTTCCTAAACGAGACATCCCCGACGGCGTATATAAACCTATGAGAGATCTGGACCACTTCCTCCATCTTGCTTGGCACTGCTTGGTTCAAAAGGATGTCGCCTCTGCCTTGAAGAAAGGCAGCGGGAAGGAGGGGGACTTCTCCTCGCAAGGGGGGGTTCGATTGACTACACTGCATGGATCTAAGGGGCTTGAGTTCCAGGTGCGTTGATGCTATTGGTTGTGCTGCTGCTGCTGCTGCTGTTGTTGGTGTTGTTGGTGTTGTTAGCGCCTCGACAATGGGGGGTCGGGGTCGACTGACTACACTTGCAGGATCTAAGGGGTTTGAGTTTCAGGTGCGTTGAGCTTATGGTTGTGCTGCTGCTTGACTGCTGCTGCGGGTTGTTTTGCTGCTGTGGGTGCTGTTGTTGGTTTGGTTGGTGCCTCGCAAGGGGGAGGGTCGACGACTAAAGCATGGATCTAAGGGGCTGAGTTCAGGTGCGTTATGTTATTGCGTTGTGGCTGCGCTGCTGTTGGTAGTGATGAGGATGCTGTTGCCTGCTGGATGTTGGTGGTGTGTTGGTGCTTCCACAAGGGGGGGGGGGGGGGGGGGGGGGAGAAAAACTGATACAGGCATCGATTCTAAGGAGCGTGAGTTTCAGTGCGATTGATGTATTGGTTGTGCTGCTGCTGCTGCTGTTAGTGGTGTTGCTGCTGTTGTTGCTGCTGCTGCTGCTGGTGGTGGTGGTGCCTCGAAAGGGGGGGGGGGGGGGGGTCGACTGACTACACTGCATGGATCTAAGGGGCTTGAGTTTCAGGTGCGTTGATGCTATTGGTTGTGCTCCTACTGCTGCTGCTGCTGTTGGTGGTGGTGGTGGTGTTGCTGCTGCTGTGGTGGTGTGTAGTGCTCAAAAGAGGGGTTCAACTAAAACTACACTGCATGGATGTAAGAGTGATGAGTTCAGGGCGTTGACGGTATGGTGGATGTACCTGCTGTGCTGCTGCTTGCTGTGCTGCTGCTGTGTTGGTGGTGTTGTTAGTGCCTCGCAAGGATGGGGTTCAACTAACAATACTGCCTGGAGTGTAAGGGGCTTGAGTTCCAGGTGCGTTGACGTTACTGGTTGTGCTGCTACTGCTGCTGCTGCTGCTGCTGCTGCTGTTTGTGGTGTTGTTAGTGCCTCGCAAGAGGGGGTTCAACTAACTACACTGCATGGATGTAAGGGGCTGAGTTCCAGGTGCGTTGACGTTACTGGTTGTGCTGCTGCTGCTGTGCTGTGCTGCCGCTTGTGTGTTGCGTGGTGTTGTTACGTGCTCGCAAGAGGGGGTTCAACTAACTACATGTGGTGGAGTATAAAGGGCCTTGAGTTCCAGGTGCTGTTGACGTTACGGTTGTGCTGCTACTGCTGCTGCTGCTGCTTGTGTTGGTGGTGTGTTAGTGCACTCGCCAGAGGGGGTTTTCATAACTACACTGCATGGATGTAAGGGGCTTGAGTTCCAGGTGCGTTGACGTTACTGGTTGTGCTGCTACTGCTGCTGCTGCTGCTGCTGCTGCTGTTGGTGTGTTGTTAGTGCATCGCAAGAGGGGGTTCAACTAAACTTACATATGAATGGATGTAAGGGGCCTGGTTCAGGGCGTTGACGTTACTGGTTGTGTGATACTGCGGCTGCTGCGCTGCTGCTGTGGTGGTGTTGTAGTGCCCTCGCAAGAGGGGTTCAACTAACTACACTGATGGATGTAAGGGGATTGGTCTACAGGTGCCGTGACGTCGTTACTGGTTTGTGCTGCTTACTGCTGCTGCTGCTGCTGCTAGCTGTGAGTTGTGGTGTTGTTAGTGCCTCGCAAGAGGGGGTTCAACTAACTACACTGCATGGATGTAAGGGGCTTGAGTTCCAGGTGCGTTGACGTTACTGGTTGTGCTGCTACTGCTGCTGCTGCTGCTGCTGCTGCTGCTGCTGCTGTTGGTGGTGTTGTTAGTGCCTCGCAAGAGGGGGTTCAACTAACTACACTGCATGGAGTAGGGGATTGAGTTCAGGTTGCGTTTGAGTTACTGGTTGTGCTGCAACTGCTGTGCGCGTGCTGTTGGTGGTGTTGTGAGGCCTCGCAAGGGGGGTTCAACTAATACCACTGCAGGAGTAAGGTCTTTTTCTTTTTTGATGAGTTCCAGGTGCGTTGACGTTACTGGTTGTGCTGCTACTGCTGCTGCTGCTGCTGCTGCTGTTGGTGGTGTTGTTAGTGCCTCGCAAGAGGGGGTTCAACTAACTACACTGCATGGATGTAAGGGGCTTGAGTTCCAGGTGCGTTGACGTTACTGGTTGTGCTGCTACTGCTGCTACTGCTGCTGCTGCTGTTGGTGGTGTTGTTGTTAGTGCCTCGCAAGAGGGGGTTCAACTAACTACACTGCATGGATGTAGGGGCTTGGAGTTCCGGTGCGTATGACGTCACTGGTGTGCTGCTACCTGACTGATGCTGCTGCCTGCTGCTGTTGGTGGTGTTGCTGTGCCTCTCAAGAGGGGGTGGTTCAACAACTACACTGCATGATGTACGGGCTGGTCCAGGTGCGTTGACGTTACTGGTTGTGCTGCTACTGCTGCTGCTGCTGCTGCTGCTGCTGTTGGTGGTGTTGTTAGTGCCTCGCAAGAGGGGGTTCAACTAACTACACTGCATGGATGTAAGGGGCTTGAGTTCCAGGTGCGTTGACGTTACTGGTTGTGCTGCTACTGCTGCTGTGCTTTGCTGTTGGTGGTGTGTTAGTGCCTCGAAGAGGGGTGTTCTAACTAACTTTAACTGGCATCGGATTGTAAGGGGCTTGAGTTCCAGGTGCGTTGACGTTACTGGTTGTGCTGCTACTGCTGCTGCTGCTGCTGCTGCTGCTGTTGGTGGTGTTGTTAGTGCCTCGCAAGAAGGGGTTCAAACTATACAACTGCATGGATGTAAGGGGCTTGTTCAGGGGCGTAGACGTTACTGGTTGTGCGCTACGCTGCTGCTGTGTGGTTGGTGTTGTTAGTGCCTCGCTAAGAGGGGGTTCCACAACTACACTGCGTGGTTGTAAGGGGCATGAGTTCAGGTGCGTTGAGGTACTGGTTGTGCTGTACTGCTGGCTGCTGGCTCCTGCTTGGTGGTGGTAGTGCCTTTGCAAGGAGGGGGGGGTAACTAACTCCATGCATGGATGTAAGGGGCTGAGTTCCAGGGGTTGACGTTACTGGTGTGCTTGCTGCTGCTTTTGACTGCTGCTGCTGCTGCTGCTGTTGGTGGTGTTGTTAGTGCCTCGCAAGAGGGGTTCAACTAACTCCACTGCAGGATGTAAAGGGGCTGAGTTTAGTGCGAGTTGCCGTTACTGTTGTGCTGTGCTGCTGCCGTGCTGCTGCTTGCTGCTGGTGGTGTGTGTTAGTGGCCTCGACAAGAGGGGGTTCTTCAACTAACTTACCCTGCATGATGTAAGGGGCTTGAGTTCCAGGTGCGTTGACGTTACTGGTTTGCTGCTAATTCTGCTGTGCTTGCTGCTGCTTGCTGCTGCTGTGTTATGTTGGCGGTGTTGTAGTTGCCTGCCAAGAGGGGGTTCAACTAAACTCCACGCAGGAGTAGGGGCTAGAGTTCCAGGTGTGTTACATTATGTGTGTTGCTACTGCTGCTGCTGCGAGGCGCTTGTGCTGCTGCTGCTGTTGGTGGTGTGTTAGTGCCTCGCAAGAGGGGGTTAAACTAACAACCTGCTGGATGTACGGGGCTTGAGGTACAGGTGCGGTGACATTATGGTTGTGCTGCTACTGCTGTGCTGCTGTTCGGTTGGTGTGTTAGTGCCTCGCACAGGGGGTTCACTAACTACACTGCATGGATGTAAAGGGATTTGAGCGAAAGCTTCCAGGTTGCGTTGACGTCTACTGTTGTGAAGCAAATGCTGCGATGCTGATGGCTGATTGATGTTCTCGCAAGAGGGGGTAAACTAGCTGCTGATGGCTGCGATGCTGATGTTGGTGGTGTTGTTAGTGCGCTCGCAAGAGGAGGAGAGTTCAAGTGAAGAAACGGACGGTCCACGGCGATGGATGTAAGGAGGCAAGAACTGTATGAGTGGATTTCGAGGATGCCGGAGGAACATGTCGAACATAGCTGGTTCGGAGGCTAGTAGCTGCGGCATCGACTGCTGCACGATACGGTGGTGTTAGTTGCCTCGCAAGAGGGGGTTCAACTAACTACACTGCATGGATGTAAGGGGCTTGAGTTCCAGGTGCGTGCACCTTTACTGGTTGTGCTGCTACTGCTGCTGCTGCTGCTGTTGGTGGTGTGTTAGTGCCTCGCAACGAGGGGTTACAACTAATAAACTGCAGGATGTAAGGGGCTTGAGTTCCAGGTGCGTTGAGTTACTGGTGTGCTGCTACTGCTGCTGCTGCTGCTGCTGCTGCTGTTGGTGGTGTTGTTAGTGCCTCGCAAGAGGGGGAGGTTCAAACTAACGACACTGCATGGATGTAAGGGGCTTGAGTTCCAGGTGCGTTGACGTTACTGGTTGTGCTGCTACTGCTGCTGCTGCTGCTTGCTGTTGGTGGTGTTGTTAGTGCCTCGCAAGAGGGGGTTCAACTAACTACACTGCATGGATGTAAGGGGCTTGAGTTCCAGGTGCGTTGACGTTACTGGTTGTGCTGCTGCTGCTGCTGCTGGCTGCTGCTGCTGCTGTTGGTGGTGTTGTTAGTGCCTCGCAAGAGGGGGTTCAACTAACTACACTGCATGGATGTAAGGGGCTTGAGTTCCAGGTGCGTTGACGTTACTGGTTGTGCTGCTGCTGCTGCTGCTGCTGTTGGTGGTGTTGTTAGTGCCTCGCAAGAGGGGGTTCAACTAACTACACTGCATGGATGTAAGGGGCTTGAGTTCCAGGTGCGTTGACGTTACTGGTTGTGCTGCTACTGCTGCTGCTGCTGCTGCTGCTGCTGTTGGTGGTGTTGTTAGTGCCTCGCAAGAGGGGGTTCAACTAACTACACTGCATGGATGTAAGGGGCTTGAGTTCCAGGTGCGTTGACGTTACTGGTTGTGCTGCTACTGCTTGCTTGCTTGCTGCTTGATGAGGTGTTGGGTGTTGTTAGTGCCTCGCAAAGGGGGGGTTCAAAATACACTGCATGGATGTAAGGGGCTGCGTTCAGGTGATTGACGTTACTGGTTGTGCTGCTACTGCTACTGCTGACTGCTGATGCTGTTTGGTGGTGTGTTAGTTGCCTCGCAAGAGGGGGTCAACTAACTACAATGCATGGAGGTTAAGGGCCTTGAGTTCCAGGTGCGTTGACGTTTACTGCTGTGCTGCTACTGCTGCTGTGCTGGTGGTGGGTTGTTCGTGCCTCCGAAAGAGGGGGTTCAAACTACTAACTGCATGGAGATTTGTAAGGGGCTTGAGTTCCAGGTGCGTTGACGTTACTGGTTGTGCTGCTACTGCTGCTGCTGCTGCTGCTGGTGCTGCTGCTGTTGATGTTCTAGTTCCTCGCAAGGGTGGGTCGACTGACTACGCTGCATGGATCTAGGGAGCTTGAGTTCCTGGTGCGTTGATGCTATTGGTTGTGCTGCAGCTGCTGCTGCTGTTGGTGGTGGTGTTGCTGCTGCTGCTGCTGGTGTTGTTGCTGCTGCTGCTGCTGCTGTTGATGTTGTTAGTTCCTCGCAAGGGTGGGTCGACTGACTACGCTGCATGGATCTAAGGATCTTGAGTTCCAGGTGCGTTGATGCTATTGGTTGTGCTGCAGCTGCTGCTGCTGGTGGTGGTGGTGTTACTGCTGCTGCTGCTGGCGTTGCAGCTGGTTTTGTTGCTGGTGATGGTGCTGCTGCCCCAACCAAAAACAGGCCCAAACAAAGCATATCAATATAAACAACACCCAAATGTGACAATATAAAAAACACAAAAAACAGGCCCAAACAAAGCATATTAGTGTAATTAACACCAAAATGTGACCATATAAAACACACACAAAAAACAGGCCCAAACAAAGCACATCAATGGCAAGCACCAGGGTTGTTCAAACGGACCCCAGGCGTTGCGTCCTGGGAGGCACCCTAATTCGGCAGGTTGCGTCCGGGGACGCACCCAATTGCGTAGGTTGCCTCGTGGGACGCAGTCAAATCCTTAGGCTGCGTCCCACAAATTCCCTATTTTCCCCCACACAAAAACTGCTGCTCGATGCGTGCTATGCGTCTCACTGCGTCCCATGCGTCTCACTGCGTTCCATACTTCTCATTTCGTCCCATTGCTACTGGATTGCACCACTGCATCACATTCCGGCCCACTGCGTCTCATGCTGAAACTCCGACCAAAAGCTCTCTGAATTTCGAGGCCAATTCAAGGCCATTCAAATTATGTGGCTCAGAGAGTCTGCTGCGTCCTGCACCACCCTGACAGAGACACTCTCGCCAGGCAGGTGACGCTGTGGGACCAGTGTTTTTTATGTCACATTCATGTAGTCCAGGTTGAGTAGCTACTTAGGCTACTCAACCCTGATTTCAGGATAGTTGCGTAGCCATCGTATGGCGGAGTGCGAAGGGCAGAGCCTAGGGGGGTCGGGGGGCAGCGCGTCCCGATATCAAGGGGTCCGGGGGGTGTAGCGTTCGACGGAATGGCGACGGAATGGCGACACGTCGTCGAACAAAGAAACACTGAGTGGGACGCAATGCGACATGCTGGGACGCATGGGACGCAGTGGGACATGCTTGGACGCATGGGACATGCTGGGACGCATGGGACATGCTGGGACGCAATGGGGCATGCTGGGACGCATGGGACGCAGTGAGACGCATGGTAATAAAGTGAGACGTAACCAACATCCTGAACCTGCGTCTGCAAGGCAACCAATCTACGAAAGCTGCGTCTGCAACGCAACGGCCCTCTCCATGTTGCGTCTGCGACACAGCGGACCCTCCCCATGTTGCGTCCTGCGACGCACGACGCTGCGTCCTGCACAACCCTGGCAGACACACACCAAGATGTGACAATACAAAAACACACACAAAAGAGGCCTAAAAAAGCATACCAGTGTTAAACACACACCAAAATGTAACAATACAAAAAACACACAGTACAGGCAAAAAAAGCATATCAGTGGCAAACACACACCCAAATAAGGACCCAGACAAAGCAGATCCTCTCCTGATTAATAAATAAATAAATAGTACGTCTTGTTACGAGGTGTGAGGTTGAGGGGGCCAGCCCGTTTGCTTTCACTGGGGCCAACCACCCTCTCCTGAACCTCCTCTGCGCAGGTTGTCTTCTTCTTCGGGGGTGCTCCGCCAAACAGACCCAAACAAAGCAAGTTGTCTCCCCGATATCGAGACACGCTGCCCCCCGACCCCCCAGGCTCTGCGCTTTGCGCTCCGCCATGTGATGGCTACGCAACTATCCTGAAATCAGGGCTGAGTAGCCCAAGTAGCTACTCAACCTGGACTAAAGAAATCTGAAATAAAAAACACTAATCCTCTCCTGATTCTCCTCTGTGCAGGTTGTCTTCGTCGTGGGCTGCGAGGACGGTCGCATTCCTAACCTGCAATCCGAAAGGAAAGAAGAGTTGCGGTTGTTGTATGTTGGAGCCACACGTGCAGAGGAGAGATTGTATCTGACTTGGTCAACATACAGGTGGGTGGGTGGTTGTGGGTGGTTGAGAGATCGTATCTGACTTGGTCAACATACAGGTGGGTGGGTGGTGGTGGGTGGTTGAGAGATTGTATCTGACTTGGTCAGCATACAGGTGGGTGGGTGGTTGTGGGTAGTTGAGAGATTGTATCTGACTTGGTCAGCATACAGGTGGGTGGGTGGTTGTGGGTGGTTGAGAGATTGTATCTGACTTGGTCAACATACAGGTGGGTGGGTGGTTGTGGGTGGTTGAGAGATCGTATCTGACTTGGTCAACATACAGGTGGGTGGGTGGTTGTGGGTGGTTGAGAGATCGTATCTGACTTGGTCAACATACAGGTGGGTGGGTGGTTGTGGGTGGTTGAGAGATCGTATCTGACTTGGTCAACATACAGGTGGGTGGGTGTTATAGGTGGTTGTGGGTGGTTGACAGATTGTATCTGACTTTATCAACATTCAGGTGGGTGGGTGTTATAGGTGTTTGTGGGTGGTTGAGAGATTGTATCTGACTTGGTCAACATACAGGTGGGTAGGTGTTTTAGGTGGTTGTGGGTGGTTGACAGATTGTATCTGACTTGGTCAAAATACAGGTGGGTGTGTGTGTTTAGGTGGTTGTGGGTGGTTGTGGGTGGTTGACAGATTGTATCTGACTTCGTCAACATACAGGTGGGTGGGTGTTTGAGGTGGTTGTGGGTGGTTGAGAGATTGTATCTGACTTGGTCAAAATACAGGTGGGTGGTTGTTTTAGGTGGTTGTGGGTGGTTGTGGGTGGTTGACAGATTGTATCTGACTTCATCAACATACAGGTGGGTGGGTGTTTTAGGTGGTTGTGGGTGGTTGAGAGATTGTATCTGACTTGGTCAACATACAGGTGGGTGGGTGTTTGAGGTGGTTGTGGGTGGTTGAGAGATTATATCTGACTTGGTCAACATACAGGTGGGTAGGTGTTTTAGGTGGTTGTGGGTGGTTGTGGGTGGTTGACAGATTGTATCTGACTTCATCAACATTCAGGTGGGTGGGTGTTTTGAGGTGGTTGTGGGTGGTTGAGAGATTGTATCTGACTTGGTCAACATACAGGTGGGTGGGTGTTTTAGGTGGTTGTGGGTGGTTGAGAGATTGTATCTGACTTGGTCAACATACAGGTGGGTGGGTGTTTGAGGTGGTTGTGGGTGGTTGAGAGATTGTATCTGACTTGGTCAAAATACAGGTGGGTGGGTGTTTTAGGTGGTTGTGGGTGGTTGTGGGTGGTTGACAGATTGTATCTGACTTCATCAACATTCAGGTGGGTGGGTGTTTGAGGTGGTTGTGGGTGGTTGAGAGATTGTATCTGACTTGGTCAACATACAGGTGGGTGGGTGTTTTAGGTGGTTGTGGGTGGTTGAGAGATTGTATCTGACTTGGTCAACATACAGGTGGGTGGGTGTTTGAGGTGGTTGTGGGTGGTTGAGAGATTGTATCTGACTTGGTCAACATACAGGTGGGTGGGTGTTTTAGGTGGTTGTGGGTGGTTGAGAGATTGTATCTGACTTGGTCAAAATACAGGTGGGTGGATGTTTTAGGTGGTTGTGGGTGGTTGACAGATTGTATCTGACTTTGTCAAAATACAGGTGGGTGGGTGTTTGAGGTGGTTGTGGGTGCGGGTGGGTGGGTGGGTGTGGGGTGGGAGGGTGTTTCTTTGGGGGGCTACGTGCACCAGCTTCCACCCAGCTCCCTCAACCAGTTAATGCCTGTCATGCCAGCTACCAGACACACTAGCTACCTGACATGGTCAGCATACAGGTGGGTGGGTGTGGGTGTGGGGTAACAAATAGTTTTTGGCGGGATTCCCCAGAGTCACCTTGTTGTCCGTTTGTTTGTCTGTTTGTCCGTTTGTTTGTCTGTTTGTTTGTCTGTTTGTTTATTTATTTGTCGGCACGTAACCCTGGCCCTGTTGTAAACCCTGGCTTCGATCCAATGCACTCGATTCCAGTGCCACCTGCTCCTCCAATAGCCAACACTCTCCGCCAATTTTCGCTTTAGCCTCCCTTGGACCCCCCTGAAAAGGATTACTATGACGGACGCGGATTTTCGAAGAGGATTTGTGCCGTACTGTTCGAAGTACACTGCTCATACGTGTATGCAAAAAAAATGAAATTTAAACATTCAAGAATTGTCACCATGACCTCCAATAGGACGTGCCCAGTGGGATTAAGGGAACTGGATCGTAAGTACACGATGCTCGAGCAGACATTGTATCTAGATACCAGTTACCGTGCCGGTCGACGACCCTCCGGACGGGCCCAAGCACACTCAAGGGGGTTCGAACCCCGCACCTGCCTCGATTTTTGACCTTTGCTCTGCCACTGAGCCATTCGGTTTTTATCGGCGATACGTGTGTGCATACATATGAATAAAAGTTTCGAGAAAAAATCATACGTATGAATATATGAACGTATGATCATAAGTTCATGCATCCAACCCTACTAGAGAGAGGGGCGACGAATTACAAAAAGTAGCGACTATTTCCGCCAAATAGATATCATCAGGCGGCAGTACTGTACCTCACCCTTGTACCCACCCACCCACCCACCCACAAACCACCTAACAGGACACCCAACAGGACACACACTACCACCAGCATCACCACCAACTGTTCGAAGACCCCCCCACCCCCCACCCCACCCCCCACACACACACACTCACACCCGCAACCCCACACCCCACCCCACACCCCACCCCACCCCACCCTGTACCCACCCACACACCCACCCATGTACAGGGCCAACAACTTTCCCAGCGTCTTGTCCCCCTTCGTCAAGGCCATGCTAGCGCAGGATGAGCAGCAGAGCATCAAGTACATCGACACCACTAAGCAACACCATCGAGACGACCTCTTGCTTGTTGATGGCAAGGGGCTGAAGTCCATGGCCACGGGTCCTTTTAAGGGAAATCTCTCTCGCAGTGACCGCTACCCCCAACCCGCATTACCAGCCCAGTTGGCAGGACAAGCACCGCAGCCAAGTGGGATGGTGAGGGGGGGAGGAGTGCCTCAAAACAGTGCAGGGCCGTTAGGGAAAGGTCGTGCCGGGGCAGGGATTCCTGCCTTGCAAGTGCCCCTCAATGGGCCCAGGGCTGAAGATGATGGAGGTGGAAGCGGCAGTGGGCGTCAAAGTGGCAGTTGGGATGACGATAGCGGGAGTCTGCACAGCTATGCGGGTTCAAGTAATGGGGGGGCGAGCAGTACTGGGGGTCCAAGTCATGGGGATCCATCACTTGCACAAGTTGATGAGCTGGGGCCAAGCCACCTTGCGCCTAGTACTGCAGGCTCTGCAGTACAGAGAGCCCCCCCCTCAGAGCTCCCCCCTGGCTACATGCCTGTCTATGTGCCAGGGTTAGACAAAGCCTATCTACATGTACCGCTATTCAGAGAGGAAGAGAAGGAGAAGAAGGTTCTAGGACGCATTAAGTGTTTCCATCTTGAAGTGGGGGGGGAGGGAATAACTGGCCCTATGCTGGTGGCGCTAAGTGGGCCAGCAAGTAAGAACTGGAAGCGGAAAATTAAGGTAAAGGGCGAGCAGATGGCAGTCCAGACGGAGAAATCGTTTGAAGACTGGATGAATCCCCAAAAAACCCCAATATAAAAATATCCTCCCCCCAAATATGGGGGAGGAGTGGGGCGACGTATAAACCATAGCCTGCGTCCTGAGACGCAACCTACCCACTGGAGCTGCGTCTGCAACGCAACGGACCCTGCGACACTGCGTCCGCTGCAGGGCCCGATACAGGGCGCAGCGTCCTGAACAACCCTGTGTGCAATACCCACAGAAAACGCGTATAATACTTGGCGTTTTATTAATCACCCTAAGGAGGTGAGTCTCCGGTGAGCCTCTTTCTATTTTATATTTTCGCCTTGAACAGGGAAGGGCTAGCACCAGGGTTGCTCTGGGGGACTCCAAATTCTGCATCATGACACGCAACCGGTTTCAAAATCTGTGCGTGCTTTGCACCCATATTAGCTGTTCTGTGCCAATGTACTAAAATGCCATCCGATCGAATGACACTTGAGAACATTGGCACAATATGGCTAACAAAAGCTCGACCCTTGGCGCCTCAGTATAGCTAACGCCAACATGTGGCTCGAGGCACGCCTATCATCAACAAACCAGACCTTCTGAGTTCCAACAGATGTAACGGTATGGATTCCTCCAAGATATAATATTAATAATTGTAACAAGGTTCTATACGCCAGGTTTAGCGTTTAACCGTCTGCATATTGCAGCTAACAATTACTCCCCGTGCAAGAACCACGGGAACCAGGGATTTCAAGTGCACATGTCTCAGTGCAGTTTCGAACCGGGGACTCCTCCAGTTGTGGTGACCATTCTGACCCGTACACCACTCGGGATATCACTCCAAGATATTCCTCGCCGTTATCAGAACCCATAGGTGCCGAGTTCCAACGTTTCCAAGAATCAACGAGGAGACTGTATCCCTTCATGTAACGAACCCTCTCTCTCTACGAGTTTATATAACGAACCCTCTCTCTCTCTCCCTTCGTGTACTGCCTCCAAGCTAGCTGCCACGTGGCAGCCGGACACTATACGCTACCTCTTCCTCCAGGCTTGTTATCAACTACTACTAAGTACTAACAAGCCCCGAAGAGCAAGCTACATCCCACCAGTAGGTAAACATATAGCTTAGTCTCTAGATCCATCTAGCTACCATGCAAGTCCCTTACTTATCGCTAAGACTACCGTACTCTCGAGACCGAGCAGCTACTAACTCACTACTAACTTTCTTTCTTTTTTCTTTCTTTTTTCTTTTACATGCTTAAGTCTACTTGACACCACGAGGGTGTATGAGACTCTGTGCTTAAACAAAAAGAAAAAGAACATACCTCATAACGCATTCACGTTACGTGTACTGTTACGACGGACACTCCCAAATCTGTCTGTCACTCAACACACTGTGTTCTTTGAGACGAGAATCCTTCTTGAAAAAAAGAAAAATAGGAGAGCAAACCTGATTATAACTCTATGACCTGGTCCCCAAACAATCGCGATAACGGTGGAGTTAGTTAGTTTGTTTGTTTTTTGTCATTTAGTTTGTTTTTTGTCATTTAGTTTGCTTGTTAGTTAGTTAGTTAGTTAGTTTATTTGTTTGTTTGTTAGTTTGCTATTTTGTTATTTTTTGTTAGTTAGTTAGCTTGTTAGTAAGTTAGTTAGTTAGATAGTTAGTTAGTTAGTCTGTTAGTCAGTTGGTTTGTTTGGACATAAAAGGAGCCCCACCCCAAAGGATGGGTCTCCTACTCTCCTTGTGCTTGCCCTAGACACAGAGGATTTGTCGATGTGAAAGGCGAAGCCACTCCTACAGAAGGAAGTAGGCAGTTTACCGGTATTAGCAGTTTAGGGGTTGTATGCAAGTTACATGCAAGTTTACAGTTTATGCACTGCAATAGCAGGAGGAATCCTGAACCCTGAACCCTGGACCCCGAAGGAAGATGGAGCTCAAGAAAAGGGCGAGAATAGAGAGAGAAATTACTCAATGATGGCGCCATGAGACGTTGGTTCTGGTCAACGAGTAACAACCACAGGAACACTGGTCATAACTCAGAAGTCACAAGTCATGAGCATGAAAGGTGGGTTTGTGACATGGTGAAGTCGTGAGGGTGGCATGTAGGAACACGGAAGGGGAGATGATGATACGATATAACAGTCGCAGGCGGCATTGAGGCGTGATTCCAGGATTAAAACAGAAGCTAGGAGGAATCATTCGGCAGGATCGCAAAAAGTGGAAGCTACGCGAAGTTACCTCGACCCGTCGACCGGCCATACACGGCACAGAGGGTGCCAGCCAAAACTCGGTGAGGTGTTTTCCTCTGATGAGGGATTAACATGCGAATAAAACAGAAGTAACTGCATGTGATGGGCTAGCTAGGGCTGACATCCGCTGCTGCTTCTTATTCATGCCCGGCAAGGGTTATTGCATCCATACATATCCGTGATGAACTTAGCATTCAGAAGCAGCCGCATAAGCGGTTTCAGGCCTCGGTCTACTGCTGCTGCGACCCCCAAGCCTTTACATGTAAACTCCCGACGAGGCGTAACCCCCCCCGCTTCTGCGACCCCCTTCTCTGGCATGTTCAATGCCAGGGATAGCGTTATCGCAAGTGCAGGGGCGGATTACAGCAGCATTGCTGCCGGGTCGCCTATGCCAGATAACTACGACAAGGATCTTCCAGATACAGCGGGCAAGCGCCGATCTGGAGTGATTGTACACCCCTCCTCTTTGCCCGTGAGTTTTGCGCCCTTGCATCTTTCCTCCATGATGCTACATCGTTGCCAGGAAAACTCCTTCTAGGCGACCCATCAAGCCCATGATGGGATCACCGCGGCCCCAATTGTCTGGCCATCCGACCACGATGTCCAACAGCCGTTGCTCGACGATCGCTCATGCGAGCAGCGAGCTATTTTTTCCTGTCGGGGACCATTCGTTCGTGGATCGGCCCTTAGGTCCATGAGGTGCTTGTAAAACTCCCTTCAGGCCATGTCGGAAGCACTTTTCCCCCTGTGTCGCAAACTACTATGGGTAACTCCGATGCAGCCTCTTGCTTCCACTTGACTGTGAAAAACGAAGTTGAGAATCTGCAAGGGTCGAAAATGTCGATGGTGTCATGTGGGCCAATTGGTATGATCCAGATGGCCCCAACATCGGGCGACTGCTTGCATGTTCGCGGGCGCCAAAGTCGCCCACGCTGCTGGGCACGTTTCCTATGAGAGACGCAAAAAAACGGCACGAAAAAACGTGCCGCTTGTGCACCCTAAACGCAGCACCCGCGATCAGCCGGTGAAAAACGTGGGGGGGCGGTTAGCTGTCGTTATCAGGGTCTCCTGTGACAACGAGCCTATACCCACCCCAGCCCTGCAACACAATACTACACAACAGAGCAGCATAACAGATCACAGCACAGCATATTACAACGTAAACAACTCAACATGACTGAACACCCCTACACTACAGGCCATCTATCTTCTCGGCTCATGCGACACACCTCACACCACACACCACTCATCACTCACACCGCACTCCAGGTACCACACCACACCACACCTCGCCCCACCGCACCATACCACACCTCGCCCCACCTCGCCTCACCACACCCCACAACACCGCACCCCACCACACCATACCACACCTCGCGTCACCACACCTCGCCCCACCACACCACACCAGACCACACCAAACCACATCACACCACACCACACCTCGCCTCACCACACCATGCCCCAGCCAACGTCGCACCACCGCACCACACCGCACCACACTCCACAACACCACACCACACCACACCACACCACACCACAACATACCATACCATACCACACCTCGCCCCAGCACACCACACCGCACCACACCACACCGCACCACACCACACTACACCCCACTGCACCCCACCACACCTCGCCCCACCACAATGCACCACACCCTACTCACCCTTAACTTCTGCGGTGGATGTCCCTTTCAGGGCCCTTATGGCATCGGCGAGATTGGCCCCGAGGTACCACACCACACCTCGCCCCACCCCACCACACTAAACCACACCGCACCACACCACACCTCGCCCCACCACACTGCACCACACCGCACCCAAGTCACCCCTAACTTCTGCGGTGGATGTCCCTTTCAGGGTCCTTATGGCATCGGCGAGATTGGCCCCGAGTCCAAGAATTTGCTTGACTGGATGACCAACGCGGGCCTTACCATCTGGCAGATTCTTCCCATGGTGCCCCCTGACCCAATGTTCTACTCCCCCTACTCAGGTGGGCTGGGTGTGATGTGGTGCGGTATGTTGTGGTGTGGTGTGTACCAACATAAGATATCCCCCCATGTCCTACTCTCCCTACTGAGGTGGGTTGGGTGTGATGTGGTATGTTTTGGTGTGTACCGGCATAACATATTCCCTTTTGTCCTATTCCCCCCTACTCAGGTCGGTTGGGTGTGATGTGTTGTGTTGTGGTGTGGTGTGTACCAACATGACATATCCCCCTATGTCGTGCTCCCCCTGATCAGATGGGTAGGGTGTGATGTTGTGCGGTATGTTGTAATGTAGTGTGGAGTTTACCGACATCACATATTCCCCTATGTCTTGCTCCCCCTACTCAAGTGGGTCGGGTGTGATGTGGTGTGGTATGTTGTAATGTGGTGTGGTTTGTACCGACATCACATATTCCCCTATGTCCTGCTCCCCCTACTCAGGAGGGTCGGGTGTGATGTGGTGTGGTATGTTGTGGTGTGGTGTGTACTGACATGACATAAATAAATAGTACGCCATATTATGAGGTGTGAGGTTGAAGGGGCCAGCCTGTCTGCTTGCACTGGGGCCAATCGCCAATACGACATAACATATCCTGCCTCTCCTAGAAAGATCATCTAGAGTTCATCTTGAATGCTTGAGGTTGGGCAAGTCCCTTATAGCCATTCAGCGGATGATTTGGGTTCAAGGTTTCTGAAGAACCCAGACTTCGTACATGAAATCGAGAATGTGGCCTGGAAATTTGAGAATTTGAGAAAAATCTTGATAATTGGCCTGAGATTCTGAGAACCAAGTCCGAAGTGCAAAGTTCGCTTCCCAAATCATCCCCTGAATGGCTATAAGCCAAGGTGGTTACTCTAGACTGTTACTTGCATAAAAAATGTAATGATAACGCCTGGTGGGGTGTGGTATTAAGGGAACCCGTCGTACACGGGTAGAGAGCGGTCTTCTACCTCAACTGGACAAGCTACCATTGCGGTTGACGACGACCTGCAACGGGAACTTATGTACTTTACCTCCCAAACCATGACTTATTCCATTTCATGGCTGAGACATCTTTGATTTATGCGGTGGGAGTATGGTGTGGTATGGTGTGTGTGGTGTGTGCAGAGTGCATTGTGCTGTGTACTCGGACTGTTACTTACATACATTACTAGGGACCGGCATATCATGTGATGTTGGCCAAAGGTGAGTATGATATCATATAAGTTGCATCATATGATATTGTATTTAAATGGTTATTTAGCCTAGCCAGACTGCCGGCATCATATGATGACATGATATCGTATGATATCATATTGGCGTTCCCTATACATAACTGCCTTAATCAAGATATATTCCATGCCATGGCCGTTACATATTTGATTTATGCGGTGTGTGTGGTGTGTGCAGAGTGCGGTGTGCAGTGATGTCTCCGTCCGTCCGTCTGGTTTTAAGAGTCAGGCACAAGAAAGCTGTTAGGGTTACTGGCCGTTACATATTACATTTATGCGTTGTGTGTTGTGCGTGAAGAGTATAGTGTGCAGTGCAGTGTGTGTCTGTGTGAGTTATCTCCGTCTGTCTGTCCGGTTTTAAGAGTCAGACACAACAAAGCTTTTAGGTTTACTAACTATAGACATTTGGAAAGTCCGAGAAAAATCTTTGTTAAATTGTACATCCACTTTGAAATGCGAGGCAGATTCGTATACTGCGTACGATTCCTGGTCTGGTCTAGACCCAGGGTCTAGACCTCCTAGCAACCATATCCAGATATATCCGGAATGCCATGAATGATGATGCATCCATGTGTATATTATTTGAGGGCCACCACACACTGACCCCCCCCCCCCCCCCCCCCCCCCTCCCCCCCCCCCCACACACACACTGGCCCCCCCACCACCCCACCACACCACACCACCTCCACACGCACTGACCCACGCACCACCACCACCACCACCACCACCACCATACACACACACACACACACCACCCCCCACCGCACCACACCACCTCCACACGCACTGACCCACCCACCACCACCACCACCACCATACACACCCACACCCACACCCACACTGGCCCGCACCCACTTACCACACCTTCCACCACCAAACCACCACCACCACACACACCACCACCACACACACACTCTGACCCACACTAGCCCACACCCACTTACTACACCCTCCACAGGTACCGCCACCACCACACACACACACTGACCCACACTGACCCACGCCCACTTACTGCACCATCCACCACCACACCACCACACCCACACCCTCACTGACCCACACCCTCCACCACCACACCACGACACCCACACCCACTTACCACACCCACCACCACCACACAGAACCACACCCACACCACCACACACACACTCACCACACCCTCCACCACCACACCACCACCACCACCACACACATTTACCACTCCCTCCATCATCACACCACCACACTGACCCACAGCCACTTACCACACCCTCCACAGGCACCGATGCCAACTGCGGGAACCCCCTCCTCATCTCTATTGATGAGCTGATGAGGGATGGTCTGTTGGAGGCCAACGAGCACCCTGCACGCGTCCCCGTGGGCGATGTCGACTTCGCTGCAGTAGCAGCTGAGAAGATGCCCAAGCTCCAATGTGCTGCAGGTCGTCTGCTGGTAGACCCTAAGTTTGCTGAACTCAAAAAGGAGATGACTGCTTGGAGGTGTGAACAGATAATTGTTATCCTCCTTTACCTATCCCGATTGTTACCTCAGACCCCGTTTTGGCCGAAATACATCTCAGGGGTCGAGCTGGGAAGCGAATTTTGTCAACTGGGGTTCTGTGCAGCCATTTGGGTCCGAATGCTGGGGTCACGATTCAGGACCTAGGTAGCTGCAAGATCAAGTACAGTGTACAGGATCAATTCTGGAACCTTCCGGCCCCATATCGAAACCTCCAAGGGTTCCTGCTACAGGCCCTTGGTCCCGAATTGATCATGTACGCCTACACCGTGCATGATCTTACAGCCACCTGAATCCCGAATCGTGATCCCAGCACTAAGACCCAAATGGCTTCCTAGAACCCTAATCGACAAAATTCGCCGCCCAGCTCGACCCCTGAGATGCTGGTGCAGGTGGGCTTCTAGTGAATAAGGGATACATACATAAATTGTACGCCTGATTGTGAGGCGAGAGGTTGAGGGGGCCAACCCGTTAACTTGCACTGGGGCCAACCACGAATAAGGGATGCCCTAGTCACCGGTACTTGTTGGGGCTACTCCAGAGCATCTTTTTTCAAATCTGAAAGTTAGTTTTTTCTAGCTTTTGGTTGAGGCCTCCTCTACGGACAGCGTTTTAGTGCCTTTGATAGCTTTTATAGCTATTTAGAGCCAAGTAGGGACGGGACAAAAACTTGTGTACATACATTTTAGAGCGCTAATTTTGCCAAAACAGTGTCAAGGCTAGTGATTGCTATATATATTGGAAATAAAAATCCCTGGGCTACTCATGGCAGCTTCCCACCAGCTCCAATATCTAGCCACTGGGTCAAACTCAAAGCTTGCGGCTGCATTGGAATGCCTGTCATGACAGCTTTTGGACAGATTAGCTAGCTTCAGGTTTGGTCCAAGGACAGGGAAAGCTGCCTAGAAGCTGCTACGCGTAGCCCCCCCCAAAAACAGAGGCTGTAGTGAGGGATGGGATGAATGCTTGGGGGTGCAATACTAGTGAATAAGTGAGGAGCACATGACCGCATAGCCAGTGCCTTAAACAAAAGGTATTCACTTTAAGCGAATGCCTTCAACAAAAGGCCCCCCCGCGGGGGGTTTGGGTTGCACTGAGTCGCTCAATTTGCTACGCGCCGCACGAAGAAAGAAAACATGTCAACAACCTGTTAGTGAATGATTATGGTACAGCCCAAGCTGTAAGGCACTTCTGATGATCAGGGGACAGCTGAAGGCTTCAAAATTTGGAGGTGATTTTTTTATTTTCAGATTGATCAGGAGGTGTGTGTGTGTGTGTGAGGCAGCCAAGAGTTAATAATAGTACAGCCCAAGCTGTAAGACACTTCTTCGCCAAGCCAATTCCCATTTCTGTTGTATCCGGCAGGGAGGCTCACGCTTGGGTGGAGGACAATGCCAAGCCAAGCTAATTCCCATTGATGTTGTATCTAAGCCACGCCAATCCCCATTGCTGTTGTATCTAAGCCACGCCAATTCCCATTGCTGCTGTATCTAAGCCAAGCCAATTGATTGCTGTTGTATCTAAGCCAAGCCTGTTGATTGCTGGTGTATCTAAGCCAAGCCAACTCGCATTGCTGGTGTATCTAAGCCAAGCCAATTCCCATTGCTGTTGTATCTAAGCCAAGCCAATTGCTGTTGTATCCAAGCCAAGCCAATTGATTGCTGGTGTATCTAAGCCAAGCTAATTCCCATTGCTGTGGCATCCTGCAGGGAGGCTCATGCTTGGGTGGAGGACAGTGCTATGTTTGAGGTCGCCAGGAACTTGGATGGACTCAACACCATGGCTTGGTGGGACTGGCCCGAGGACCTGCGTTTCAGGTGCGAGAATTATCAGGGTGGGAATAGATTGGAGATCTGCGTTTCAGGTGGGCGATTGATTAGGGTGGGGATGGATTGGAGATCTGCATTTCAGGGGGGAGAATTAGCCATATTAGCCTTATTAGTAGGGACCGGCAAATCATATGATGCTGACCAAAGACAAGTATGATATCATATAATTTAATACCTCATGATATGATGCCGTAGGCCAATGTTACCTAGTCAGACGGGCGGCATCGTATGATATCATATGATGACATGGTATCATATGATATCAGATTGCCTATCCCTACTTATTTGCCATTGGCTAGCATGATTATAGATCACATGAGCCAGGGAGAATCCCCCATCGAGTGCAAGAGCATCTTTATGAGAGCCTGCGTGGCAGGTGGGAGAATTAGCCATATTAACCACTGGAATCAGCCATTGGCTAGCATGATCATAGATCACATGAGCCAGGGAGATTCCCCCATCATGTGCAGGAGCATCTTTATGAGAGCATGCGTGTCAGGTGGGAGAATTGGCCATATTAACCACTGTAATCAGCCATTGGCTAGCATTATTATAGATCACATGAGCCAAGGAAAATCCCTCGTCTTGTGCAAAAGCATCTTCGTGCTGGTCAGCGCTCCTGGTGGGAGAATTAGCTATATTAATCATTGGAAGCAGCCATAATTAGTGCCTAGCATTATTATAGATCACATGAGAGCCTGCGTTTAAGGTGGGAGAATGATCAGGGTGAGCATGGCTTGGAGACCTGTGTTTCAGGTGGGGCAGGTAGCTGGGTGGGACTGGCCTAGGGACCTGTGTGTCAGGTGGGCAGGTAGCAGGATTGGTAGGGGAGGAGGCATGATTGGACAACCCTTCGAACCTCCATTTCAGGTCGGGGAGGGAGCAGGGTCGGAGGGGTTGAGGAGGTGGCAGAATGGGACCGGTAGGGGGGGCTGTCATCCCCCTGGATCCAGTTTGTAATCCAGGCTGTCATCCCTGGCTGCCATCCAGGTGATCCAGGCTGTAAGGATTAGGCTGTCATCCCTGGAATCCAGTTTACAATCTAGGCTGTCATCCAGGCTGTCATCCCTCGAAGCCAGTTTATAATCCAGGCTGTCATGCATGCTTTCATCCCTCGAAGCCAGTTTATAACGCAGGCTGTCATCCATGCTGTCATCCCTCGAATCCAGTTTATAATCCATGCTGTCATCCCTGGAATCCAGTTAGTAACATCTGTCTCAGCAATTGTTGTGCAGGAAGCCAGAGGCTCTTCTTGCGTTTGCTGAGGAGCACAAGGAGAAGATTGACGAGTGGATTGCCCTCCAGTTCCTGTTCGACCGACAGTGGTTGGCCCTGAGGGTGAGAAAGGGGACATGGTGTTGCTCTTATCGTATGCAAGTAGTAACAGAGCAACTTTGCTAGCCTGATGTGGTACTCACTCACAGAATTGCGCAGCAAAATGCAAGTAAAAGCAACATGCCACCCTTCTCAGCCTCAAAGCTAACAACTGTCGATCTAACAGGATCCCCAACTAACTCAAGCCCACAGCAATAGTGAAATGTAAGCACAAGATTGACGAGTGGATTGCTCTGGAGGTCCTGTTCAATTGACAGTGGTTGGCCTCAGCTAAGCAATCCACCCCACTCAGCGATCCACTCGTCAACCCATCCCCACCCCCAAACACCTAACCACTCTCCCCTAATCCCTAACACCCTCCCACCAGGGCATACGCCAATGCATGGGAAATCATAATCATCAGAGACATGCCCACCAACCCACTCATCCCCCACCCCCAATCCCAAACATCTACCCACCCACCCACAAACCCCAAACACCTGCCTACCCACCCCCAAACATCTACCCACCCACCCCCAATCCCTAACAATCTCCCACCCAGGCATACGCCAGTGCACGGGACATCAAGGTCATTGGAGACATGCCCCCCACCCCCAATCCCGAACACCTACCCACCCACCTCCAATCTGAAAAACTCCTACCCACCCACCCCCAATCCCAAACACCTGCCCACCCACCCCCACCCCCAAACACCTGCCCACCCACCCCCAATCCCTAACACCCTCCCACCCAGGCATACGCCAATGCACGGGACATCAAGATCGTCGGAGACATGCCCATCTATGTGGGTGGCCACTCCTCAGACGTCTGGGCTAACCAGGCGCTGTTTGAGTTGGATCCTGAGACTTGTGCGCCATCTCTTGTCAGCGGTGTGCCACCTGATGCATTCTCAGAGACTGGTAGGTCAAACTTAGTCCTTCTCGACACCATCAATTCACGACATCATCCATTCACTACAGCAGAGCATTCAGCACACCAGAAACTTGAAGTGTTAGAAAGAGTCATGCGTACCCCCTCTTGTAAGCGGTGTGCTTCCTGATGCATTCTCAGAGGCTGGTACGTCAAACTTAGTTCTTCACGACACCATCAATTCACGACACCATCCATTCACTATGGCAGAACATTCTGTACCCCAGAAACTTGTAGTGGTAGAAAGAGTCTTGTGCACCCTCTCTTGTTAGCGGTGTACCTCCTGATGCTTTCTCAGAGACTGGTAGGTCTTAGTCCTTCACAACACCATGCATTCACTGCACCGTCATTCACTGCACCATTTACCACGGCTGAACAGTCAGCACACCAGAAACTTGAAATGTTAGAAAGAGACTTGTAGGTCGCACCCTCTCTTGTTAGCGGTGTGCCTCCTGACGCATTCTCAGGGACTGGTAGGTCAAACTTGGTCCTTCACTACACCATGCATTCACTGCACCGTCAGTCACTGCACCATTTACAATGGCAGAACATTCAGTACCCCAGAAACCTGAAGTGGTACAAAGAGTCTTGTGCACCCTCTCTTGTTAGCAGTGTGCCTCCTGATGCATTCTCACAGACTCGTAGGTCTAACTTGGTCCTTCTTGACGCCATCCATTCACGGCACTATCCATTTGCGACACCATCCATTCACTACGGCATAACATTCTGTACCCCAGAAACCTTAAGTGGTAGAAAGATTCTTGTGCACATTCTCTTGTTAGCTGTGTGCCTCCTGATGCATTCTCAGAGACTGGTAGGTCTGACTTGGTCCTTCACGACACCATCCATTCACTACACCGTCCATTCATTACGGCAGAACATTCAGTACCCCAGAAACTTGATCTGGTAGATAGAGTCCATTGCCTTTTGACGTGCTTACTTGCTTGTGCATTTGACTTCTACAATTTTTGGCGGAGTCCCCCCTTCTGGGGGGTGGAAGCCCCCAGTGTTCCCCATTTGTCCGTCCATCCATCCATTGATCTATCCACCCATCCGTCTGACCGTGATGAAGCCCGACACGTCAGCCAACGGTCTCGTAACTAACTCGTTTCCGTTGCCACGTCGCTCCCTCGCGATCACTCTCCGCCATTTTTTAGCGTCGCAGGCGACGCTGCATAGAACTTGTTAAGCATGGTAGCGCAAACAAAAAGCCCCTTTCAACGAATCAATTGGTCTAGTGGTACACCGTGTCGCTTTCAGGACGTAGTGGCGGGCGTTCGATTCCCCCTATAGTCGCTCTAAGCGTTGCAGGTCGTTGTCAACCGCGATGGTAGCTTGTCCAGAGAGGTAGAAGACCGCTCTCTACCCGCGTACGAGGGGTTCCCTTAATACCACGCCCCACCAGGCGTTATCATTACCTTAGTACCGGCCCTAAGTTTCGCCTGCATATTTATATCCCCTTCAGTAATACTAAGTGCTCTCCTCTATGGGCCCACACCCCTTCAAGGCTTAGGGCCGAGCCCGAAGGGGAAAATAAGGGTGGCCCCCAATTTTAAAGCCAAGTGCTCTCTCTAAATAAAACTCTCTCTCAAATATGGTCACAAAAATGGGATCACCCCCAGAACTGCTGCCCACTTTATTATTTTTATATTTAAGAGCGCAAACAAAAGGCATTCCACCAGGCAGAAAATTCAGCACACCAGAAAGTTGAAGTGGTAGGGAGGGTCTTGCACTCCCTCTCTTGTTAGTGGGTTGCCTCATGTAGTCACATGTAGGGACCCGCAAAATAATATTGTATGATGCCGGCAGTCTGACTTGGCTTAAGTTACCGTTGACATAGTATATAATTTGATGCAATTTGTATGATGTCACATGATATCACATGATTTCTTACTACCCTTTGGTCAACATCATATGTTATGCCAGTCCCTAATCATGTGTTAGGCATTCTCTCTCACACACACACATACCACCTTCAGGTCAGTTGTGGGTCAGCCCATTGTACTGATGGGATGCACACGAGGATGAAGGCTATGCATGACTGAGAAATACAAAACAGTATGCTGAACACTAGGGGCAATGTGCAGAACAGAAGTGGCGAAATTCGCACCCAAGGAAACTCACCTTGCCTTTTCATACCACCTTCAGGTCAGTTGTGGGGCAGCCCATTGTACCGATGGGATGCACACAAGGCGGAAGGCTACGCGTGGTGGATTTCTAGGTTGGGCCGTGCTATGGAGCTCTTCGATGAGTACCGCATTGACCACTTCCGCGGCTTTGCAGGTGAGAGTGGTGGGGGCAGTGGTGTGTGTAGGTGGGGGTGGGTGGGTGGGGGGGGGTAGTGGCGGATTTCTATGTTGGACCGTGCCATGGAGTTATTTGATGAGTACCGCATTGACCACTTCCGCGGCTTTGCAGGTGAGAGGGGTGGGGGCAGTGGTGGGGGACGGGGGTATGGTAGTGGTGGATTTCTAGGTTGGGCTGTGCCATGGAGTTGTTTGATGAGTACCGCTTTGATCACTTCCGCGGCTTTGCAGTTATGTGTGGTGTGTGTGTTGGGGGGGTGTGTGTGTGGGGGGGGGGGAGTAGTGGTGGATTTCTAGGTTGGGCCGTGCTTTGGAGTTGTTTGTTGAGTACTGCATTGACCACTGCGCGGCCTTGCAGGCGAGAGGGGTGGCAGTGTGGGTGGGGGGGTGGGGGGGGGGTTCTAGGTTGGGCTGTGCCATGGAGTTGTTTGATGAGTACGGCATTGACCACTTCCGCGGCTTTGCAGGTGAGAGGTGGTGGCAGTGGTTGGGAGGGGAGATGGTAGTGGTGGATTTCTGGGTTGGGCCGGGCTATGGAGCTCTTTGATGAGTTCCACATTGACCACTTGGTGGCAGTGGTGGGGGTGGGGTGGGGGGTCAGGGAGTGTGTGTGCATGTGTGTGGTGGTGTGTGTATCCTGGTGGGGAGTGTTTGAAGGGGGGGGGGGGGGGGGGGGGGGGGGGGGGGGTGGGGGGGACCACTTCCACAGCTTTGCAGGTGAGAGGTGGCAGTGTAGAAGCAGGTGGTGTCGAAATACCCAGTTGCTATCCTGTTGCAATACCCTTAGTGTGAGTGGTGAGAGCCCTAAGTAAAGGCAATGGTCACTTGTACTCCATTGTGATGCGCCATGATTCAGGCTACTGGGTAGTCGAGGCAACGGGTGAGACCACCTCCAGTTGTTATCCAGTTGCTATGCCCTTACTGTGAGTGTGAGTTATCGTGTTGCAATGCCTTTAGGATGAGTGGTGAGAGCCCAAAGTGAAGGCAATGGTCACTTGTACTCCATTGTGCTGCGTCGCGCTTCAGGCTGCTGGGCAGTCGAGGCAACGGCCAAGACCGCCATGGGTGGAACATGGATGAAGGGCCCTGGAGTGTGTTGGTGTGTGTGAGCGTGTGTGAGTTGTGAGAGCCATGAGTACAAGCAATTGTCAGTTGAATTAATGATAATCAACCAATGTATTGTGTC
Organism: Chlamydomonas sp. ICE-L; assembly: GCA_013435795.1. NCBI lineage: Eukaryota > Viridiplantae > Chlorophyta > Chlorophyceae > Chlamydomonadales > Chlamydomonadaceae > Chlamydomonas > Chlamydomonas sp. ICE-L. The sequence continues at coordinate 1,552,996 of JACBWV010000394.1, read as the reverse complement.
ATGCTTCAGGCTACTGGGCTGTCGAGGCCACCGCCGACACTGCCATGGGTGGCAAGTGGCTGAAGGGCCCTGGAGTGTGTTGGTGTGTGTGTGTGAGTGTGTTTGAGGGGTGAGAGCCCCAAGTAAAAGCAATTGTCACTTGAATTAATGACAATCAACCAATATAATATATATTGCGTCATGTTTCAGGCTACTGGGCAGTTGAGGCCACCGCCGAGACTGCCATGGGTGGCAAGTGGATGAAGGGCCCTGGAGTGGAGCTGTTCGATGCCATGAAAGAGAAGACCGGGGCTGTGCCTATTCTTGCCGAAGACTTGGGTGTCATCACCACCGACGTGGTGGAGCTGAGGGAAGCGATTGGTGCACCCGGCATGGTTGTGCTGCAATTTGCTTGGGGCGGGGGACCCGGAAATGTGCACTTGCCACACAACCACTATGAGAACTGCTTTGTCTACCCAGGCACACATGACAATGAAACTGCGGTAAGTGAACTGAACTGGAACCACACACACACACCACACACACACACCACACTACCACCACGCACACACTCAATACACGCTCACAAAAAGATGATAGCACAACCACTATGAGAAATGCTTTGTCTAGCCAGGTCTACACACACGCTGTAACACATCCAAGCACACACAGTCACACACACATAGTCACACACTCACAGGCATGCAAAGCCAAGCACACACAGTCACACATACAAACACACACGCACACTGTCACACATAGTCGCACACTCACAAGCACGCACAGCCACACACACAAACACAGTCACACATACAAACACACACACACACAAACACACACACACAACGACACACACAAAATGATGATTGCACACTTCAACAGATATCGGTAAACTCATTATTCTCTCCCCCGTCAAATTGCTGCCCATCTGTGCTTCCAGGACTACTCACACCGCACACACACACAGGAAATGATGATTGCATACTTGCACAAATGCCAGTCGACTCATTATTCTCTCCCCCGTCTACTTGCTGCCCATCTGTGCTTCCAGGACTACTCACACCACACACACACACACACACACACACAAACACACACACACACACACACAGGAAATGATGATTGCACACTTACACATAGGTAAACTCATTATTCTCTTCCCTGTCTACTAGTTGCCCATCTGTGATTTCCACACTCATCACCATACTCATCACACACAGTCACAAACACCAACACACACACTAGTCACCACACACTGATCATCACACACTTGCCATCACGCACTAATCATCACACACTCATCATCACACTGTATTCTGCCTCACTCAGGTTGGCTGGTTCAAGGATAGCGCGACTGACAGCGACAAAGAGAGCATTGTCAAATACCTCAAGACGGATGGACGTGACATTGCATGGGACTTCATCAATTCTTGCATGCTGAGCTCAGCAGGAACGTGTGTCATCCTCATGCAGGTGTGTGTAGTGTGTGTGTGTAGTGTGCACAATCTTTCTCTTTGGTTGTAGTAAATATTACCCCCCCAATTAATGTGCTACACTTCAGCACTTATCAATTCTTGCATGCTGAGCTCTGCATGGACGTGTGTCATCCTCATGCAGGTGTGTACAATCTTTCTATTTTTTTGTGTGTAAATATTGTCCGTTATTGTTGTAAATATAAACCCCTAATTAATGTGCTGCAATTTATTTTTTATAAATATTGTTGTAAATGTGAAGCCCCCAATTAATGTGCTACAATTGTATTTTAATTTTCTTGCATGTGGAGCTCATCACGGACGCGTGTCATCCTCATGCAGGTGTGTACAATCTTGCTCTTTGGTTTTTGGTTTGTTTTTTATAAATATAAACCCAATTAATGTGCTACAAAACATATCAGTTGTTGCATGCTTAGCTCAGCAAGGACGTGTGTCATCCTCATGTAGGTGTGTTCAGTCTTTCTCTTTTTTAATGTTTGTTTTTAGATGTCGGGGTTTCAAGGAAGATAAGGCAATGCAACAAGTAGAACGAAAAAAGCAGGTATGCGGCTGATGTTTAGATGTCAGGTTGCAAGCCAGATAAGGCAGTGCAATGAGCGGAATGGACAAAGCAGGTTTGCAACTATGCGGTCATACGTACAGACGCATGCAAGCGTGGAACTGTGTCCTTGTCAATTGCCATATCCAGCTTACCTGGCCAAGCCAAAGTCTGCCATCTTCACGTGCAAGCGAGGAACTGTGTCCTTGTCAACTGCCATATCCAGCTTACCTGGCCAACCCAAAGTCTTCCATCTGTACGTGGAAGTGTGGAACCGTGTCCTTGTCAACTGTCATATCCAGCTTGCCTGGCCAAGCCAAAGTCTGCCCTCTACACATGCAAGCGTGAGCAGTGCAGATTCTCATGCCGGCACTGCTCGTTTGATCTGAAAAAGTTATTCAACTGTCTACAAATGTACGTTAGACTTGTGTACACAGCAGTGTGGTGTAGTAGTGATTATTCTAGCCACCTTTTTTCTGCCCGCAGACGGTTTGCGGTCTGAAGGCTTTTAGGGGCCCTGCCCACAAGCGGGGCATTGCCCCACTTATAAGTTTGTGTAAAACCTACTTGAAAGTTTGTGTCAACCCCAAAAATGTGTAAAACCCCTAAGCCCACTTATAAGTTTGTGTAGATCCCTAACTTAATTTGTGAACCAAGCGCGACTTACATGAGAAAGTAATTATTTGCTGATCCCCCATGGCTCCGTCAAGCTGCTGGCACGTATGGAGTCCAGTAGGGCACCAGGAAAAATGTATTCATTATCATTCGAAGCGAACCATGCTGACACTGTTTGTTTATGACCCCCCCACACCCCCACCCCCACCCACTGCGCCCCATTTGAAACAAACCACGCTGACACTGCGCGTTTGTGGCACCCCACCCCACCCCCTCCCCTCATCAGAAACAAACCACTCTGACACTGCGTTCGTGAGCCCCCACCCCACCCCCCTCTCAGGATGTGATGCGATTGGACAACAGCGCCCGCATCAACACCCCTGGCAAGGCAGAAGGCAACTGGGCTTGGAGGATGGGTGACTCGGGTGTGTGGCATCAATTGTCCAAGGAAGCAAATGACTTGCAAATGCTGGCTGAGAAGTCCTACCGCCTTCCAAAGGTTCGAAAGCAGGAGACTACTGAGGCTTAGTTAAGTTTTTTCTTTTTGGCTACCAGCAGCAGCTTCTAGGCAGCTCCCTGAGACTGCCACCGGGCTAAACCCAAATATTCCAGGAGCACTGGAAAGCTGGCGAAATCGGCTTCCTGGTGTACTAGGTTGCTTAAGGCTTGGAAGGAGAGAGAGCCTGGAGAGCTGCCTAGAAGCTGCTGCTTATAGCTGAAAATATATGAGAGTAGGGATATGTTCAAGGCGTCGGGTTATCCTAAACCCTCAAGACAGCTTCCTTGGCCACTACCAGTCGTCCCACACTTATGCAATTTGATTTTAAAGCCCTACTTAGTACTGCATTTGCGTTCGTCGAACGTGGACACTCTGGTGCTGTGGTGATGTACAGCATCCGCCGTGTAGCAGTGTTGTGGTGCTGCGGTTATGTACTGCTCCCGCTGAATATGTTGTAGATTAAATTAACACTAGCACGAACTCAGGGCTCCCGTTGTTAAAACGATTGTTTGGGGTTGAGTTCATCAATGCCTTTTCTTTTAAGCCCTTCCTATCACGGTTGGGCAAGTCGCTACTTGGCCTACCCCTGGACTGTAACATATTTACGTTGGTATCTCCTACTGCACCCAAGCGCTCTGACTCTTTTGTAGGAGTGGTGATGCCATTCGAACTGAATCCTCGGTGCCGCTGGTTTGTGTCTGGAGGCCCACCTCCTGGGGTGAATTGCCTTTCACAACTAAAAGGTAATATGCAGCGTCCCAAGCGACGTTATATATTGGCGGAGTGTGTTCGCAATGTAGCGACAGGTGGCAATGGAGGCGAGTCAGTTATAAGACCGTTTGCTGACGTGCCAGGCGTCTTCTCAGTCAGACGGTATGTATACGGTATATAGACCCGAAGCCCAGTGGTGTACTGATGGAATGCAGTGTTGTTCAGGGTCAATGGTGTGTGGAGGGGTAAGCTCCGGGGGCCTCAAACCCCCTAACTGCCTCTCGTTCAGACAGCTGCGGGTTGGTATGCCAGCCTGTAAGGGCTGTACATGGCTGGCATGGTGCTTGTCTAGGCCAAATGGGTGAACTTCTCAACTTCTACATCAAATCAACCTGGGTAGAATCTGCTGGGAGGGTGCCAGTGATCTGCGACTTGGATTCAGTTTCCATCTTGCATGAGACTCCTAAAACATAAGATATGTGCCATTTGGGGCACATTTAGGGTCAAGTTATAGGGGATGTGCCAAAACCTATCTGAACCCAGAAGGGGAAGGGTTACTTTTTTTTAAATGTTTTGAAACTTGGCTAAGGGTGTTTTTAAAGTCGAGCTTTAAATTTTGGCTCGAAAAAAAATAAAAAAGAGGAACTCTATTGCCCGATTGTCTTGGTGCATGTTGGAGGGACTTGGGGCATGTTGGAGGGGCTTGTTCAGGTGGAACCGGCATATTTTTGGTGACACTTCACCACGAAGCTGTCGACTAAAACTCTACAAATAATAACCCGGTTCCATTCAAACCAGAACCGGCTTGAGAGTCAGCAAGTTGAGACGTACCTATAATCTGCCCATAGCGTACCCCCCCTCCGCCCAGGCAGGGTTATTCAAAGCCCTCTGATTTTATGATAGTTTACGTGGCACACGCACACGCCCCCTCTCCCCCCCCCGGGCACCCACCCACTCACACACACACAAAATGAGCGTGTAAACACGCACGTCCCTGGCAAAACGTGTGTGAAAACATTTGAAAAACAGGGGAAACACGCACGTCTCAGTCAAAATCTGCAAAATCAGTCAAAGCTGTTCGTGTAAACACGCATATCCCAATGAAAGTGTGCGTGAAATCGTGCAACCTCCGGAATGTGCGTGTCGGCACGCAGGCACGTACGCGTTGAACGACCCTTGACTCGAGGGTACTTTAAAATCTACGTAATTTGACAAGGAAAAACTGCTCGCACACTTACGTTTCATGAGCTAGAATCTAAATCGAATGAGCCAATATGAACTACGCATCCAACGTAGCAGACGCTAGAAAATCTGCGTTTGAGACGACTTGAAATTCTTAGCGGAAACGGAACGGTTTGGACGAATCTAGTGGAGTACTGGAAGTGGTGGCCTGGCGTAGTGTCACTTATGTGTGCCTGTGCCTGTGCCTGTGCCTGTGCCTGTACCTGCGCGATGCTTGGTCTTGTACAGAAACGAGCAACGGACCGCAGAAACGCGAAACGTGAGCAGCGAGTTCCGAAAGGTTCCGTGCCACGCTTTTCTCCAGATCTCGACTTTGGGGGGTCTGAACCAGCCCAGGTGCTTGGTCACACGGAAGGACAGGGGGCGACAGACACTGATTGGAGCAGAGGGACTGGAGTGGTGGCTGGTTGTCTGGCGTCAGTGTGGGATAACTTCCTGTTAGGGCTAAGAGTCCTGTACCCCAAGAGTTGCCCCTGCCACCTTGAATATCAAAGTCACCGACGCTGAGAAGTCCTCTCCACTGCCGCGCGTTTCAAATCTCGCACGTCTTCAATCCTCACCTTTATAGGCTAATTTCAGGCTTGCACCTCCCCCTTTGAATTTCACTTTTGAGAAATGGCGCCCAAGGAAGAGTTTAAGCCCAAGTCCAGTAGCAAGCAGGTCCTGAACGCTCCCAAGGGAGGAAAGGCCAAAGATGCCAAGCGTGCTGAGGCCAAGGCCAAGAAGGCCGATAAGGCTGGTGGAGGCGGCCTGACGACTAAGAAGTAACTGCGCAGGCGGTTAGCTTATCCATCATCCCTCTCAGGTTTGTACGGTGCTCTTTGGAATGATCGGCAGCGTGCTTCTCAACTGCTGCCAAGTTTCGGCACCAGATCCTGCCAGACGTCATTTTCTCGGTATTTAGGGGGCGAGTGCGCTGTGTTCAGCATTCCGAGTGACGCGTTTGTTGGATCAGGCCTGTTAACCTGCCCTGTTATTCTCGTTTCTAGAAAATGACTACATGAGAGGCGTCTCCTTGTTTTGTTGGGTTTAGGTGCAACCACACATATGTATGCCCATCCTCACACCTGCACGACCTGCTGACCAGTATTGCTAGCTATCTCCTGCTCTATCTGCCCTCCATTCTTGACCTTCCCTGAGGCATTTCTCTGGTCAATTTCCTCGACTTGAATGATGAGGGTATCCTTTATCATTTGAGGGTATGCCCTCATCATGATCATGCCTTCTTACACATACATATCTTGCTTGGGGCAAGCAAGCTCCTGGTGTATGGTATTGATACGTATGTTGTGGACTGGGCTTGTCGTGGGTCAACTACATGCTGTCTATAACAATGTCATGATGCTAACTCCTGCCACTGCCCTGCCCTGCTATCTTATTGGCATCCATATATAAGTGAGCATCGTCATATTAGATCTGAAATCATTAACCCAAGCAAGTGCGCTTTGCTCGCTCAGGTCATCCTGCTAGCATTTTGGTTGACAAACTGTATGTACGTATGTACGCTAATTCATCAACCCCATTCATTATTCAAAGCCATATTGTTCGTGACAACTTGCTGTAAGGTATGCACAGCAGGGCATGTCAGAAAAAACATGCAGTTAATAACAGGTACTAGATTCGAAGGCATATGTGTCAGAAAAACTGTTTTTTATTGAGGCTTGCTTATTTGCTTGCAGACATAGTGTTCCACGTACATTGAGTTACACCCTGCCAGGTCTGTTTTACATGCCCACTTGTCCTTCTATGTGCTAATGTCCTCTTTACCTGTCTCTCAGCTGTTTTATCCTTTTCAAAATGTTTGGTTGCTAATGCTCTCTTCACCTGTTTCCCTGCTGTTTTATCCTTTTAAATGTATGTGACAGTTCAGGTGGTAGCCAACTAGGGACTTATGCAACCTCAATCATTCAAGATAATTAAAGTCTGCTAGGATAGTCTAAAACAAGCACTCCGCAGCTTGCCCCCCCAAACAACCACGAGACATGACAGAGGATCTGAGGTACTATAAACTTAGTTCTCATGCGGCTTTCAAATTTGCGGACCACACTCTCTATCCATTTAAAATAATTGCACCCTACTCCATCACATAACTGCTTGTGTGTCCCATGCAAAACACTGCAGGTGTTTATTTGTGGCGTATCATCATGAATGACAAGCAGCAACAGCAGCTGGAGTTATTTGATTCCAGGGAATGCTCCCCACCCAAGACCGGAATTCCATGCCTCAGCTAGTCTTGTTTTGATCGATGATATTCTGGTCAAACAGCCTTCAGTAGTGCTGCCCAACCAGCCTTCAGTAGTAGTACAGATTGTGAACGGAATGTGTAGGGCTGCAGACAGTTGAACGACATTTCCAGGTCCCAGAAAGAGCATTGCATGGATACAGAATTCTCCTAGCTGGTCCCCTGTACATACATCATATAATGTGTTGCAAGATCCGTGCATGTGCGTTCCTTGTATACTGGGCATACACAACCTTGGCCTGCCCGAGTAGTGAGTCCTGCTGCCAAGAAGGGATGGCTGATGTGTAACAGTTGTTCTTCAGGAACCAAAGCGTCTTGTACTGTTGTCTGAACAAATATTTTTTGCCCTCCCTGTCACGGTTTGGCAAGTCCCTTCAGCCTATTTGGCTACCCCTGGACTGTAACATACATACATGTTAACATTTGGAGATGCAGAACATCACACGGCAATGCAACTTGAGCATGACAAAGACGACTGGTTACTGAAGTCTTACTGTCGATTAGTCCTAATCGTCTGCTCCCTATAGGGCACTGTCTCGCTTGAACTAGGTTACATATCTTCTGCTGCCCATAGAGCACTAACTTATGTTCGTTCCTCACTTCGAGAACGAGTTATCGAGGCACAATCAAATACTGACACATTTTGAACTCGAACTTGGTAACAAAGCTTCAGCCAGCAATTTGACTGCTCGCCGTCTTCGGCAGTAAAAAAACAGATGACCAGGAAAAATTAAACGCGAACAAATCACTTAGTTCCTATTCATTGTATTATTTGTATACATATAACTAGGGCTGCCGAGGACTTAATCGCCCAGTACATTTATCGCACGATTATCAAACAATTATCGTGTGATATAAAAACTGACATCGTACGATATCACGATATTCCCATTTATCCATTTATCCACTGATCGACCTGATGAGATCTTAAGAAACTCCTTAAAGAGGAGAAAATGCATCCTCCTCTTCTAATGGTAACCAAAGACCTATACCAAGATGATTCTTATGAGCTAATAAATGGGAGTACACATTCGAGGAACTCCATTGCGAAATACTGTGATACGAACCCTGGAATGATGCGGGATGTTGCCCTTGCCATCTGAGGGTCATGCCGATGGGTGCACCCATGGGTGTCCCAATGAGGCCAATGTGCCATGCAAGGTCAAATTCAAATTTGTAATTCGTACGACGTTCAATCTCGACTGGGAAATCTGTGGCTGCGGCCGCGGCTGGTCGCCAGGCTGGTGTCGGGAAACGGGCGCCACGGGCTAACGATCTGACATTCTGGCATTGCCTCCTCGACCGCCCTCGACGTGTATCTCTTGCGAAATACCACGCTACTTACTGCACTAGCTCCAATTCAGTTGGCCGGTGCTTCTTAAACTACTGCAATCCTGCAATTTCAACAATCCAGTTGAACGTTCCAAAGTGCCCGCCTACGCGCGCATGGAGATAGTTTGAATTAGCCAAATGGATCCTGCAGGGGGTGGCGAGCATGGTATTGACAAGCTAGCGATCGCCTCTGGAGATGACGAGTGGCAGTGGGCTGAAGAGGCCATGGAGGGTATGGGGAAAGAAACTCTTGGCGCGGATGATGAAGTTGCTTCGCTCTTCTCAAGCTCTGAAGACGACGATGAGGATGAGGAGCAGGAGGATGGGGTAGAAATGGTGCAAGAAAATGTAGGCGCCGGGGACGCTGGCGTTGCAAAAGGTGCTGGAATGAAAGCTCGGGACGAGGGAGATGCAATGTTTGCCTCGGATGACGATGCCGATGAGGACGAGGACGAAGACGAGGATGAGGAGGGTGATGATGAAGAAGATGATGAGCAGATGGAGGGAGAGGAGGGGGCCTCAGATGGGGTAGAAGACAAAAGTCAGAGCAGGGTAGAGGGCCTGGAAGCAGGTGCTAGCCATGCAGCTCAACAGGGTGCCTCAGGAAGAGACATATCCGAGGAAGGTGCGGGTAAAGACGGGGAAGGCGATCACATGGATGCAAGCACTAGTGATCAGGGAGGCACTACCGGGGAGGATGCCACAACTGCTCTGGACCAAGACATGCCACGACTCACACGGAAACAGAAGCTTGAGATCTTTGACCGTGAATCAGCTGGTGGCAAAGGTGGCAAAGGTAAGCATGTGTGGTTCTGACATTTGTTTGTGGCGTGTGGCGGAAAACATAGGCACCGGTGGTTCTGACGTATCTTTACGCCGTGTGGTGGCAACGGTAAGCATGCGTGGTTCTAACATTTGTTTGTGGCGTGTGGTGGCAAATATAGGCACGGGTGGTTCTGACCTATATGTTTATGCCGTGTGGTGGCAAAGGTAAGCATGTGTACCTACGCACACCTACACACCTACACACCCTCACTACCCCCTACCCCCTACACACCTACACCTACACGCACGCCCCCCGCCCCCCCCCCCCCCCCCCCCCCCTACACCTACACGCACTCCTACGCACACCCTACACCCCTACGCACCCTCACTGGCCCCTACACCTACAGGCGCACACACACACACACCTACACACCCTCACTGCCCCCTGCACCCCTACACCTATACCTACACGCACACACACACACACACACACACCTACACACCCTCACTACCCCCTACGCCCCTACACCTACACGCGCGCACACACACACACACCTACACACCCTAACTGCTCCCCCCCCCACCTACACCTACACGCACGCCCCCCCCCCTCCCCCCCCCCCCCCCCCCCCCCCCCCCCTACGCCTACACGCACTCCTACACACACCCTACACCCCTACACACCCTCAACTGGCCCCTAACATCTACAGCCGCACACACACAACACACACACACACACCACCACACGCACACCCTCAATGCCCCCTGCACCCCTACAACTATACCTACACGCACACCTACACACCCTCGCTACCCCCTACGCCCCTACACCTACACGCACGCACACACACACCTACACACCCTAACTGCCCCTACCACCCTAACACCTACAACGCATGCCCCCCCCCCCCCCCCCCCCCCCCCCCCCCCCCCCCCCTCCCCCCCCCCCCCTACGGCCTACACGTACGCCTACCCCTACCCCCTATCCCTAACACCCCTACACACCCTCACTGGCCCCTACACCTACAGGCGCACACACACACATCTACACACCCTCACTACCCCCCTACGCCCCTACACCTACACAGCATGCACACACACGCACCTCCACACCCTACTAACTGCCCCCTCCACACCTATACCTACGCGCACGCACACACACCCCTACACCCCTACAACCCCTGCACACCCTCACTGGCCCCTGCACCTACACCTACAACGCGCAACACCACACACACACACACACACACACACACACACACACACACACACACACACACACACCCACACACACACACACACACACAATCACACACACAGCACACACACACACACACACACACACCAACACACACACCACAGACACACACACACCACACACTACACACACAACCACACACACACCTACACACACAACACCACCCGACACACCCACACAACACACAGCACACACACACCACACTCGCGAACACACACAACACCGCACACACACACACACACTCGCACCACACCACCCTTACACCTACCACACCACACCTACACCCCCTCACTGCCCCCCCCCCCCCCCCCCCGCCCTCCCCCCCCGCCCCCCCCCCCCCCCCCCCCCCCCCCCCCCCCTACACCACTACGCACCTCACTGCCCCCTTCACACTCACCCCTACCACAACCTACACCTCCACACAACCACACACCACACACCCCGACACCCTACACCCCTACAAGCCCACCTAACCTACACACCACACTAAACTCACACCCCCTATACACCTACTCACCACCCACCCCCCACCTACACCCCACCCACCCCCACCACCCGCCCACCTGCACACTACACACCTCACACCCACACCTACACCCCATGCCCCCCCCTACTCCCACAACCCACACCCCACCCCCACCCCACCTACACCCAAACCCACCCCCACCCCCACACATACTACACCCACACACCTACCACCCACACCTGCCCCCCCCCCCCCCCCCCCCACACACACACACCACACACACACCACACACACACACCACACCACACCACACCACACCACCTACACCCACACACACCGACCTGCGCCCATGTTGACTGTGCAGGCGCAGGCAGACCTTACAAGAAGAAGAAGAAGCGAGGGAGACCGTCCAAGAGTGATGGCCCCAAGCTGAGGGACTGGACCACAGGCCAGCTAGAGTACGAAATAGCGATGAATGTCGGACTAGATGGAATGGCCTTGGCAGAGGACGAGGAGCAAGTCCTGCCTCTGGATGTGGACCAAGACAATTACGTCAAGGTCCGCAACCACATACTTGCTCGCTGGCGCTCGGATGTCAACCGCTACCTGAGCATCGACGCAGCTGGAAGCAAAGTTATGACAAAGTTCGCACACTTGGTTCCTTTAGCTTGGCGCTTTCTGGATCGATTTGGATACATCAACTTTGGTGCCAGCCCTGGGCTGCTGGCCACGCCACATCCCAACGCGCCCGAGGTGGAAGCGAGGGAATCGGTGATTGTTGTCGGCGCAGGACTGGCAGGAATAGCAGCTGCCAGGCAGCTTCACAAGTGGGGATACAAGGTGATTGTGCTTGAAGGACGCAACAGACCAGGTGGCCGACTGTACACCACGCGGCTGGAGGTGAGTCTGGGGGGGGGGGGGGGAGCTGGTTGAGGGTGGTGGTGGGGGGGGGGGGGAGCAGGTTGAGGGAGGGCATCAGTTAGGGGTGAGGGTGGTGTGTGTGTGGGGGGGGGGGGGGGGGGCAGGTTTCGGGGGAGCTGAGGGGGGGGAGCAGGTGTGTATGGGGTGGGCGTTGGATGCAGGCTGGAGGTGTGTCTGGTGATGGGGAGCTGGTTGAGTAGGGTGGGGTGGTGGGGGTGGGGGGTACAGTCGGCGCAGGACTGGCAGGCATAGCAGCTGCCAGGCAGCTTCACAAGTGGGGCTACAAGGTGATCGTGCTTGAAGGACGCAACAGACCTGGTGGCTGACTGTACACCACGCGGCTGGAGGTGAGTCTGGTGGGGTGTGAGCAGGCTGTGTGTGTATGTGTGTGTGTGTGTGTGCGTATGTGTGTGTGTGTGTGTGTGTGTGTGTGTGTGTATGTGTGTGTGTGTGTGTGTGTGTGTGGTGTGTGGGGTGGGGGGTGGGGGGGGGGGGCGGGGTACAGTCGGTGCAGGACTGGCAGGCATAGCAGCTGCCAGGTAGCTTCACAAGTGGGGCTACAAGGTGATCATGCTTGAAGGACGCAATAGACCTGGTGGCTGACTGTACACCACGCGGCTGGAGGTGAGTCTGGTGGGGGGGGTTGGGGTTGGGGGGGGATAGGGGGGGAAGGTCAGGTTGAGGGGGGTGGGGTGGGGGTGGGGGGTCAGGTTGAGGGGGGGGCTGAGGAGGGGGAGCAGGTTGGGGGTGGGGGGTGGTGGGTCGCGTCTTCTTTTGGTGATCTTAGGGGGCTTGGCTCACGTTTGGGTTGGGGGGTGGGGTCAGCCTGTGGGGGGCTGAGGAGGGGGAGCAGGTTGGGGGGGGTTGGGGTTGGGGTGGGGGTCAGGTTGAGGGGGGGCTGAGGAGGGGTTGCAGGCTGGGGGGGGGAGAGAGCAGGCTGGAGGTGAGCCTGGAGGAGACTGAAATCTATTTCCTGCACATGCCCACCCTCTACCTCCTGCGCATGTCCACCCTCTACTTCCACCCCGCATCCTCACCTTCTTCCAGTCACTTACTGCCACTCCAGAACTGAGCAACGTACCCCACCAAGTCATCCACCAAATCCGTGATCTCCCCACCCCCACCCCCCCCCACACAACCACTACACCGCACACCTTATATGCCCACCCCTACTACTTTCCAACCCATCCCCACCACCTCCGGCACTTCCTATCTAAACTGACAACCCGTACCCCCCAGTCATCCACCAAATCCGTGATCTCCCCACCCCCACCCCCACCCACACACCCACACGCACACTCATGCCCACCCTCTACTTCCAACCCACATCCCCACCACCTCCAGTCACTTTCCACTAGTCTAGAACTGAGCAACGTACCCCACCAAGTCATCCACTAAACCCATGACCCCCCCCCCCCCCCACCCACCCACCCACCCACCCACACCCACACACCCCCACATCCCACCCCACCCCACACACACACACACTCACACTCATGCCCACCCTCTTCTTCCACCCCGCATCCCCACCTTCTACTTCCAGTCACTTACTGCCAGTTCAGAACTGAGCGACTACCCCACTAAGTCATCTACCAAACCCATGATACCCCCCCCCACACACACCCACACCCACCCACACACCCACCACACACACTCATAATCATGCCCACCCTCAACCTCTTCATAATGACAGGGCTCCTGTGAATTGGGCCAAGTGGCTGGTGTGGCCGACCTTGGCGGCTCCATCATCACCGGCATCTTCGGAAACCATCTGGCTGTCCTGGCCAAGCAGCTGAAGGTGCCTATGCATGAGATAACAAACAAACAAACAAACAAACAAACAAACAAACAAACAAACAAACAAACAAACAAACAAACAAACAGACAAACACGCACACACACACACACATCCCCCCCCCCCACACACACATCCCCCCCCCCCCCCCCCCCCCCCCCCCCCCCCACACACACACACTCATTCACTCTCACACACTCATGCCCACCCTCAACCTCTTCATAATGACAGGGCACCTGTGAATTAGGCCAAGTGGCTGGTGTGGCCGACCTTGGCGGCTCTATCATCACCGGCATCTTCGGAAACCCATTGGCTGTGCTGGCCAAGCAGCTGAAGGTGCCTATGCACGAGATCACCAACACCTGCCCCCTGTACCTAGACGGGGGCGTGGAAGCCAACAAGAGCGTCGATGAGGCAGTCGAGAAACAGTACAATGAGATCTTGTCTCGCTGTGACAAGTACCGAGATGACATGGGCGATGTAGCTGACTACATCTCCTTAGGTAGGTTGCCAATTATTTACACGGGTCAGTTGGTATGGCTAAATTCCATTGGGCATTTATTCTGACGAGAGCGTTGATGAGACGGTCGAGAAACAGCACAATGAGATCTTGTCTCAATGTGAGGAGTACCAAGATGACTTGGGTAATGTGGCTGACTAAATTTCCTTAGGTATGCCGCCAATCCCTCAGTAACTATTTCACTCTTAGACATCTTAAATATTGGCACAATAATTAATTTCTCATACCTAGAGCGTTGATGAGACGGTCGAGAAACAGCACAATGAGATCTTGCCTCAATGTGAGGAGTACCAAGATGACTTGGGTAATGTGGCTGACTACATTTCCTTAGGTATGCCGCCAATCCCTCAGTAACTATTTCACTCTTAGACATCTTAAATATTGGCACAATAATTAATTTCTTATACCTAGAGTGTCAATGAGACGTTAGAGAAACTGCACAATGAGATCTTGTCTCGATGTGACAAGCACGAGATGACATGGGCAATGTGGCTGACTACATCTCCTTGGGCAGTCCGCCAATCCCTCAGTAACTATTTCACTCTTAGACATCTTAAATATTGGCGCAGTAATTGATTTGTTTTTATACCAAGAGCGTCAATGAGACAGTCGAGCAACAGTACAATGAGATCCTGACTTGATGGGACAAGCACCCAGATGACATGGGCGATGTAGCTGACTTCATCTCCTCAGGTAGGCCGCCAATCCCTCAGTAACTATTTTACTCTTAGACATCTTCATGCACGGCGGTTTAATTGATTTGTTTTTTTACCAAGAGTGTTGATATGACGATCGAGCAACAGTACTATGAGATCCTGACTTTATGGGACAAGTACCAAAATGGCATGGTCGATGTAGCTGACTATATCTTCTTAGGTAGGTCGCCAATTCTTTACAAGCATCAGTAGGTTCCTCTTAGAGTAATGACAACGCCTGGTGGGGCGTGGTATTAAAGGAGCCCTGTCTTTCGGCGGTAGGGAACGGGCTGCTACTTTACCTGAACAAAGCTACCATGGGGGAATCCTGTCTCTATGTGACAAGAACAAGTAGAGATGACATGGGCGATGTAGCTGACTTCATCTCCTCTGGTAGGTCGCCAATTCTTAAATTCTTTGCAAGCATCAGTAGGTATCGCTAAAAGCAATGATGACGCCTGGTGGGGCGTGCTATTAAGTGAGCCCCGTCTTACGGCGGTAGGGAACGGGCTGCTACTTTACCTGAACATAGCTACCATGCCGGTTAAAAACCTGTCTTCATGTGACTAGTACCGAGACGACATGGGCGATGTGGCTGACTAGATCTCCTTAGGTAGGTCGGCAATCCCTCAGTAACTATTCCACTTTTAGACGTCTTAATTCATGGCGCAGTAATTGTTTTGTTTTACCTTCAACACCAGCTTTTGTTGCCAAGTAAGCAGTGTTGCTAACCACAAAATGCCAACGAATGAATTTAGAAAAATGAAATTTAGAAAAATGCCAACGAATGAATTTAGAAAAATGAAATATGTGTATCTCTTTATTTGCAAGCATCAGTAGGTATGGCTGTATTCCATTGGGCGTTTCTTCTGAAAACCAAAAAGTCTTCGGGGATTTAGAATCCTGTATAGTTTCTCATTTTCATTCTGTTTTTTTGTAACCCCTCTGTAAGATGCAAAAAAGACGAAACAAACACAAACAATATTTGAAAGTAAAAAAGCCCTGCAGATTCAGAGAGGGTGCTAGCGGAGGCACACATTGAGATTCGCCGTGAACCTGGGAGCTGTCTCACAAAATTCAAAATAAAATTCAAATCGGTTCTGGTGGGGTTGGTTGAGAAAGCTTGCCACCATCAGCAGAGGAGAAGCAGGGACGATTTTCCCGCTATACGTAGTGATCGCTAGTTTATACACCGTTTTTGCAAAATTCTCGCTATACAGAAGTAAATTACAAAGTTTTTTATGTTGCCCTGTCTCATTAATGGCCCTAACAAGCTACAAAAAGCTATAAAAGCTACAAAAACACTTAAACGCTGTCCCTAGAGGAGGCCTAAAACCATTAAGCTAGAAAAACCCACTTTCAGATTTGAAAAAAAACTGGAGAGAAGCTGGCGAGAAGATGAAGCCAAGTAGGGGGAAGGTAGCCCCCACTGACCCAAACCCTTAACCACCTAGACCCTTAACCCTGAAACACCTAAAACACCTAGACCTTGCACCATAAACCATAATAGAACCTAAACCCTAAACCTTTGAATAAAAACCTATCCCCCTAAACCCTGACCTTAAAACCCTAAACCCTAAACCCCAAACCCTCTAAACTGAAGTGTGGGCTAACTAAAGTGGGGGCCACCTTCCTCCCACCATCTCCTTAGGGACTGCTTTAGACACCCCACGCACCCACACCCCACACACCCACATCCACACACCCACACCCACACACCCACAAATTCACTCGCAAACACACATACACACACACACCGACTAGGGACTGCGTTAGACACCTTGTGGGCTGATGTACCTAAGATCGAGGGAGGGCGGCAAGCAGAGCTCCAGCAGCAGCTGTTTCACTGGCACATGGCCAACGCAGAGTTTGCCCACCACCAACACCAACACCATCACCACCACTACCAACAACACCAACACCAACACCAACACCAACATCTCCTTAGGGACTGCGTTAGACACCCTGTGGGCCGATGTACCTAAGATCGAGGGAGGGATGCAAGCAGAACTCCAGCAGCAGCTGTTTCACTGGCACATGGCCAACGCAGAGTTTGCAAACGCAGCTTGTGTGGTGGACCTGTCGTTGCGCCACTGGGACCAAGACGACCCTTACGAGATGGCAGGCCCCCATGTGTTCCTACCAGGTAAAAGGCTAACTCCTATAATATATGTACTGTATATAATATGCGTACAATGCTTGATGAGAAGAGTGCTGTGGATGGTGTTGCTGCCTCATGTGTAGTGGGCTTGTCGCTTCCCCACTGGGACCAAGACGACCCCTACGAGATGGCAGGCCCCCATGTGTTCCTTCCAGGTAAAAGGCTAACTCCTATAATATATGTACTGTATATAATATGTGCACAATGCTTGATGAGAAGAGTGCTGTGGATGTTGTTGCTGCCTCATGTGTGGTGGACCTGTCGCTGCGCCACTGGGACCAATACGACCCCTACGAGATGGCAGGCCCCCACGTGTTCCTACCAGGTAATATGCTAAATCCCCTATTATATATAATATGCGTAATATCCTCATCAACATATGTATACTATGCGTAATATGCTTATTAATATAATAAATATTAAATTCGTAGTATGCTTATTAATACAATACACACCCTGCTACAACCACATGCGTGAATGATTCAACACTCCCACCCCACATTAACAGGCAGCACTCTACCTTTTTTCATTTTGTTTGTTTATCAGCGCTTTAGCCTATTCCCTTTAGCCTATTTGGCCTACCCCTGGACTGTAACATACATACATACATACATACATACATACATACGTACATACATACATACATACATACATACATACATACACACACATACATACATACATACATACATACATACATACATACATACAAACATACATACATACATACATACATACATACATACATACATACATACATACCACCCCACATGTACATGTGCTAATGCTACACTGATTGAAGGACTTATAGATGACCTTCATACACACCCTGCTACAACCAAATGCGTGAATGATTCAACTCTCCCACCCCACATTTCCACAACTCCCACCCCACATCTCCAGGCGGCGATGCTACACTGCTTGGACTCATAGATGACCTTCATACACACCCAGCTACAACCACAAGCGTGAATGATTCAACTCTCCCACCCCACATCTCCAGGCGGCGATGCTACACTGCTTGGACTCATAGATGACCTTCATACACACCCTGCTACAACCACAAGCGTGAATGATTCAACTCTCCCACCCCACAATTTCAGGCGGCACGCTGCTTTTTTTTTTTTTTTTTTTCAGTTCAACAGCGCCTTATCTTTTGTAGGCCCTTCCTATCACGGTTGGGCAAGTCCCTTTAGCCTATTTGCCCCCCCCCCCCCCTGGACTGTAACATACATACATACCACCCCACATTTACAGGCGGCAATGCTACACTCCTCGAAGGTCTAACAGATGACCTTCCCATCATGCTACAACCACATGAGTGAATGATTCAACACTCCCAGCCCACCTTTCCAGGTGCCACACTGCTAGACGGACTTACAGACGACCTTCATACTCACCCTGCTACAAGCACATGCGTGAATGATCCAACACTCCCAGCCCACCTTTCCAGGTGCCACACTGCTAGACGGACTTACAGACGACCTTCATACTCACCCTGCTACAAGCACATGCGTGAATGATCCAACACTCCCATCCCACCTTCATCCAGGTGGCAATGCTACACTGCATGGACTTACAGCTAACCTTCATACACACCCTGCTACAAGCACATTTGTGAATTATTCAACTCTCTCACCCCACATTTCCAGGCAGCACACTGCTTGTTTTCTTCTTTTTTTCAGTTCATCAGCACCTTATGTTTTTTAGGCCCTTCCTATCACGGTTGGGCTAGTCCCTTTACCGTATTAGGCCTACCCCTGGACTGCAACATACATACATACCACCCCACATTCATCCAGGCGGGAATGCTACACTCCTCGAAGGGCTTACAGACGACCTTCCCATCATGTACAACAGTATTGTCAAAAGCATCGACTACCCAGGACAGGGTCAAGCTGCGGGAGTCAGTATAACATGCGCTGATGGGAGTACCTATACAGCAGACGCTGCTGTGCTCACCATCCCGCTGGGTGTGCTGAAGAAGGGAACTGTCGCGTTCAACCCTCCCCTACCAGAAGCTAAGCAAGAGGCTATACACCGCCTGGGCTATGGGGTCCTCAACAAGGTTTGTTACTAGCGCCATACACACCACCACCACCACTACACACACACCAGTACCACCATCACTACACACACACCAATTCCACCATCACTACACACACACCAATACCACCATCACTACACAAACACCAATACCACCATCACCACCACCACTACTACACACACACCAATACTACCACCATCACCATCACCACCACCACCACTACACACACACCAATACTGCCACCATCACCACCACCCAGAGGCTATCCACCGCCTGGGCTATGGGGTGTTACTACCGCCAGACACACCACCACCACCACTCCACACACACACACACACCACCACCACCACCACCACCACCACTCCACACACACGCCAATATTACCACCATCACCTTATATTAGTTCCTCTCCTAATCAACTCAACCCATCTCAACCAAACCAAACAAAACAAAACCTTCTCGTCCTAAAACCAGCCCAAACCAAACCAGCCAAAAACAGCCCAAACCAAGCCAAACCAGCCCCCCTGTCTCTGTTACAGTTGGTAATGTTGTTCCCTGAAGTCTTCTGGGACGACAGCTGCGACACCTTTGGCCTTGTGGTGGAGGACCCAGCAGACCGTTGCCTCTTCTATCTGTTCAACTCCTACTCAACTCAACTCAACCCATCCCAACACAACACAACACAGCTCAACACCCCTAACCCAACCCAACCCAACCCAACCCAACCCAACCCAACCCAACCCAACCCAACCCAACCCAACCCAACCCACCCAACCCAACCCAACCCAACCCAACCCAACCCAACCCAACCCAACCCAACCCAACCCAACCCAACCCAACCCAACCCAACCCAACCCAACCCAACCAACCCAACCCAACCCAACCAACCCAACACCCCTAACCTAACCCAACCCAACCCAACCCAACCCAACCCAACCCAACCCAACCCAACCCAACCCAACCCAACCCAACCCAACCCAACCCAACACACCCAACCCAACCCAACCCAACCCAACCTAACACCCCTAACCCAACCCAACCCAACCCAACACCCCTAACTCAACCCAACCCCACCCAACCCAACACACCTAACCCAACCAAAGCAAAACAAAACAAAACCATTCCAAACCGAACCATCCCAAACCAAACCAAACCAGCACCTTCGTCTTTGTTACAGTTGGTAATGTTGTTCCCTGAAGTCTTCTGGGACGACAGCTGCGACACCTTTGGACATGTGGTGGAGGACCCAGCAGACCGTGGCCTCTTCTATCTCTTCTACTCCTACTCAGGCCTGGCAGGTGGCGCAGTCCTGGCCGCCCTGGTCGCAGGCGAGGCAGCAGTCAAGTTCGAGGAGATGCCTACTGATCAGGCCTTGGAACAAGTGATGCGTGTGCTGCGGGGCATTCATGGCCCTAAGGGGATTACAGTCCCAGATCCAGTGCAGGTGGGCTCTGGGCACATAAATTCCATTTTTAGGGGCTGTACATGTGAAAAGTAAGTACCGGTATTGCATAATTATTATCAGCCTACCGAGCAGGCCTTGGAGAAAGTGCTGCATGTGCTGCGTGGCATTCATGGCCCTAAGGGGATTACAGTCCCAGACCCAGTTCAGGTGTGTTTTGGTTGGTGGCGGTATTTGGCGTGGGCACAACAATTTCATATTTAGGGCCCATACAAGTATGTGAAAGGTAAGTATTGCGTAATTATGATTAGCCTACTGAGCAGGCCTTGGAGCAAGAGATGCGTGTGCTGCGTGGCATTCTTGGCCCTCAGGGGATTACAGTCCCAGATCCGGTGCAGGTGGGCAGTTTTTTTTCAAATCTGAAAGTGGTTTTTTTCTAGCTTGATGGTTCTAGGCCTCCTCAAGGGGACAGTGTTTGTATTGCTTTTTAGGGCCATTTAGGGCCACTTGGGCCAAATGGGATCAAAAGTAGCGGTCGCTATGTATAACGGGAAAAACAAATCCCTGCTGGTGGGTTCTGGTGGGTGATGGTAGTTGGCGTGGTCACAACAATTTCATTTTTAGGGACTGTACGTGTAAAAAGAAAGTATTGTGTAAATATAAATAGCCAACTGATCAGGCCTTGGAGCAAGTGATGCATGTGCTGCGTTGCATTCATGGCCCTAAGGAGATTACAGCACCAGATCCAGTGCAGGTGTGTTTTGATGGGTGACGGTAGTTGTCTTGTTCAAATTCACTTTTGGGTGGCAATCATGGGCCAAAGGGGATTACAGTCCCAGATCCAGTGCATGTGGGTTCTGATGGCTGGTACCTTCTCTGTTTACATTTCATTTGTGGTGGCAGTCTTGGCCGCACAGTACCAGATCCAGTGCAGGTGGGCTCTGATGGCTGGTGCTGGTTGTCCTGTCCAAGCAAATTCACTTTTGGGTGGCATCCATTCTCCAAGGGGATTAGAGTCCCAGATCCAGTGCAGGTGGGATCTGATGGCTGGTGCTAGGTACCTTCAATGTTTACATTCCATTTGTGTTGTCTGTCTTGGCCGCACAGTATCTGATCCTGTGCAGGAGGGTTATGAAGCTCCTACTCATCCGTCTGTGAGGGATCAGACAGGCAGACACAGAGGCACACAGGCACACACTACAGACAGACACACCGGCACACACCGGCACACAATCAGACTGACACACACACAGGCAGACAGACAGACACACTAACAGACAGGCAGATATTAGACATATAACAGACTTACAGACACAGACAGACACACAGAAAGATACACAGACACACAGACACACACACACATATGACAGACATACAGACGTCCTTATGCTCCTACTCATCTATCTCTGTGGAATCAGACAGACAGACAGGCAGACACAGGCACACTCACAGACAGACAGACAGGCAGACAGACACACTCACAGACAGACAGACAGGCAGACACAGACACACTCACAGACAGACAGACAGGCAGACACAGACACACTCACAGACAGACAGACAGGCAGACACGACACCCTCACAGACAGACCGGCAGACAACAGACACATCACAGACATACATGAACATACACACACTCACAGACAGACAGACAGGCAGACAGACACACTCACAGACAGACAGACAGGCAGACACAGACACACTCACAGACAGACAGACAGGCAGACACAGACACACTCACAGACAGACAGACAGGCAGACACAGACACACTCACAGACAGACAGACAGGCAGACGCAGACACACTCACAGACAGACAGACAGGCAGACACAGGCACACTCACAGACAGACAGACAGGCAGACACAGGCACACTCACAGACAGACAGACAGGCAGACAGACACACCCCATACGCAGACAGGCAGACACAGGCAACACTCAACAAGACAGACGACAGGCAGACAGACCACTCACAGATCGACAGCAGGCAGACACCTCACAGACAGACAGGCAGACACAGACACACTCACAGACAGACAGACAGGCAGACACAGCGCACTCATAGACAGACAGGCAGACAGACAGGCAGACACAGACAGACACAGACAGACACACTCACAGACAGACAGGCAGACACAGACACACTCACAGACAGACAGAAAGGCAGACACAGACAGACAGACAGACAGACAGACAGACAGACAGACAGACAGACAGACAGGCAGACACAGACAGACAGACAGACAGACAGACAGGTAGACACAGACAGACAGACAGACAGGCAGACAGACAGACACAGACACACTCACAGACAGACAGACAGGCAGACACAGACAGACAGACAGACAGACACAGACAGACAGACAGACAGACAGACAGACAGACAGACAGACAGACAGACACACTCGCAGACAGACGGACAGGCATATAGCAGACATATATATCTTATTATGCCTGTCACACATTTGACAACAGGCTGTGTGCACCCGCTGGGCTCCGGACCCATGTCCTGCGGCTCCTACTCATCTATCTCTGTGGGATCAGACAGACAGACACACACAGGCAGGCACGCAGACACACAGAATGGCAGACAGGCAGATATCAGACATATAACAGACAGACAGACAGACAGACAGACACACAGACACACTCATGCACACAGACAGACAGACACACAGACACACAGACAGACAGACACACAGACAGACAGACACACAGACAGACACACAGACACACAGGCACACGCAGGCACACACACAGACACACACAGGCACACAGACAGACAGACATACACACAGACACACTCAGGCTCACAGACAGACAGACAGACAGGCAGACACAGACAGACAGACAAACAGACAGACAGACAGACAGACAGACGGGCAGACAGATAGCAGACAGATAGATCTTCTTATGCCTGTCACACATTTGTCAACAGGCTGTGTGCACCCGCTGGGCTTCGGACCCAATGTCCTACGGCTCCTACTCATCCATTTCTGTGGGATCATTGGGCGCTGAAGACTACGACAACCTAGCTGCAAGCGTGGGGGGCCGCTTGTTCTTTGCTGGGGAGGCGACGCAAAGGAAGTGGCCTGCGACCATGCATGGAGCGTTCATGTCGGGACTGAGAGAGGTGCGTGCCTGCGCAGTTGGGAGGGAGGGGTGGGTGGTGGTGGTGGTTGGGGGGCAGGTGGCGGAGCAAAGGAAGTGGCCTGCGACCATGCATGGAGCGTTCATGTCGGGACTGAGAGAGGTGCGTGCCTGCGCAGTTTAGAGGAGGTGAGGATGGTGGGGGTTGGGGGTTGCAGGTGGCGGCGCAAGGGAAGTGGCCTGTGAACATGCATTGAGCATTCATGTCGGGGCTCAGAGAGGTGCGTGCCTGCGCAGTTTGGAGGAGGGTGAGGGTGGTGGTGATTGGTTGCCGGGGAGGCGACGCAAGGGAAGTGGCCTGCAACAATGCATGGAGCGTTCATGTCGGGGCTGAGAGAGGTGAGTGCCTGTACAGTTGGGAAGAAGGGGAGGATGGTGGTGGTTGGGGGGCAGGTGACAGGTGGGGAGTGGAAGCTAGTGGTGGTGGTGGTTGTCGGAGGTTGTGGGGGGGGGGAGGGTGGTGGTGTGGTGGTGGCGGTGTGGTGGTGGTGGTGGTTGGTTTCCGCGGAGGCGACGCAAAGGAAGTGGCCTGCGACCATGCATGGAGCATTCATGTCAGGTCTGAGAAAGGTGAGTGCCTGTACAGTTGGGAAGAAGGGGAGGGGGGGGGGGGGGTGATTGGGGGGCAGGTCGCGGGGGGGGGTGGAGGGTAGTAAAGGGGGGGGGGGGGGGGGGGGGGGGGGTAAAGGGGGGGCAGTGTTGTGTTGTGGTGGTGATGGTGCATTGGTTTTGGGGGAGGAAGTGAGGGAGACAGGGGAGGAGTCTGCCTTTTGAAACTACTTACAATTGGGAAAGGAGGCGAAGTGATAGTGATGGTTGTGGGGAGATGGTGGTGTGTGTGTGGGGGGGGGTAAAGGATGGTGGTGTATTGTGGTGGTGGTGGTGGTGGTGAATGTGGTGGTGGTGGATGTCTTTTGAACTTCTTACAGGAGTCTGCCTTTTGAACCTGCTTACAAATAGTGTAGGAGGCGAAGTGATAGTGATGGTTGTGAGGAAATGGTGGGAGTGGGTGGGTAGATTATAACATCTGACTTTTGTTTGCCGCCTACCTACCTCACACATCACTATACGATACTGCCCCAGCTCTGCACAAGACATCACAGCACACTGTAACATATCACATCACGACACATCACATCACATCACAAGACATCATAACACATCACAACACATCACATCACATCGCAACAGAACACAACACAGCACATCACAACACATAACTTAACATCACAACGCATCACAACACATCATAACACATTACAACACAACACAACACATCTCACCAAATCATATCACACCACACCACACCACACCACCTCGCATCACTCCACATCACATCTCGTCACAGCACAGCACAACACATCATAACTCATCACACCACATCGCAATGCAAGCATCACATCATAGCACATCGCAACACATCACAACACATCACAACACAACGCATCATAACACATCACAGCACAGCACAACACAACACATCACAACACAGCATATCATATCACTCCACATCACACCACAGCACATCGCATCACTCCACATCACATCTCGTCACAGTACAGCACATCACAACACATCATAACTCATCACAACACATCACAATGCAAGCATCACAACACATCACATCACATCACAACACATCACAACACATCACAACACAACGCATCATAACACATCACAGCACAGCACAACGCAACACATCACAACACATACTTAACATCATATCACTCCACCTCACATCTCGTCACAGCACAGCACAACACATCATAACTCATCACAACACATCACAATGCAAGCATTACATCACAACACATCACATCACAACACATCACAACACAACGCATCATAACACATCACAGCACAGCACAGCACAAGACATCATGGCTCATCACAACACATCACAATACAAGCATCACATCGCAACACATCGCAACACAACACATCATAACACATCGCAACACATCACAACACATCGCAACACATCACAACACATAACTTAACATCACAAGGCATCTCATCAAATCACACCACATCACGACACAAACATCACAACACACCGCATCACACCACAACACAACACATCGCATCACTCCACATCACATCTCGTCACAGCACATCTCGTCACATCATATCATATCATAGCACATCACATCACAACACAACTCAAAACAACACAGCACAATTCATCACACCACACCACATCACGTCACAGCACAAACGATCACGTCACGACACAACTCAACACAAATCACGGTATCCCCAGGCCGCCAACGTCGCCCTTGCCTTTGAAACCCATCACCCCTCCCTACCCTCACCCCCACACACAACACTCACACATCATCACGTCCCCAGGCCGCCAACGTCACCTTTGCCTTTGAAACACATCACCCATCCCCCCCCCCACCCACCCACACCCACACACACCATCACACCCCCAGGCCGCCAACGTCACACTTGCCTTTGAAAAAGAGGCCGCAGCACCACGACCCGCGTACACGCAGCACCACACACCCACTACCTCGGCGATAGACAGCGCACTAGCTAAGGATGAGGAAGCTGCACCCGCCGTTAAGTCCAAGATTATGTCACCGAGGAGGCATGCCCCAAGCGCTCGTGTACTTCAGTCGGCGGATCGCTTGTATAGGTAGGTTGGACGATCCCCATTCGACAAATGGCTTAATGGCAGAACTCCTTGAACAAAGATGGTGCCGGGTTCGAATCCTCAGGGGTGCGCCACAGTGTTCGCGGTCGCTGTCAACCGCCACGATAGCTTTGTCCAGGTAAAGTAGCAGCCAGTTCCCTACCGCCGTAAGACGTGGCTCCCTTAATACGACGCTCCACCAGGCATTATAATTACTTTTCAAGGTTGGATGGCTGACTGCACTGTATAGGAAATTGGATGGTCATATTTGATACTTAATTGATGCTTTAGAAGCAAATAAACAAATCGATCAATAGTACGCCTTATCACGAGGCGTGCTGTTGCCGAGGAGGCATGCCTCATGCGCTCGTGTACTTCAGTCAGCGGACCGCCTATATAGGTAGGTTGGATGAGTGACTGCATTGTATAGGTAATTTGATAGGTAATTGTACAATATAGCCATAATTGTGTAGGTAATTGGATAGGTAATTGGATACTGAATTGATGCTTATGAGTAGGGAACGGCTATGTGCTATTGTATGATGCCGGCTGTCTGAATAGGCTGAACTTACCATTAATATGCAATCTCATGTGATGCAATTTGTATGATATCACATGATATCATATGATATCATAATCGCCTTTGGGCAGCATCATATGATATGCCAGTCTCTGTTTTAATGTAGGTAGGATACTAAATTGACGCTTTATAAGTAAGTAAATAAATGGTATGCCGTGAGGTTTTTAAGTAAATGAATAAATGGTATGTCGTGAGGCGTGAGGTTGAGGGGCCAGCCCGTTTGCTTGCACTGGGGCCAACCACCAATGATGCTGTATTATTACGTACAAGTCCTATTCAACGTCGCAAGCGATGCGGAAATTGGGCGGGGTGTGTTGGCAACGGAACGGACAGGTGGCAACGATTGTTGAAGCCAGTTAGTTATGACTTCAGAGACAGTTGGCTTCAATTTCAGGCTTCGATTTTTCGGTCGGACGGTCAAACAGACAAGTGGAAAACCCTTAGGGGCTCCCGCCCCCCAGGAGGGGGGGCTCCGCCCAAACTCTGGTAGCATGTTGTCACCTGCATAGCATGAACTCTGGGTTCCTGTCATTTATGATTTGTTGGGGTTCCGTTCACTAGTGCATGTTTTGTATACACTGTTTTGTACAAAAAAACACTAGTGAACGGAATTTTGAATGGCTGTTTTGTACACTGTTTTGTACATTGTCTTGTACACTGTTTTGTACGCTGTTTTGTACACTGTTTTGTATACAGCCATTCCCAATACCGTATTTAAGTTGGGCAGTTATATTTAACATATTCGGCTCCGCAAGCTCTAGACAACCTGCCAACCTGAACAACAATCCAATGCCCACCACACACACACACACACACACACACACACACTCCGCTGCCCACCACTTCTGCTCACCACATTGGCAGACGATTTGTTGGGAACAATTTATTGAGGTTCAGCTCACTGGTGCTTCATTCTTTTAATTGCCTTTTCTGTTAGTAAGGTTGGACAAGTCAAGTTAGTTAAGTTTGTTGGGGTCCAGCTCACTAATGCTTGTTTTTTGCTTTTTGTGTGTATGTGTGTGTGTGCATGGGGGGGGGGGGGGGGGGGGGGGGGGGGGGCACCGGATGTTTTTTGTTTTTTAAGCTGCCTTACCTGTTATGAAGGTTGGGCAAGTCCCTCTAGCCTATTTGGCTACCCCTGGACTGTAAAATACAGACAGGCATACAAACATAGATACATAGATACATACCTTCCAAGTCCTTTCGGCCTATTCGGCTACCCCTGGACTGTAACAAACACGTATACATTCCTTCCTTCTAACAGTGTGTCTTTACACGTGTGCAGGCTGGCTATTGCCTTGAAAGCGCTGTTCAAGGAGGTGGAAGCTGATATGGAGTTTGGATCTTTTGCTGTTCTCTTTGCCCCTAAGGACTTGCCGACCGCGCAACAGCAAGGGCCGCAGGTTGCCCCTAAGGAATTACCCAGCCAGCAAGGGCAGCAGCCCACCTCCCCTTCACCAGTCGGAGGGGGTCGTGCAATTGTGCAAATCCAGATGGGTGGGTGCAGTGGTTATTTCTCTGTGGGGTCTATTTGCTTTTCTATCAGTCGCTATGTCGGTTGCCTCTACAGAATTGCCCACCCAGCAAGGGCAGCAGCCCCCCCACCCCCACCCCCACCCCCCGTCTCGTCAGAGGGGGTCATGCAATCGTTCAAATCCAGATGGGTGGGTGCAGTGGCTATTTATCTGTGGGGTCTATTTGCTGTTCTATCAGTCGCTCTGTTGGTTGCCCCTAAGGAATTGCCCACCCAGCAAGGGTAGCAGCCCACCTCCTAATCTCACGTCGGAGGTGGTCGTGCAATCGGTCAACTCATGATTGGTGGGTGTAGTGGTTCTTCTTTCTAGGGGATTTATTAACTTTCTATCAGTTGCTCTAATGATCGGCCTGGTGGATGGATGGATGGATGGATGGGCAGATTGATTGGTCGGTTGGTTGGTTGAGTTGTTGGTTGGTCAGTTGGTTGTGTACGTGGGTGATCAGTTTGTGTGTTGACCAACTGATTAGCTGATCAACTCGTTTGAGTCTCTTACGTCCTTTCACAGCAGGCACCCACGTTAGAATTCTGCACTGCTCTGGTTCCGGTATTCTGTGTAAATTTCAGTATTGTGTGCTGCTATCAGTATCCAGAGTCAATTTCAATATTCTGTGCCGATTTCAGTATTTTGTGCCGATTTCAGTATTGTGTGCTGCTATCAGTATTCTGTGTCGATTTCAATATTCTGTGCCGATTTCAGTATTGTGTGCTGCTATCAGTATCCTGTGTCGATTTCAATATTCTGTGCCGATTTCAGTATTTTGTGCCGATTTCAGTATTGTATGCTGCTATCAGTATCCTGTGTCGATTTCAATATTCTGTGCCGATTTCAGTATTTTGTGCCGATTTCAGTATTGTATGCTGCTATCAGTATCCTGTGTCGATTTCAATATTCTGTGCTGATTGAAGCCTTCAGTGCTGATTTCAGTACTCTGTGCTACTATCATTATTCTGTGTCGATTTCAATATTCTATGCTGCTATTAGTATTCTGTGTCGATTTCAATATTATGTGCTGATTTCAGTATTGTGTGCCGATTTCAATCTTTTCTGCCGATTTCAGTATTCTGTGCCGATTTCAGCCTTCAGTGCTGATTTCAGTTTTCTGCACTGGTATCAGTATTCTGTGCCGATTTCAATATTGTGTGTTGCACTAATGTACGGAACAGAACACAATCTAGTGCATAGCCTGCCAAATGGAAACCCATGCCCCCACCCACCCACCCACCCACCCACCACCACCACACACACACACACACACACACACCGACTACTCGTGCTCGCTGATTTAGTGATGTCAGTTTTCTGTGCCTCACTACTGCTGCCCTCAGCGGAAAACACACCCACTTGTGCATAGCTTGCCAAATGAAAACCCATGCCCCCGACTACTAATTCTCGCTGATTTCAGTATTCTGTGCTGCACTTCTGCGCACCCTCAACAGAACAAACTGAACTAACACATATACACACTCACCAGCGCCCAGCTTACCAAATGGAACCTCATACCCCTGACTACTAGTGCTCGCTGATTTTAGTGATTTCAGTATTCTGTGCTGCACTACTGCCTACCCTCAAAAGAACACACACATACACATATACACATAGTATGCATGTATGTATGTTACAGTCCAGGGGTAGGCCAAATAGGCTAAAGGGACTTGCCCAACCGTTAGAGGAAGGGCTTAACAATAAAAAGCACTGATGAAATGAACCCCAAACAATTGTTTTCCCGACAGGGTCCCTGAGTTCATGCTACACACACACACACAAATACACGCATACACACCACACACGTACACCACCGCCTAGCTTGCCAAATAAAAACTCATGCCCTCTCTCCTTCTCATGTATGACAGGCAATATGCGCAATGGGCCCCGTCACAACAACATGGCTCTGTACGTTGTTCTAAACAGAGAGCAGGTGAGTGAGAGAGTATGCCATATCCTGTTTTCAACAGAGAGCAGGTGAGTGAAAACATATGTCACCACTCTGTATCCTGTTTTCAACAGAGAGCAGGTTAGTGAAAACATATGTCACCACTCTGTATCCTGTTTTCAACAGAGAGCAGGTGAGTGAAAACATATGTCACCACTCTGTATCCTGTTTTCAACAGAGGGCAGGTGAGTGAGCAAGTATGTCGCGTCTGTGTATGCGGTGCTCAATAGGCAGTGAGTGAGTTGTGTGGGTGTATTGTGAGTGTGCTCAATAGAGAGCAGGTGAGTGATCACATATGGCACCACTCTGTATCCTGTTTTCAACAGAGGGCAGGTGAGTGAGCAAGTATGTCGTGTCTGTGTATGCGGTGCTCAATAGGCAGTGAGTGAGTTGTGGGTGTATTGCGAGTGTGCTCAAGAGAGAGCAGGTGAGTGAAAACATATGGCACCACTCTGTATCCTGTTTTCAACAGAGGGCAGGTGGGTGAGCGAGTATGCCAAGATTATGTATGCTGTGCTCAGGAGAGGGCAGGTGAGTGAGCGAGTATGTCATGGCTCTGTATGCTGTGCTCAAGAGAAAGCAAGTGTGCTCGGTGGACAGTGCGCGTGTTGTGAGTGTATTGCCAGTGTGCTCAATAGAAACCAGGTGAGTGAGCAAGTTTACCATGTCTCGGTTAGTGTACTACTAAGCGCGCTCGGCAGCACGGTTCCGCGCTGCCTTTTTGAGCCCCTCAGTGCGTTTCGCGCAGTTTTTTTCACCCCCCCTGTGGGCGCAGCACACAGTTTTTGCGCTTTTTGCACCAAAAAGCGCTGACCAATTTGACGTTTGTGCGCTTTAAGCGCTGACTGATTTGGCAAGAAGTAGTACCCCGGTCCTGGTATGCTGTGCTCAAGAGAATGCAAGTGCGCTCAATAGACAGTGAGTGTGTTTTGAGTGTATTTGGAGTTTGCCCTAGAGAGAGTATGAACCATTGAACAAATGGACATATGAATCAGCAACATAATGAACTAGTGAATGAATGAACCAATGAACAAATGGACAGCTGAATAAACACAATAATTAACTAGTGAATTAATGAACTAATGAACAAATGGGCAAACAAATCAACAAAATAATGAACTAGTGAATGAATGAACCAATGAACAAATGGACAACTGAATAAACACAATAATTAACTAGTGAATTAATGAACTAATGAACAAATGGGCAAATAAATCAACAAAATAATGAACTAGTGAATGAATGAACCAATGAACAAATGGACAGCTGAATAAACACAATAATTAACTAGTTAATTAATGAACTAATGAACAAATGGGCAAACAAATCAACAAAATAATGAACTAGTGAATGAATGAACCAATGAACAAATGGACAACTGAATAAACACAATAATTAACTAGTGAATTAATGAACTAATGAACAAATGGGCAAACAAATCAACAAAATAATGAACTAGTGAATGAATGAACCAATGAACAAATGGACAGCTGAATAAACACAATAATTAACTAGTGAATTAATGAACTAATGAACATATGGGCAAACAAATCAACAAAATAATGAACTAGTGAATTAATGAACTAATGAACAAATGGGCAAACGAATCAGCAAAAGAATGAACTAGTGAATGAATGAACCTATAAACAAATGGAGAAGTAGATAAGCAAAAGAATTAACTATTTAATTAATTAACCTATGGACAAATGGACAAATGAATCAGCAAAAGAATGTACTAGCGAATGAATGAACCTATAAACAAATGGACAGATGAATGAACAAACGTATGAACTAGTGAATGAATGAACCAATGGTTGACCAAACCAATGAATGAGTGAATGAATGAATGTCAGAATCCCGACTTGTGCGGAATCCAAAAAAGGAAGCTCACCACAATGATGTTCATGCCCCCCACCCACCCACCCACCCACCCCACACACACACATACACACATACATGCCTATCCACTGACCCACTCAAGCACCCCCCCACCCTCACCACCACCACCACCACCACACATACATATTGAAATTGAAATTGTTACATCCGTGTAATACAGTTACTCACAAGACGTGATGTTAAGGACACCACAGCGTAAGCCGGAGCTAGCTATTGTCACCGTCACACACATACATACGTACCTATCCACTGACCCACTCAAGCACCCACCCACCCACCACCCACCACCACACACACACACACACACACATACATACGTACCTATCCACTGACCCACTCAAGCACCCACCCACCCACCACCACCACCACACACACACACACACACATACATACGTACCTATCCACTGACCCACTGAAGCACCCACCCACCCACCACCACCACCACACACACACACACACATACATACGTACCTATCCACTGACCCACTCAAGCACCCACCCACCCACCACCACCACCACACACACACACACATACATACGTACCTATCCACTGACCCACTCAAGCACCCACCCACCCACCACCACCACCACACACACACACACACATACATACGTACCCATCCACTGACCCACTCAAGCACCCACCCACCCACCACCACCACACACACACACACACACATACATACGTACCTATCCACTGACCCACTCAAGCACCCACCCACCCACCACCACCACCACACACACACACACACACATACTTACTATCCGCTGCCCCACTCAAGCACACACCCAACCCACCCCACCACCAACCACCACACACACACACACACACATACATACGTACCTATCCACTGACCCACTCAAGCACCCACCCACCCACCACCCACCACCACACACCCCTCACACATACAATACGTCCCTAATCCACTGACCCACTCCAAGCACCCACCCACCCACCACCACCACACACACACACACACACACACATACAACGTACCTATCCAACTGACCACTGAAGCAACCCACCCCCCCACCACCACCACCACCACAACAACACACACATACTACTACCTACCACGACCCACTCAAGACCACCACCACCCACCAACCACACACACACACACACATACCTACGTACTCTCAATCCACTGACCCCTCAAGCACCCAACCCCGACCCCCAACCCACCACCACCACACACACCCCACCCACATACATACGTAACCCATCACTACCCAACTCAACACCCACCCACCACCACCACCACACACACACACACACACATACATACGTACCTATCCACTGACCCACTCAAGCACCCACCCACCCACCACCACCACCACACACACACACACACACACACATACGTACCTATCCACTGACCCACTCAAGCACCCACCAACCCACCCCCCACCACCACCACACACACACACACACATACATACGTACCTATCCACTGACCCACTCAAGCACCCACCCACCCCACCACCACCACACACACACAACACGCACACACACATAGATACGTACCTATCCACTGACCCACTCAAGCACCACCCACCCACCACCACCACCACACACACACACACACATACATACGTACCTATCCACTGACCCACTCAAGCACCCACCCACCCACCACCACCACACACACACACACACACATACACTACGTACCTATCCACTGACCCACTCAAGCACCCACCCACCCACCCACCACCACCACACACACACACACACACACACATACATACGTACCTATCCACTGACCCACTCAAGCACCCACCCGCCCATCCGCCCGCCCTTGTACCCACTTCTGTACCTGCCCACCGCCGTACCCCCCCCTGTATCAAAACCGCTATTATATACGTCCTGCTATGCTATTCATGCCCCTTAAGCCTATTTGGCCTACCCCTGGACTGTAACATACATGCATACAGACAGACAGACAGACAGACAGACAGACAGACAGACAGACACACACACACACACACACACAGACACACATCTATACATATGTAGACAAACATGGATTCCGGCGAATCCGCATGCCGACGCTAGCTGGCTATCGGCTAAATTAGCGGGTTACTAATAGCGTATCACCCAACTCCCCACCCTGGCTATCGGCTGAATTAGCGGGTTATTAATAGCGTATTGACTGAGCCGACTTCGAGTGTGTAAAATTCAAATTCCCAATTGAGTTTTCAGCATGCAACTTCCACTCCTCCGCATCAAGATTACACCTGCGCGCCATCGCCCTTTCCGCCCTGTCCGCCTTATCCTGCGATACCCTACCCTACCCTGCGATTCGCGATCCGGAACAGGCTCCCGCGTCATGCCTGCCAGAATTTAAGAACTCCTCGGTCAACTTCGTCTTCAACAGACGCTTAGATGGCGCTCGGACTGTAAGTGTACAACCTATAGCTTCTCGAGGCCTTCATGCAGCACCAAACAGCGATATTAGATGCCAGAAGAGCCGCTAACACTGCCAGCCGTCGTGCAAGGCGAGCTCGCCTGAGCGTTGAAGACGTTAACGAGATTAACAAGCGTCAACTTCTTGCCCGTGCTGCTGACCCACTACAGCGTGGGGCTGTTAATGAGGCCCTGCAAATTCAGCA
This sequence comes from Chlamydomonas sp. ICE-L, assembly GCA_013435795.1. Classification (NCBI taxonomy): domain Eukaryota; kingdom Viridiplantae; phylum Chlorophyta; class Chlorophyceae; order Chlamydomonadales; family Chlamydomonadaceae; genus Chlamydomonas; species Chlamydomonas sp. ICE-L. The sequence goes on along the minus strand of JACBWV010000394.1, from coordinate 1,517,962 downwards.
TTAGCGAGGTTGACCAGATGTAAGGCAAAGTTTTCCAAACTGGGCCAATGCACCATAAGAAGCTGCACGTTTGTAGCTTTGCAATCGTGCAGAACCGGTGCTCTTGGCGTGATCAGAATCAGAGCGTTCGCATTTTTTGTCGTTGCAATACACAGCCTGCAATTTCCGCACGATCACAGCCCACAGCTGGAGTGCAGTGTACGAGGTAGGGATAAGGGAGGTAAGTGTGCGTGCGATTCGGTGGTTAGGGAAAGGGACGGTGGGGGGGAAGGGGGGAGCGTGTGTGGATGGGGTGGGGATAGGGGTAGGGAGAGGTCAGAAAAAGTAAGGGATAGTGTTGGTCTGGCTAGGGGTGGGTTGGAATGGTATGTGTGGTAGGGGTGGGGGGCCACAGCTTAAGTGAAGGGGAAAAGGAAGGGAGAGATGTGTATGTGGGTGTATGTGGGTGCGGGGGGGGGGGGGGGGGGGGGGGGGGGGGCATACAAGGTCTTGACCCCTTCTGTAACCCTGAGCAGGCCAATGGACCTGGGTGGGTGGGGGGTTGCCACCGGCCACACGGACAATGTACTAGTACATACATACATACATACATACATACATACATATATACATACATCTATATATATAAAGAAATCATGGTCGTGGTCGCGGTCGTGGTCGTGGTGGTGTCATCATCGCGTACCCACGTGCCATGGGCGTGCGAAGTGTAACCGACTTGCAACCGACTTTCCGTACACCCAAGTCTTCGCCCAGTGATTTCAATTGCCGAAACAGCAGATGCGCTAAGCTATGCGCGCGCGCTCATTTCATGTCCACAACTGCCTCCCAATCTCCCATACTGCGACTGCAATGAGTTGCAATGAAATGAGTGAGGAGATCCTCTCCTCGGAGGTCATTTGCTGACCCTCAGATCGCTTTGCACGGCGCTCGGAATAATAGTTTTCAGTGTATTGCTTCACGGAGCGACCTGCGGCTCATGCTCTAGAACTTTCATTTCGGCTCATGATTCTGCTGGCCCTTGACTTTCACTTGGCTCACGCATGCGCACTTCTTTCTTCATCTCAGCATTACATTCGTCATCGCATTATGCTATCACATAGCCTGAGTCGCTATCACATCGCCTGATTCTTGATTGGAGGTAGTTGACTTCCATTCTCCAGCCTTTCTGCAGGCTCTATTGATAAATTCATCTTGCTGCGAGCTTAGACACAGGCGCGGCTCATGGTATCTCTGCACGATCTAAGTCCCTGCAACCCTGTGACGTTCTTCCGACGTCCAACTTCCTTCTTGCTGCGTGCTCCTCGCACCGCCTGCAATACCTCTTCAAGATCTTCCCCCCCACCCCACATCACTCACACCCTGCAACGATAAGGTTATTTTCGCGCTGAGCTGTACCGAGTGCGTGACAGAGTTGACCGAGCGAAGGCCCTTTCGGGAAACAGCTTGCACGCCCAACTAGGTATCTATGCGCGAAGAGGAAGCTACAGGTAAGCCCCTCTGCTCTCGCGCAATTCCGATATTTCAAGCTGAGTCTGAAACTACGCAGACGTTCGTTTGCAATTTCCAAAAGTCTTCGCATTTCCGCGTCTCTGACGAAACGTCTCAACGTCTGCGCGATTTCGAACTCAGCTGGAAACATCATAATCGCTTCTGTCAAACCCATCTGCTAAAGTGGCCGAGAGAAGATCAGATTAATGGGAACGGAGAAGCAGGGAAGTGCGTGTGTGTTGGCGGGTAAAGGGGTGAGGCAAATTTGAGATTGGGCCTGGATCGAGGTTTGGGCAGAGTGGGGGACTGTGTGTGGGGTGGGGGGGGGGGGGGGGGGGGGGGGGGATGCATGGGGAGGGATTAGTGTGTGGTTTGTTGGTGCTGGGGGGGGGGGGGGGGGGGGGGGGGGGGGGGGGGGGGCAGATGCGTCAGCATTTGAAGTGGGGGAAACATGATGACTGTGTTTATGAGAGGGGTGGAGGTGAGGACATATGTGTAGCCCATTCTGTAACCCAGCCCCACGGGCACCCTATTATGATTGGGGTAGGGGTGATGTGTGTCTGTGTGGCCACCGGCCACACGGGCTACCGTACTAGTACATACATACATACATACATACATACACCCACCCACCCACCCATCCATCCATCCATCCATCCATCCACTCACCCTCCCACTCACCCACCCATCCATCCACCCCCTCACCTCCTCACCCACCCATCCATCCCTGCGCACACAGATTTCCAGCCTACAGGATGTCCGTGGAGGAGACAGCGCCCGGTTGTCTGTCCTCACCTCGGATTTCGGTGTCAAATTGATCAACCGCTTGGGTCCCGACCCTGAGCTGGAGGCCCTCCTGAAGTTGATATCTGTTGAAAGGAAGGTGGTCCAAGATCTGGTGCAAGCCATTCCTCCGGTGTGGGCACCAGACCAAGCCCAAGGGGGGCCTATCCAGAATGGAGAAGACATTGCCGTGCGTGACAGCTCATCGGACTGGGACTCGAGTGACGGGGACTACGAAGAGAATGGGGGGGGCAAGCCTGGCCTGAGATGGGGAACAGTGATGTAGCTTGGGGCTGCCGGGGTTTAGCGTTTAGGGCTAGCCCTGCATTCATGCACTGCCATGAGGAATTGAGGAGGAGGGGGCGAAGTCTGGCCTGGGATGGGGAACGGTAATGTTATTTAGGGCTGGCATAGCCTTGCGTGCAATTGCTCCCATGAGGAAGAGGGGGTGAAGCTTGGCCTTCTTTGGGAAACGGTGATGTTTTTTAGGGCTGGCATAGCCTTGCATGCAAATGCTCCCATGTGGAAGAGGGGGCGGATCCTGGCCTGAGATGGAGAACGGTAATGTGTGTGTGGGGGGATATCCCCTAATAGCACCAATGGACTGGTCTTTAGTAGAGGAACGCCCCATTTTAACTCTCATCCCATTAAGATGGCTACAAAAATTCCAGTTGTACCTAATTGTATTTAAAAGATAGCGATTCCCTTTACCCCCCCCCCCCCCACCCCACCCCACCCCACCCCCCACACACCCACACACATACACACACACCACCCCAAGCTTGGAAGGACCATAACTTTTTTCCTACTGGGAAAAAGCAAGACCTTATTCTTCATCCTCACAACAAGCTCTGCATATTTGGGGCATGGGTTCATACACATTTTTGTGCTTCCCCCACCCCCACCACCACACACACACAGCCTGTCGCGTGAAAAAAGCAAAATGCCAGCTGCACCTCTCCTTCTGGAATGAGTCACTCAGTGCGGTATTAAAAATTTGCCTAAAAAGTGGGACGGAAGGGTAAAAAGAGAGTTCCGGTATGGCCAGCCAATCTCAGGAAGGCCATTGTCCTACCCTGAATGAGTGCTTTTTTTGTTGCTTCGGCACCATTTGGCTGACGCATGTGCACTAGGTGCGCCATCTCTTCCTGCTGTTGCATCGCCTTTGTCATATTAATGCCAGTTATTTGGCTTTTATGAAAACTTCATGACCATTCCGTCTCGCTGGGCGGTCAACTACCAGTATTTTCATAGTGGAATGCTTACCCCGGGTCTATCTGAGAAAACAGGAAGAACTGAAAAAGAGCAACTAAAACTAAAATAATTAAGGAGAAAAGGCACAGGAGTAAAAAAGGGGGGGAAAACTATCCCTAGAAAAACCCCTCCCCCTCCCCCCTCCCCCTCCCCCCCCCCCCCTGAAACATACGAGGCACTACTGGGCACTGCTTGAAATTATGTATAGATATTGGGTCTCTACAATATGGCGTACACAAGGGTCTCCTCAGAATTCCCTGACATACCACCCATGGTCACCCATTCACCTACCCACTCACCCATTTATCCACCCACCCACCCACCAAAGGGGGAGGTTCTTATTGCACGAGGTCAAAAAGGGTGCCATTGGACTACCCTTGCTAAGGCCTACTCCATGGGTGGTCTCAGAATATCATTTGGAGGTCTGAGTAATATAGAAAACAACTGAGGAGCCCCCCCCCCCCACCCACCCACCCACCCACCCACCCACCCACACACACACACACACACACACACACACACACACACACACACATGACGTGCTCAGAATGACCTGAAAATTGATCAAACTATCAATATGTAAGTATGATACATGCCATTATAGCCCCATTATCAAAATAAATCATGGGGAGAAGTGAACATTTTGAGGCCTTGACACCTCCTGAAAGGCGACTAGATGAAAGGCTGTAGACTGCTGGTCGGAGGCGAAGAAGAGACGAGAGCAGACCAGAACTGATCACTGGGTGTAGTTGATTACACGAGAAAAACACTCAGGATACTTGTAGCTCAAAGCTTGCTATGGTAACAGGTGCTACGAAGCTTCACAATTGTAACCGATTAACACGGAGGGGGGAAGTTGTGGGGTAGCCACTCCGGGCCAGGGGTGAAAATCTGCAAATCAGATTTCCTTTTCGAACGCAGATGGCTTACCGTTTGAATTCAAGTTCACAGTCATAGGGGAAGCTGCCGGCCTCTTACAGCTTATCTCGGGAATCCTGCTGCTGCGCGTGCACGACTAGTAGGCTCTGTCTACACGTGACAAACAGCTTCATATCTCAAAAGCAAACCAACCTACGGGACTGACGCCAGCTTTCGCCTCGGGCCTTTGCGCACCACCCCACCGTAGCTAACGCAGACATGTGGCTTGAGCCACTCCCCTCTGATCCTTCTGAGCCACACCCATGAGCCACACCTATCGTCCAAACGCCCTCGTAGGTGTAGGCCCCGTCGGTTTTCGTGTCGGCATCAAATACAGACCCATCAATACGACCGAGTTGACCAGGGGCCGCTGGAGTTGACAGCTCGCGCGAGTATCTTTCTCGCGAACAGCTGCTCCTCAATTATTTTATCTCACCGAATTCGAGACCTTTCTGCATCAACCTTTAGCGATAAATGCGGTCGAGAGGATTTGCCATGGGCCGGCCTGCCCGGTCTTCCAGATCAGCCACGCTTTTAGGTGCGGAAGTTACCTCGAATTTTTCAACGATTTGAGGCCTGCTGCATATAGCCGGCCCATGCACAATTTCGGCACGCTTGAAGATGAAATTCATGCATACTGAGGAGTGCAATCTTCGTGCATTCATGCATGCCAGCATGTGTGAGGGAAGAAATGCAAGGGCAGAGTGTGTGTGTGTGAGTGAATTTGTGGTGAGGAAGGAATATTTGAGGGTCTTGGTGATGGGTGAGAGTCCAAAATGCTCAAGGAGGGATCAGTTGTGGCATTCTAGCATCTGCATGCCTGCCAGGCAGCAAACAAAAAAATGCATTTTCATCCCACATGGTATGTGTGGTCAGAAAGGGGCCTGTGTGTGTCTTGGTGATGAGTGAGAGTCGTTCATACTCAAGGTGGGATCAGGTATGGCATTTATCATCTGTATATGAGCCAGCATGCCATACAAAATATATACATGGGCATTTGCATCCCCCATGGTATGTGTGGTGAGGAAGGGACCTGTATGTGTCTTGGTGATGGCTGAGAGTCCCGAATGCTCCAGCTGGGATCAGGTGAGGCATTCTATCATCTGTATGTGTGCCAGCATGCCATACAAAATATATACATGGGCATTTTCATCCCCCATGGTATGTTTGGTGAGGAAGGGACCTGTATGTGTCTTGGTGATGGCTGAGAGCCCTTAATAATCAAGGAGGGATCAGATGCGGTGTTCTACCATCTGCATGCCTGCCAGCATGCCATTGCTTGTTTAGGCATGGGCATTTGCATCCCAAATTGTGTGTGTCATTTTGATGCATGAGAGCCCTTCCTATCCAAGCAGAGATCAGATGTGGCATTCTGTTATCTGTATGCCTGCCAGCATGCCAAACAAAAGACAGACATGGGCATTTTCATCCCCAGTGGTGTGTGTGGTGAGAAAGGGACCTGTATGTGTGCTGGCATGCCACACGAAATATATACATGGGCATTTTCATCCCCAGTGGTGTGTGTGGTGAGAAAGGGACCTGTATGTGTGCTGGCATGCCACACGAAATATATACATGGGCATTTTCATCCCCAGTGGTGTGTGTGGTGAGAAAGGGACCTGTATGTGTGCTGGCATGCCGCACGAAATACATACATGGGCATTTTCATCCCCAGTGGTGTGTGTGGTGAGAAAGGGACCTGTATGTGTGCTGGCATGCCACACGAAATATATACATGGGTATTTTCATCCCCAGTGGTGTGTGTGGTGAGAAAGGGACCTGTGTGTATCTTTGTGATGAGTAAGAGCCGTTCATAGTCATAAGGAGGGATTATATAAAGGATTTACATACTTATTACTTATTATTACTAATTATACATAAGGAGGGATTATATGTGGTGTTCTATCATCTGTATGTGTGCCAGCATGCCAAACACAAAATATGAATGGGCATTTTCATCCCCCATGGTGTGTGGTGAGAAAGGGACCTGTATGTGTGCTGGCATGCCACACGAAATATATACATGGGCATTTTCATCCCCAGTGGTGTGTGTGGTGAGAAAGGGACCTGTGTGTATCTTTGTGATGAGTAAGAGCTGTTCATAGTCAAGGAGGGATTATATGTGGTGTTCTATCATCTGTATGTGTGCCAGCATGCCATTGCTTTTTTAGGCATGTGTATTTTCATCCCAAATGTTGAGTGTCACGGTGATGGGTGAGAGCCGTTTATAATCAAGGCAGAATCAGCTGTGGCATTCTATCATCTGTATGCCTGCCAGCATGCCACACACAAATGGTCGTGCGCAATTTGATACCCCATCACATGGTATGTGTGGTGAGGAAAGGACCTGTGTGTGTTTGGTGATGGCTGATAGTCCTAACTACTCAAGGAGGGATCAGATGTGTTATTCTATCATTTGTATGCCTGCCAGCATGCAAAGAAACGAATACAATGGTTTGTGTGGTGAGAAAGGTACCTGTGTGTGTCTTGGTGATGGCTGAGAGCCCTTCATACTCAAGAAGGAATCAAGTGTGGCATTCAACCATGTGTAAGCCTGCCAGCATGCCATTGCTTGTTTAGGCATGCGTATTTTGGTATTTTCATCTCAAATGTTGTGTACCATGGTGATGCATGAGAGCCCTTCATACTCAAGAATGGATCAGCTGTGGCATTCTATCATCTGTATGCCTGCCAGCATGCCAAACACAAAATATGAATGGGCATTTTCATCCCCCATGGTGTGTGGTGAGAAAGGGACCTGTATGTGTGCTGGCATGCCACACAAAATATATACATGGGAATTTTCATCCCCCATGGTATGTGTGGTGAGAAAGGGACCTGTATGTGTCTTGGTGATGGCTGAGAGCCCTTAATAACCATGGAGGGAGCAGATGTGGTGTTCTATCATCTGTATGCCTGCCAGCATGCCATACAAAAATGCGTTTTCATCCCCAGTGGTGTGTGTCGTGAGGAAGGGACCTGTACGTGTCTTGGTGATGGCCGAGAGCCCTTAATAATCAAGGCAGGATCAGACGTGGCATTCTATCATCTCTATGCCATTGCTTGTTTAGGCATATGTGCATTCTCATCCCAAATGGTGTGTGTGGTGAGAACGGGGAGCACACACCCACCCCGGTAACTTTGCCTACGCCAGTCTCCACCCCGGAAAAACAAGAACAGACAATAAACGAATAACAAAAAAAAACCAGCCACAACCAGACCAAAACCCAAAAAAAAAAAAAAAAAAAAAAAAATAAACGAACAAAAAAAAGTAAACAACACACCAAACAAATACAACCAGACACACAAAAACACAACGGACCACAAAAACAAAAACAATAAAACAACCCCCCCACACCCACAGCCAACCCCCCACCCCCCAAAAAACAAACCACAAAACAAACCCAACCACACAAAGACCATCACAAAAACGGTACGCAAAACCCACCCCACCAGGCACAGCCCCCCCACCCCACAACAGGAACACACCAAACACCCAGCAAACAACACCACCCCACCACCACGAACAAAAACACTACACACACAATACCCCCTCTCCCCCCTCCCAACCCACCACCACCACCAGCAGCACCACCACCCACCCACCCACTCCCCGCCCGAACCCCTCACCCTAAGTTGGGGGTCGAGCAACACACCGACAACATCTCAGCTCCCTTTCCTTTGTACATTGCAGTTTTGCTTCAAATCCCTCTACCCACCCACCCCCACACCCCAGCCCACACCCCACACACCACACCACACTACCACCTTACACCACACACACCAAACACACCACACACACCTGGGACATCGCAGTTCTGCTTCAAATCCCACTACACACCCCACCACACCACACACACCACACACACCTTGTACATCGCAGTTCTGCTTCAAATCCCTCTACACACCCCACCCCCACCCCTCACACCACACCACACACCCCACCACACCACCCCATACCACACCCACCACACCACACCACAACGCACCCACCACCCACCACACCACATACCCATTTTACATTGCAGTACTGCTCCAAGCCCTGCTCCTGGCCGCCTCTGCACGCTCTGGCCAAATCACACTCCCGGATCATATCATCGAAAAACTCGAGCGAAATCTCGAGCAACGATACGCAAAACAAGGCAGGCCTACCAGCACCGAACATCGTCTACAGAAGAAGTCCAGAAAGGAAGAAAGTAGCACTCCCAGTACCCCGAGAGAACAAGCAAGTTCACCTGCAAGCCTTCAGCGAGTTGGCGGCACCGAACATCGTCTCCGGATGAAATCCAGAAAGCAAGAGATTAGCCCCACCGGTACCCCGAGAGAACAAGCAAGTTTACCTGCAAGCCTTCTGTCGGTGGGCGGCACCGGACATCGTCTGCGGATGAAATCCAGAAAGGAAGAGATTAGCACCCCCAGTACCCCGAGAGAACAAGCAAGTTCACCTGCAAGCCTTCAGCGGGTTGGCGGCACCGGACATCGTCTGCGGATGAAATCCAGAAAGGAAGAGATTAGCCCCCCCGGTACCCCGGGCACCCCGAAAGAGCAAGCAAGCACACCTGCAAGCCTCCAGTGGCTCGGAGAGAACAAGGACGTCTGGTCTGGGGGCAGGAACACCACACAAAACTGGAGTGCTGGGCTGATGAAAGACGGCGATCCTAGCCGGAGGAAGCCGGTTTTTGAAATGTCAGAGGAAGATCGAGAGGATGCTCGAGGGGCGGAGAACGTCGCTGGTGCTTTCCACTGGGCGGTGAGAATGCCCTGTGTTTTTTTACTTAGGATTTCTGTAGGCCAGGTTGCAAGCCAGGTCAAGTAGCAAGTTATTGTAGTGACAGAGGAAGATCGAGAAGGTGCTCAAGGGGCGGAGAACAAGGCTGGGGCTTCACTGGGCAGTGAGAATGCCCTGTGTTTTTTTACGTTACATTTCTGTAGGCCAGGTTGTAGGCCAGGTTGAGTAGTTATTTGTTGATTTGTCAGAGGAAGATCAAGAATATCGTGCTCGAGAGGCGGAGTACGTCGCTGGGGCCTTCCACTGGGTGGTGAGAACCCCCTGTGTTATTTATGTATTCATGCACCCACCCATCCATCCACTCACCCGCCCATCGACCCACTCACCCACCCATCTACATACCCACCCATCCACCCGCCCATCCACCTACCCACGCACCCACCCACTCATCCACCTACCCACTCAATCACTCACCCATCCATCCATCCACCCCCTCACCTCCTCACTAACCCATTACAACTCCCCCCATGGCCAGATTATCTCCTGCGAGCGTTCCCTGTGGGCTCCCTTCCTCTCCTCAACACTCATGAGCGCATTCATTCATGATGCACACCCACCCACCCACCTTCCCACCCACTCACCTACCCACCCACTTATCCACCCACCAATCCACCCACCCACCCACCCACCCACCCACCCATCCATCCATCCATGCCTTAGCTGATTGCAACTCCCCCCATGGCCAGATTATCTCCTGCGAGCTTCCCCAGCGGGCTCCCTTCCTCTCCTCAACACTCATGAATGCATTCCTTCATGGTGCACACCCACCCACCCACCTACCCACCCACTCACCCACCCACTCACCCACCCACCCATTCACCAGCCCACTCACCCACCCACCCACCCACTAATCCACCCACCCATTCACCTACCCACTCACCCACCCACCCATCCATCCCTCCACCCTCTCACCTCCTCACCCACTCATTCCACCCCCCACCCCCATGGCCATATTATCTCCTGCGAGCGTCCCCTATGGGCTCCCTTCCTCTCCTCAACACTCATGAACGCATTCCTTCATGTTGCCCTCCCACCTGCCCACCTACCCACCCACTTACCCACCCACTCATCCACCCACCCATCCACCTACCCACTCACCCACCCCACCCATTCGTTCACCCCCCTTACATATTCACCCACCCATTACAAATCCCCCCATGGCCAGATTGTCTACTGCGAGCGTCCCCTGTGCGCTCGCTCCCTTACTCAACACGCATGAACGCATTCCTTCATTGTGCACACCCACCTACCCACCTACCTACCCACGCAGCCACCGACCACCCTAGCCACCACATCCACCGACCCACCAGCGGCGACCTCCACAGACCCACCGACCCACCATCCCAGCGACCGGCCCACCACGCACCTCACCAGCGCATACCACCACAGACCCACCAGACGGCGATCCCACCCCGCACCCCCACACCAACCACCCGCCGACAGGCCCAACCCGCGCACCCCACCACGCGACCGTGCCCACCCCGCACCCACCCAGACACACAGGACACGACCCAACCGGCCGGCGACACACCCCGACGCACCCCGCACCGCACCCAGCGACCTGCCCGACTCCCGCACCCACCCAGCGACATCGGAACACCCCTCACCCACCCATTACCGACCACCCCTCACCCACCCATCTACGCTACCACACCGCACCCACCCATGGACCTACCACCCTCCAACCACCCATGCCATCCATGATCCAGATTATGCTCATGTGAGCGTCCTGTGGGCTCGTCTCCCTCTTTCAACACGGATGAACGCATTCCTTCATGGTGCACACCCACCCATCCACTCACCCACCCACTCATCCACCCACCCATCCACCTACCCACCCATCCACCTACCCACCCATCCACCTACCCACCCATCCACCTACCCACCCATCCACCTACCCACCCATCCACCTACCCATCCATCCACCCCCTCACCTCCTCACGGATCGATTACAACTCCCCCCATGGCCAGATTATATCCTGTGAGCGTCCCCTATGGGCTCGTTTCCTCTCCTCAACACTGATGAACGCATTCCTCCATGGTATGCAACCTGCTAGCATCACCATCATCTGGTGCAAAAAGTACGACGAAAATGACGTCCCAAGCTTTTTCAACAACCTCGAGTTTAGTCAGAAGGTAGGGTTGCGGTCTTTCATTTATATTGTATTGTTGCCTTGTTGGGGTGGCACTTTTTATTTTTTTATTTTTTATTATTATGATGATGATGATTATTAAAATTCAAATTAAATTGTACGTTTGCCTTTGCATGCGCTTCCATCGGTATCAAACTTGATTTTAAAGTGGGTGTCGAAATCTCTCCAAACCACACTTCCAAGATGGTGGCAATACTGGAAAGCGATACAATATAGTTTCAATGTGCACTTGGTTGCTTCAGGTTGGGCTGACTAGCCAGTCCGGGGAGCTGCCTTCACGCTGTTGCTCGTAGCTGAAAATAAAAGCTATGTTTTGTAGGCTCTAAATTACAGCAATTAAGTAGATGATTTGGATTTCGGTTTTCGAAATACTTTTTCGCAACACTACCAAGACGGCAACAATACTTCCTCCATCAAACTGCACTACCAATACTGTCACCTTCTAGGCATCCCCCTGAGCCAGCCACTGGGCCAAGCCCCAAGATGGCAACAAGACAGGAAAGCTAGCTGTGTCAGATTCAAGGTGCACTTGGTTGCATCAGGTTTAGCTGACTAGCCAGTCCGGATAGTTGCCTAAAAGCTGCTGCTCGTAGCTGAAAAGAAAAGCTACGTTGTGCAGCCTCTCAATAACAGGAATTCAGTAGATGATATGGATCACGGTTTTCCAAGCTCTTCGTAGTTCTTACCTCGACTTTGAGAATTTGGCCCGAGAATTCTGAAATTCCGGCCCGAGAATTGAGGTTTTCTGAGTTCTGAGAATTGTCAGAGATTTGGCCTGAAAAGGTGGTGGTACGAGCTACAAACAATGAGACCCAAATCCAAATCATCCGCTGAATTGCTTTAAGTAGGGACCAGCATATTATATGATGTTGTATACAAATGGTAACTTTAGCCTAGTCAGACTACCGGCATCATATGATATCATATGATAACATGTTGCCGTTCCCTAGCTTTACGAAATTGGTCCCACTAGGGCACTACTTTCGAGGCATAACAACCACTAAACTGTACACACACATTAGTAGGGAGAGGCATCTATCTATATTGAGATAGATCTATATAGATCTATATAGATCTATATTGGCGAAGCTGGATTTTTGAAAATCGGCATAGGGCACCTTACAAAAATCAAAATCTGGTTTTACAATTATGGCATAGGGCACCATATCAAATTGCAGGCGCTTCGACTGGATTTTCCGGTGTCTATCTGATGTAACTGCATATGTTGTAGATATACACAATATATCTATTTGCTATATATAGATCTATATAGATCTATATTTTTTGGCAATATAGATCTATTTGCCGCCCCACACACATTAGACTGTAAACAAACTACACGCCCTGGATTGCGCGGGCCAAGGACATAACAACCATTAGACTGTAAACACTAAACTGTACACAAACAACACACTCTGATTTGTGCAGGCCAAGGTTATAACAACCATTAGACTGTAAACACTAGACTGTAAACAAACAATATGCCCTGATTTGTGCAGGCCAAGGTCATAACAACCACTAGACTGTAAACACTAGAATGTAAGCGGTCGAGTCTGATCCGGCTGGCCCCAATACCATTTATATTTCTTTATACCATTTATCTTTCATTTCATGCCCTGATTTGCGCTTTTTCTTTTATATTTCATGTTTCAGGCCCTGACACATACTTTTTTTTCTTTTTCGTTTGATGCCCTGAATTACACTCTTTCATTTATAATCATGTTCCATGCCCTGAATGGATCTCTTTCTTTTGTTTTTCATGTTTCATCCCCTGCATTGCACTCTATCTTTTACAAGTCATGTTTCGTGCCCTGCTTTGCGATCTTTCTTTTGTTTTTCGTGTTTCATGCCTTCGATCACACTCTTTCCTATATATTTCGTGTTTCATGCCCTGCTTTGCGATCTTTCTTTTGTTTTTCGTGTTTCATGCCTTCGATCACACTCTTTCTTATATGTTTCGTGTTGCACGCCCTGAATCACACTCTTTCATTTATATTTCATGTTTTATGCCCTGATTTGCGCAGGCCAAGGTGCTCTATCTTCCTAACAGCATTCCGCAGAACAGTAACGGTCCAGTGATTTCATACATGCGAGCTCTGGCAGTCCCGGAGTATTTGGGTCAGCCTGATCTGCCTGTAAGCCTAGTTACGGGCGTGGGGGGTACTGGCTACTCGTTGGTTACTTGTTGTCAGCCTGATCTGCCCCTGTAAGCCTATCTAGGGCTAACTGCACAGAGCTAGTGGCATGTGGGGTGCTGCTTACTCGTTGGCTGACCCTTGGTTGGTCTTCGATTGGTGGTAGGGTTGTTGTTAGTTGGTCTTCGGTTGGTGGTAGGGTGGTTGTCAGGTGCTGGTGAACTGTTTTATGGTACATCAGAGCTCTGGTAGTCTCGGAGTGTATCGGCCGGACTGATCTACCTGTAAGCCTAGCTAAGGATGTGTGGGGTGCTGGTTACTCGTTGGCTGATTGTTGGTTGGTCTTCATTTGGTGGTAGAGTGGTTGTTGGGTGGTTGTAGGGTGCTGGTGTACTGTATTATGATGCATCGGCGCACTGACAGTCCTAGTGAATTTGGGTCAGCCTGATATGCCTGTAAGCCTAGCTGGGGGCGTGTGGGGTGCTAGTTGTTCGATGCCTTGTCGTTGGCTGGTCTTCATTTCGTGGTAGACTGAAGGTTAGGTGGTTGTTGGTTGGTCTTCGGTTGGTGGTAGGGTGGTGGTTGGGAGGTGGTGTACTCTGTTATGATGCTTGAGAGCTCTGGCAGTCCCGGAGTATTTGGGTCAGCCTGATCTGCCTGCAAGCCTAGCTAAGGATGTGTGGGGTGCAGGTCACTCATTGGCTTGTTGGTTGGTTGGTCTTCATTTGGTGGTAGAGTGGTTGTTGGTTGGTCTTCGGTTGGTGGAAGGGTGGTCGTTGGCTGGTCTTTATTTGGATGTTGGGTTGTTGTAGGGTGGTGGTGTACTGTGTTATGACTTATGAGTTATGATGCATCAGAGCACCAGCAGACACTAATATTTGGGTTTGCCTGGTCTGGCCTTTTTACCAGCCATAGGCATGTGGGGCTCTGCTTGCTCGTTGGTTTGTCTTCATTTGGTGGTAGAGTGGTTGTTGGGTGGTGGGGTGCTGTATTATGGTACATCAGCGCACTGACAGGCCTAGTGAATATGGGACAGCCTGATCTTGCATGTAAGACCAGCCATAGGCGTGTGGGGTGCTAGTTACTTGTTGGCTGATCGTTGCTTGGTCTCCATCTGGTTGTAAAGTGGAGGTTAGGTGGTTGTTGGTTGGTCTTCTGTTGGTGGTAGGGTGGTTGGTGGTAGGCTGGTGGTTGGTTGGTCTTCTGTTGGTGGTAGGGTGGTTGTTGGTTGGTCTCTGGTTGGTGGTAGGCTGGTGGTTGGTTGGTCTTCTGTTGGTGGTAGGGTGGTTGTTGGTTGGTCTTCCAGTGGTGGTAGGCTCGTGGTCGGTTGGTCTTCTGTTGGTGGTAGGGTGGTTCTTGGTTGGTCTCACGTTGGTGGTAGGCTGATAGTTGGTTAGTCTTCGGTTGGTGGTAGGCTGGTTGTCGAGTGGTTGTAGGGTAGTAGTGTGCTGTTTACTGTGTTGTGCACCGCTATTCATCCACCCACCCAGCTATCCGTCCATCCACCCAACCACCAACACACCCAACCATCCACCCATCCACCCGCCCATCCATATATCCACCAATCCTGCCACCCAGCCAGCCAGCCACCCATCCACCCGCCCACTCATTCTCTTACTCACCCATCCACCTATTCATCCACCCACACGTCCACCCACTCACCCAACCACACATTCACCCGCCCACTCACCCATCCATCCACCCACTCACCCATCCATATATCCACCCACATACCCACCCTTATGTCCACTCACTCCCCCATCCACTCACATACCCACCCTTATATCCACTCACTCCCCCATCCACCCACGTACCCACCCTTATATCCACTCACTCCCCCCATCCACCCACAATACCCACCCTTATTCCACCCTCAACATCCACCCACATACCACTTATCCACCCCCCCAGCCTCCACCCACCATCCCACCACCACCCATCACCCACCCACCTCTATCTATCCACCCACTCACACCCACCTATCTTCATCCACCCACTCACCCACCTATCTATCACCACCACCACCTACTCACCAATCAACCCACTATCTATCCATCACTCACCACCCATCTATCATACCCACCACTACTCACCCACCCATCTATCTATCCACCCATTCACCCACCCATCTATCTATCCACCCACTCACCCATCCATCCATCTATCTATCCACCCATCCATCCAAGCAGCCATCCACCCATCCATCCACCCACCCAGCATACCCACCCCACCTACACTTCATCAATGCAACCCACCCACCCACCCTTCCATCTATCCCCCCACCCCCCCACCCATCCTTCCATCTACCACCCCCCCACACACCCCCCCACCCCCATCCTCACCCATTTCCTCATTGCAGCTTTTGATAACGGAAGACGATGTTGCCTTTGCTGCGGGTTTTAACGCCAAGATTGCTACGGTGAGTACAGTGCTAATCTTTTCAGCTACGGGCAGCAGCTTCTGGGCAGTTGCCTTTGCCTCGCTTTTCATCGCCAAGATTTATACGGTGAGTGCAGTGCTGTTCTTTTCAGCTACGGGCAGCAGCTTCTAGGCAGTTGCCTTTGCCTCGATTTTCATCGCCAAGATTTATACGGTGAGTGCAGTGCTGTTCTTTTCAGCTACGGGCAGCAGCTTCTAGGCAGTTGCCTTCATACGTACATACATACATGCATACATACATACATACATACATACATACATACATACATACATACATACATACATACATACATATATATGTAAACATACATGGATTTCTCTATTGATATGTATTTGACTGGCCCTGACCGGCCATATCAGTCGCCGTGTCACCAAACGGTGGATCACACGCCTACCGGGATTCACGAAGGCAAATTACGTAAATTGCCCCCCCCCCCCCCCCCCCCCCCCCCCCCCCCTCCTCCCCCCCAACCTAATTAACCCTCCAGGGCCTGGATGATCGCTTATCACCTGGCTTCAATTCTCATAGTAATTTTCAAAATCGAGCAAATTTTGGACAATTTCCTTATCTTTCTTTCTCTCTTTCGCACACGGCAATGTCGTCATCTTCCTTCCGCATCATGCTTCAAAGGAAATTCAAATAGTTTCAATCCTTCTTCGACTTTTTTAGCTTCTAAGCTTACTTGAGCACACATGGCGCTCAGGCTCATCGTGTACAATTTGTTGCTCCTTGAGGCCATCATGGCGCACCAGCAGCCAATTTCAGAAGACAGAAGAGCTGCAAGCACTAACACTCAGCGAGCAAGGCGAGCTCTTCACAAAAACGAGCACATGAGCGATGCGAACCAGCGTCGATGTTTAGCCAAAGCTGCTGTGCCTCCAAATGAGCGCCAGGCCTTTACCCTGAACAGGCGCGAAGCTTATGCTGCCACGCATGCGTTTCTTCAGACCACTGGCATTACCTATCCCGCGACATGGCCCTTGCACCCCTCATCCAATCTCTTTCCATTGTTTCAAGCATTCATGCATCGATTGCTTAGCATGTTGTTATAGAGGACTACCTGCAAATTCCTGGTTAAAACAACAGCTGCAGACCCAACTATGTTGTGCGCAAAGAAGAAGCTGCGGGTATGTCACTTTATTTGCGATCGCGCACGCCCGGTATTATCAGCGGGGTCGGGTTCGCAAGTTGTTGACAGGTTGAATCCGCAGAATGCTCTTTATCCATCCACTCTAACCCTAACGAGCCGACCATGGGCAGTACTCGCTAGTGGCCGGTACTTGGGGTACCGCCCCTAGACAGGTACAGAGGGTCTCTGCATGATCTAGGCCCACAGCTGGAGTGAAAGGGATGATGTAGGGAGAAGGGGATTACGCGCTCAAGTGCCCTAGGAGAATGATTCGTTCATTGTGATGCTTGCATGTTTCGCCTGGATTTTTTGACGACAATTCCATTCCCAAACCTATGTTTGCGCACATGATTGGATGGTACGAATTTGAAATGATGACAATTGTTACCCAATAATTGTAGCTTTTGGCCCAAAAAGCACAAACCTTAGCTCCTTTTCTTGAATTGCGATGCTCATATGTGTTCTCGTGAGAAAATGTCCGGTATCAATAAGTCTTATAATTGTGATATGTTGTATAATGTTTCGTTTTTTTGTGATGTGAAGTGAAACCTGCAAAGTAGGTTGTGACACACACACACACACACACACGGACACACAGTTTTGACGGGCTAATCCCTCAATCAAAAAATTTGTAATTTTTTTCATTCGGGTACGCGCCTGCCGGTGCTTGGGGAAAGAGAGAGTGAGTGTGTGTGTGGTGGTGGTGGTGGTGGTGGGTGGTGGGGGGGGGGGGGGGGGGGGTCGAGGGGTGACCAACTCTTGGGGGGGGATGACTGGGGTGGGGGAAGGGGGGGGAATGAGAAAGTGTGTACATGGGGTGGGGTGAGGAGCAAGGAGAGATCGATAAATGGGTGGACGCTGTGGGTCTGGCTTGGGTTGGGTTGGAATGGTATGTGTGTGATACAGATGGGCAGGGGGGTACATACAGGAACGTAACCCGTTCTGTTACCCAGGCTATCACCCAGGGCCTGGGTAGGATGGGTGGGGGGTGGCCACCGGCCACACGGGCTACCGTACTAGTACATACATACATACATACATACATACATGCATACAAACAAGCATGTGTATGCTTCTGCTGTCCAGGTTATGAGGAAGGTTGCAAAACAGATTATGTGGTCAAAGAAAAATGACGATCCAGAAGCAGATTTCAAGAAACCAAACTGGATGGTGAACATCTATCGAGGGGGTGACATACAAGTGAGTGCACCTTTGAATTTGAATTTGAATCAGAAGCAGATTTCAAGAAATCAAATTGGATGGTGAACATCTATTGAAGAGGTGACGTACAAGTGATTACACTTTTGAATTTGAATTTGAATCAGAAGCAGATTTCAAGTAACCAAACTGGATGGTGAACCTCTATGGAGGAGGTGAAATAAAAGTGACTGGACCTGTGAATTTGGATTTGAATTTGAATTGTTACTTGGGTAATCAGCCAGCGCTGGGTTGCTCAACATCTTCCAATTACAAGTCCCCCGTGCAGTACCCAAGGAAACCAGGGAGCATACTAAACAGATTAGACAGTTTAAGCTCAGGCTGCTTTTTTATATATGCATTTATTCATGCATCTGCACTGCCTGGAAGCACTTGTTTATCATTCACCCCCCCACACACACACGACCCCCCCCCCCCCCTCCCCCCCCACACGCACACACACACATGACAAGCACAGGCTTGGTTGGTATAGTAGTACCAGCTTTGAATGAAATGTCAGGGGGTTCAAAACCTGTTGCTAGGTTCACGATTTCCTACCTGCCACCTCGAACCCGTTGCTTGGTTCATAATTTCAAGTCAGTATTCTGCATCACGAAGTTTACTCTCTGCTGTCGCGCGGAAGTCCAACCTCAGGCGCAGAAGCATTCTGGGAAAGCAGAACCCACAGTAACCTTCCCCACCCCGCTTCCCTGCTGCTACCCTCCCTATTTGTTGCCACCACTGCCGCCCCAACCCAACCCAACCCAACCCAACCCAACCACACACACATCTCCCCTTCTCCCCCCCCCCTAAATCAACCATTACCTATCTCCCCCCCCCCCCCCCCCCCCACACACACACACCACCCCCACGCACAGATCACGCTTGAACACTAACTAGGCAGACCGTGCTGTCGCGCTGTAGTCCGAGCTCAGGCGCAGTAGCGTTCTGGGAAAGGAGAACCCACAGAAACCTTCCCCATTTTTTTGTTTTTTCTTGAACTTGAACTTGGTTACATAGCTTCAGCTGCAAGCGAACATGAAGGTTTCTTCAACCTCAAGCCCCGTGGCAAGGCGTAACAATTTGCGATTTGCAATTCGCTAATCACCGCCCCTGCTCCTTCCACTTTATAACGGTTGCCTGATCGACCCGCCAGCCTGTCAGTCAAATCATGATAAAACAGAAAGCCCTATGGACCCGCCAGCCTGTCATCAAATCATGATAAACAGAAAGCCCTATGGACCCGCCAGTCTGGTCATCCCATAAATGAAACGAAAGCCAATGGACCCCCGCCAGCCTGTCGTCAAATAAGATAGACATAAAGCCATTGGACCCGCCAGTCCTGTCATCCAATCATGATGGGACACGAGCGCCATGGACCCGCCAGCCTGTCGTCCAATCAATGACTGAACATAGCCGCACCTCCCTGCCAGCCTGTCAGTCGAATCATGATGAAACAGAAAGCCCTATGGACCCGCCAGCCTGTCAGTCAAATAATGATGAAACAGAAAGCCATATGGACCCGCCAACCTGTCAGTCAAATCATGATAACACAGAAAGCCTCGCCGACCTGCCAGTCTGTCAGTCAAATCATGATAATACAGAGAGCCTCGCCGACCTGCCAGCCTGTCAGTCCAATCATGATGAAACAGAAAGCCTCACTTCCCCGCCAGCCTGTCAGTCAAATCATGATAAAATAGAAAGCCCTATGGACCCGCCAGCCTGTCAGTCAAATCATGATGAAACAGAAAGCCCTATAGACCCGTCAACCTGTCAGTCAAATCATGATAACACAGAAAGCCTCGCCAACCTGCCAGTCTGTCAGTCAAATCATGATAATACAGAGAGCCTCGCCGACCCGCCAGTCTGTCAGTCAAATCATGATGAAACAGAAAGCCATATGGACCCGCCAGCCTGTCAGTCAAATAAAGATAAAACAGAAAGCCATATGGACCCGCCAGCCTGTCAGTCCAATCATGATGAAACAGAAAGCCTCACCAACCCGCCAGTCTGTCAGTCAAATCATGATAAAACAGAAAGCCCTATGGACCCGCCAGCCTGTCAGTCCAATCATGATGGAACAGAAAGCCTCACCTCCCTGCCAGCCTGTCAGTCAAATCATGATGAAACAGAAAGCCCTATGGACCCGCCAGCCTGTCAGTCAAATAATGATGAAACAGAAAGCCCTATAGACCCGCCAACCTGTCAGTCAAATCATGATAACACAGAAAGCCTCGCCGACCTGCCAGTCTGTCAGTCAAATCATGATAATACAGAGAGCCTCGCTGACCCGCCAGCCTGTCAGTTCAATCATGATGAAACAGAAAGCCTCACCTCCCCGCCAGCCTATCAGTCAAATCATGATAAAACAGAAAGCCCTATGGACCCGCCAGCCTGTCAGTCAAATCATGATGAAACAGAAAGCCCTATAGACCCGTCAACCTGTCAGTCAAATCATGATAACACAGAAAGCCTCGCCGACCTGCCAGTCTGTCAGTCAAATCATGATAATACAGAGAGCCTCGCCGACCCGCCAGTCTGTCAGTCAAATCATGATGAAACAGAAAGCCATATGGACCCGCCAGCCTGTCAGTCAAATAAAGATAAAACAGAAAGCCATATGGACCCGCCAGCCTGTCAGTCCAATCATGATGAAACAGAAAGCCTCACCAACCCGCCAGTCTGTCAGTCAAATCATGATAAAACAGAAAGCCCTATGGACCCGCCAGCCTGTCAGTCCAATCATGATGGAACAGAAAGCCTCACCTCCCTGCCAGCCTGTCAGTCAAATCATGATGAAACAGAAAGCCCTATGGACCCGCCAGCCTGTCAGTCAAATAATGATGAAACAGAAAGCCCTATAGACCCGCCAACCTGTCAGTCAAATCATGATAACACGAGAAAGCCCTCGCCGGACCTAGCCAGTCTGTCAGTCAAATCATGATAATACAGATAGCCTCGCCGACCCGCCCAGCCTGTCAGTTCAATCATGATGAAACAGAAAGCCTCACCTCCCCGCCAGCCTGTCAGTCAAATCATGATAAAACAGAAAGCCCCATGGACCCGCCAGCCTGTCAGTCAAATCATGATGAAACAGTAAGCCCTAGAGACCCGTCAACCTGTCAGTCAAATCATGATAACACAGAAAGCCTCGCCGACCTGCCAGTCTGTCAGTCAAATCATGATAATACAGAGAGCCTCGCCGACCCGCCAGTCTGTCAGTCAAATCATGATGAAACAGAAAGCCTCACCGACCTGCCAGCCTGTCAGTCAAATAATGATAAAACAGAAAGCCATATGGACCCGCCAGCCTGTCAGTCAAATCATGATAAAACAGAAAGGCCTATGGACCCGCCAGCCTGTCAGTCAAATCATGATGAAACAGAAAGCCCTATAGACCCGTCAACCTGTCAGTCAAATCATGATAACACAGAAAGCCTCGCCAACCTGCCAGTCTGTCAGTCAAATCATGATAATACAAAGAGCCTCGCCGACCCGCCAGTCTGTCAGTCAAATCATGATGAAACAGAAAGCCATATGGACCCCGCCAGCCTGTCAGTCAAATATAAAGATAAAACAGAAAGCCATATGGACCCGCCCAGCCTGTCAGTCCAATCATGATGAAACAGAAAGCCTCACCAACCCGCCAGTCTGTCAGTCAAATCATGATAAAACCAGAAAGCCCTATGGACCCGCCAGCCTGTCAGTCCAATCATGATGGAACAGAAAGCCTCACCTCCCTGCCAGCCTGTCAGTCAAATCATGATGAAACAGAAAGCCCTATGGACCCGCCAGCCTGTCAGTCAAATAATGATGAAACAGAAAGCCCTATAGACCCGCCAACCTGTCAGTCAAATCATGATAACACAGAAAGCCTCGCCGACCTGCCAGTCTGTCAGTCAAATCATGATAATACAGAGAGCCTCGCTGACCCGCCAGCCTGTCAGTTCAATCATGATGAAACAGAAAGCCTCACCTCCCCGCCAGCCTGTCAGTCAAATCATGATAAAACAGAAAGCCCTATGGACCCGCCAGCCTGTCAGTCAAATCATGATGAAACAGAAAGCCCTATAGACCCGTCAACCTGTCAGTCAAATCATGATAACACAGAAAGCCTCGCCGACCTGCCAGTCTGTCAGTCAAATCATGATAATACAGAGAGCCTCGCCGACCGGCCAGTCTGTCAGTCAAATCATGATGAAACAGAAAGCCTCACCGACCTGCCAGCCTGTCAGTCAAATAATGATAAAACAGAAAGCCATATGGACCCGCCAGTCTGTCAGTCAAATCATGATAAAACAGAAAGCCCTATGGACCCGCCAGCCTGTCAGTCCAATCATGATGGAACAGAAAGCCTCACCTCCCTGCCAGCCTGTCAGTCGAATCATGATGAAACAGAAAGCCCTATGGACCCGCCAGCCTGTCAGTCAAATAATGATGAAACAGAAAGCCCTATAGACCCGCCAACCTGTCAGTCAAATCATGATAACACAGAAAGCCTCGCCGACCTGCCAGTCTGTCAGTCAAATCATGATAATACAGAGAGCCTCGCCGACCCGCCAGCCTGTCAGTCCAATCATGATAAAACAGAAAGCCTCACCTCCCCGCCAGCCTGTCAGTCAAATCATGATAATACAGAAAGCCCTATGGACCCGCCAGCCTGTCAGTCAAATCATGATGAAACAGAAAGCCCTATAGACCCGTCAACCTGTCAGTCATATCATGATAACACAGAAAGCCTCGCCGACCTGCCAGTCTGTCAGTCAAATCATGATAATACAGAGAGCCTCGCCGACCCGCCAGTCTGTCAGTCAAATCATGATGAAACAGAAAGCCATATGGACCCGCCAGCCTGTCAGTCAAATAAAGATAAAACAGAAAGCCATATGGACCCGCCAGCCTGTCAGTCCAATCATGATGAAACAGAAAGCCTCACCAACCCGCCAGTCTGTCAGTCAAATCATGATGAAACAGAAAGCCTCACCGACCTGCCAGCCTGTCAGTCAAATAATGATAAAACAGAAAGCCATATGGACACGCCAGCCTGTCAGTCAAATCATGATGAAGCAGAAAGCCTCATCGACACGTCAGCCTGTCAGTCAAATCATGACGAAGCAGAAAGCCTCATCGACCCGTCAGTCTGTCAGTCAAATCATGATAAAACAGAGAGAGCTATGGACCTGCCAGCCTGTCTACTAGGATTGCTCACACAAACGCACTGAATTCCAAATTTCCAACAAGACAGAGGTGACATAGAAAAGGAGCCTGTCTTCTTCATAAGATAAGGTCTGGAGGTCGTTGTTATCTGAGCAGGCAGAAAAGCAATACCCAAGACTGAGGCATAGACTAACGCCACGCCAAGTGCCAGTGAGCCTGTATTTCACACTATCAATGATGAGATAAAACGTAAATATGTTACACGTAATTAAACGTAAATATATATAGATATACAACTTACATGTATATAAACAGCATAAATATGTAAAATGTAAATAAACGTACATATATGTACAAACAACGTACAAAGAATATACATGTTTATAAAGCTGTATAAAGCGTAAATAAAACGTATATACAATAACCTTAACATGTTCAATAAACTTAACATATTTAATGAACTTAACATGTTCATCAACCTCTTGGTCACTTTGCTAATCCCCACCCTTGCTTCTTTCACCGTATACCTCATCCACCCGCCAGCCTGTCGATGAAATCATGATGAAGCAGAAGGCCTTGTGGAGGGATGGTAGGATGCCACGAGAAATGCCTGTGCGCCTTTATTCCGGGAGGAATGCCTACCATGTGAGTCGATTCCCCCCCCCCCCCCCCCACACACACACACACGCCACAATGGAGGGATGGTACGATACCACGAGAAACACCAGTGTGCCTGTATTCTGTGAGGAATGCCTACCATGTGATTCGACCTCCCCCACACCCACCCACCCAGCCCACCCACCCACCCACACCCAACTCATCCCACCTTCCAACAAAGAACAACCTTTCAATACAACCAATGGTCTAGCTAGGATTCTCAACTGAATCCATCCAACCGTGCCCGACCACATCCCCCATTTCAACATGCTCCCACATTGGTAGTTGGCATCAAAGGCACCTATTTTTCACCAGCCTGGGATTCTTAACCAATCTCCGCCACCAACACACACCCGCCCATGCACGACCCTGCTCAACCACACCACACCGCCACCCCAACTTTGCTATGATCCTTGCCCTGACCACATCCCCATCAACATGTTTCCTTATGTAGTTTGGCACGCAAGGGATCTTATTTTCACTAAACTGGGATTATGATTTATGATCCATATGCATTCTGTTACAACTGAGAAGGATATCCGGGGAAAGGCGGAGAATGGCCCCAAGAGCACCACCAACACCACCAACATCAACACCACCACCAACAACAACAACACCATCAACATCAACACCACCAACATCAACACCACCACCACCGCCAACGACAACAACAACAACAACAACAACATCAACACCATTAACATCAACACCACCAACACCACCAACACCACCAACACCACAGCCATCAACCCACCCGTAACCATCAACCCCCCCATCACCACACCCACCACCGTTACCATAAACCTCCCACCACCCCTCCAACACCCCCCCCACACCCCCCCTCACACCACACCACCTTCCCCCACTCCACCCCCCCCACCAACCCCCCATCCTCCACCAACACCCCCCCCCCCCTTCCCCCTCAACTCCCACCCGGCCCCACCGCACCTCATCACCACTCCCCACCCCCCCCCCCCCCCCACCCTCCCACCCCCCCGCCCCCCACCTCTTCCCCCCCCGCACCAACCCCCCCCCCCCCCGCTCCAACCCCCTCCCTCCCCCACACCCCCCCCCATCCTCCCCCCCCCCCCCCCTCCCCTTCAATCCCCCACGAAATCACACCAACACCACCCAACACCAACCCCAACAGCATCATCACCAACAACACCACACCACACCACCAACACTCATCACCAAAACACCAACACCAACACCACCACCACACGCAACCATCATCAACCAACACACCAACCCCAACACCACACCACCAACACATCCATCACCAAACCACACCCACCACCCCACACGCTAATCAACCACCACCACCACCAACAACAACAACAACACATCATCACCAACACCACCAGCACAGGCATCACCAACAAGAACATCAACAACAACAACAACAACAACAACAACAACACTAATACCACTAACATCAACAACAACAACACCAACAACACCAACAACACCACCACCAACAACAACAACAACAGCACCATCACCAGCAACATTAGCAAAACCAACAACACCAACAACAACAAAACCAACACCAATGAATTGAATTCTCGACCAAATCCATCCAACCGTGCCCAACCACATCCCCATCAACATGCTCCCACATGTAGTTTGGCACACAAGGCACCTATTTTTCACCAGCCTGGGATTCTAAACCAAATCTCAGCCAAATCTCAACCAAATCCATCCAACCGTGCCCAACCACATCCCCATTTACATGCTCATGTATGTAGTTTGGCACACAAGGGATCTTGTTTTCACCGGAAATGTCCATGAAGACGGCTCAACCTAATTTTCAACCGAGTCCATCCAACCGTGCCCGACCACATCCCCAACAACATGCTTGCATATGTAGTTTGGCACACAAGGGATCTTGTTTTCACCGGAAATGTCCATGAAGACGGCTCAACCTAATTTTCAACCGCGCCCTTCAACCACCGTGCAGAGCACGCTGGCTCTAAGATCCGCTGCGACCTAACTACAAGCACTGTCTGCAGCAACTCTTCCGACCGCACCATACAACTATGGCCAATCTTTGCGGCTGTATTTTGTCACCCTACACAAAACGTTGTGCACTGGCGCTGTAGTATTGTATACTTCCACCCACACCTGGAACTGGATGTTGCGTCAACAGCAATGGATTTGTGCCTCAATACAGGCATCTCTACTGGTGTCGATGGTTACTTTGTAGGAGCCCTCACATAATGCACACATGGCGCCCGCATGGACAGGTGAGAATTGACCCTAACAACAACAACACTGGTGGAGTGTGGTGAGTTAGGGGGGGGGGGGGGAGCTAGTACCTCTCATAGCCTAAGTACCCCCAAAGCCAGATCTACGCGGGTTTTAGGTTATAGGGGTTTTTAAGGTATGGGAGATCTGGCTTGTGGGTATGGCTTGTGGGTACTAGCATGTGCATCACCTCCGAGAGTGTGTGTGTGGGGGGGGGGTGGGCTAGTACTTCACTCCAAACTTGTGACCCGTAGCTTGGCCACCCCTTGGAGCTCGACGCCCTTGACTTGACACGACAATTCCGCCGTTGCATTTGGAAGCTTTACAACATTTCCTGGACTGATGGACATGGGGAGGGAGGGCTGTGGATTGTTGTCGCGGGGGCCCTGTTTCTGGGGCGGTGTGTGTCGGGGGGAGGTTGGTGGGGGCGGGGGGGGGGGGGGGGGTCTCTGTCGCTGGTGGTGTGGTGGGGGGGGGTCTCTATTGCTGGTGGGGGTGGGGGGTGGGGGTCTCTATTGCTGGTGGTGGGGGGTAGTGGGGTCTGCTTTGCCGTTGTTGCATTTGGAGCTCACCACATTCCAGGACTGTTGGACATGGTGAGGAGGGCTGTGGATTGTTGTTGAGGGGGCTCTGTGCTGGTGCTGGTGCGTGGTGGGGGGGGGGGGGGGGGTCTCTATTGCTGGTGGGGGGGTAGTGGGGGGTCTGCTTTGCCGATTTTGCATTTGGAGCTTACGGCATTCCAGGACTGATAGGCATGGTGGTGAGTATGGCCGTGGATTGCTGTCTAGGAAGCTCTGTGCTGGTGCTGGTGGATTGCTGCCTGTGTGCTGGTGCTGGTGGATTGCTGCCTGTGTGCTGGTGCTGGTGGATTGCTGTCTGTGTGCTGGTGCTGGTGGATTGCTGCCTGTGTGCTGGTACTGGTGGATTGCTGCCTGTGTGCTGGTGCTGGTGGATTGCTGCCTGTGTGCTGGTGCTGGTGGATTGCTGCCTGTGTGCTGGTGCTGGTGGATTGCTGCCTGTGTGGCTGGTTGCTTGTGGATTGCTGCCTGTTTGCTGGTACTGGTGGATTGCTGCTGTGTGCTGGTGCGGTGGAATTGCTTCCTGTGTGCTGGTGTCGGTGTATTGCGCCTTTTTGCTGGTGCTGTGTGGATTTGTTGCCTGGTGTGCTGGTGCTTGGTGGATTGCTGCCTGTGTGCGGTGGGCTGGTGAGATTGCTGCCTGTGGGCTGGTGCTGGTTCAGTTGTCTGCCTGTGGTGCTGGTTGCTGGTGGATTGCTGCCTGTGTGCTGGTGCTGGTGGATTGCTGCCTGTGTGCTGGTGCTGGTGGATTGCTGCCGTGTGCTTGGTGCTGTGTGGATTGTTTGCCTTTTGTTTTTGGATGTGTGTGGAGTATGGGCAGGCAATTCACCTCCCCCCCTCCTTGTGAGATTGACCCCACAACAAGCACTGTTGAGATTGACCCTAACATACGCGAAGCCTGTTGAGATTGACCTGTGTGCTGGTGGCTGGTGGATTGCTTCCTGTGTGCTGGTGCTGGTGGATTGGCTGCCTGTTTGCTAGTGCGGTGTTGTTGTCTGTGGGCTCTGGCCTGGTGCTGCGTGTGTGTATGTGTGTGTGCGGGGGGGGGGGGGTGGGTGGGGTGGGGTCTCTATTGCTGGTGGTGCTGGGAGTTTGTGTGGGGGGGTGGGGGGCGGAGGGGGCTTCTGCAACTAGGCGCTGTTTCTGTTGTAGTGAGAGGGAGGGTCTCTGTTGTTGGTTGTGTGAGTGTGGTGGTGGTGGGGGGGGGGGGGGGGGGGGGGGGCTCTGTTACTGGTGGTGGTGGTGTGTGTTGGTGTAGGGGGGGGGGGGGGGGGATCATAGACCAATGTAAGTTATTAATCTACCTTGGCTCAGTTTTGTTTGTGCAACGCGTCGCAAATCGGACCCCCCTAAGAAGAGGCGGCGCAAAGAACGACATGATGGTGCTACGCAACCGTGCTGTAATCAGGCTTACTAGGGGGCTCTGTGCAGGTGCTGTGTGTGTGAGGGGGTGGGGAGGGGTCTATCGCCGGTGATGCTACGCAACCGTGCTGGAATCAGGCTAACTAGGGGGCTCTGTGCTGGTGCTGGTGTGTGTGTGATGGTGGTGGTGGTGTGTGTGGGGGGGGGGGGGGGCTCTCTATCGCTGGTGATGCTAAGCCCCCCCACACACACACCTCACCCCACCCCGATCACTCCTGCAGATTTTCGACTTCATTTGGAACCGCTACAACTGCTCCAAAGGTGCCCAGTCCATGGTCAGAATGTCCTCTAACTCCCCACGCTGCGTAGTGTTTTCAACAGTGCCCAGCTTGGTACAGCACATTGGATCTGTTTCCACCTTGTTCAAAGACGGTCTGAACGGCTCAAATCACAGGTGCGCACTCAAGTTCTATGCAGCGACGCTAAAATTGGCGGAGAGTGTTCGCGACGGAGTGACAGGTTGCAACGAAAGCGAGTTAGTTACGAGACCGTTGGCTGACGTTATTTTTTTGGTCGGTCGGTCGGTCGGACGGACAACGGGGTAACACCCAAATCACAGGTGCGTGCCTCGGACTTGTCCTTTTGTACTTGCCTCTTGTAAACAGCAGCTTCTGAACAGTACCCTGAGCAGCCCAGACTCCCCAGAGTTTATTGAAAATATGAAATAATTAAATCACATATATATTACGCCTTGTGACGAGGCGTGAGGTTGATGGGGAAAGCCCGCTCACTTGCGATGGGGCTAACCAAAGAATTCCAATCCAATTCCAATTCAATCCAAGTAATTTCAACTCATTTCAACTCAATCCAACTCAACCCAATCCAACTAAATTCAGTCCAACGCACTCCAATCCAACTCAACCCAATCCAATTAAATCCGATCCAACGCAACTCAATTAAACTCAATCCAATCCAACTAAATTCAATTTAATACAATTCAATCCAACTTACTCCAATCCAATTAATTCCAATCCAAGGCAACTCAATTCAACTCAATTCAACTCAATCCAATCCAACTCAATTCAATATTATACAATTCAATCCAATTTAACTCAACTCAATCCAGATCAACTCAATCCAACTCAGTTAAATTTAATCCAGCTTAATCCAATCCAACTCAATCCAACTCAACTAAATCCAATCCAACTAAATCCAATCCAACTAAATCCGATCCAATCCAACTAAGGTACTCAACTCAATCCAATCCAACTCAATCCAATCCAACTCAGGTACTCAATCCAATCCAATCTAACTAATCCAATCCAACTCATCTAAACTCAATCCAACTCAACTCAATCCAATTAAATCCAATCCAATCCAATCCAACTAAATATAATTCAATTCAATTAAATTCATCCTTGTGCAGGTTCCATATGGCCTCAGACTTTCCTCAGGAAACGAAGTTACCTTCTCATGATAAAGAAGGCATATGGTGACACTATGACAGATGACATGATGACAGATGAGATGATGATGAGATGATGACAGATGAGATGATGATTCAAAGTAATGATAAGGCCTGGTGGGGCGTGGGAGAAAGGGAGCCCTGTCTTCCGGCGGTAGAGAACGGGCTGCTGCTTTACCCGGACAGTGCTACCATGGCGGTTTACAGTGACCGCGAACACTAAGGCGCACCCTCACGACAAAGAAAGCATATGGTGACACTGTGACATGGTGACACGTGACATGGTGACACTGTGACAGTGTCACCCAGAGCTTTTTTCCAGCTCCATGGGCTCATGCCACCATGGGCAGCAAACGACTAGGACAGGTGTGCTTTGCCTGAGCTTGTGGGTTTTTTCCAGCTCCACCCAGAGCTTTTTTCAGCTACGAGCAGTAGCTTCTAGACAGCTTCTTGAACCAGTCACTGGGCTAAACCCCCAAAAGGCATATGGTGACACTATGACGGATCCCAGATGAGATGGTGATCTAATTATTTTGTAGAATTGAATGATCACTGTAGCAAAATCTCAGGGCCCCCGTCGGTAAAACGATTGTTTGGGGTTCAGAGCATCAGTGCTTTTTCTTTTTAAGCCCTTCCTATCACAGTTGGGCAAGTCCCTTTAGCCTATTTGGCCTACCCCTGGACTGTAAGATACATTCATACAAGTCCAAGTGCACTCATGCGACGTATGGATAATTGCACACCCTTGTGAAGTGACAGAAACCCAAGGGGGGGGGGGGGGGGGGGGGGGGGGGGGTGGGGTGGTTTATAGTATCAGTCAGTCAGTCAGTCTGGGTATATTTATTTTTACTCCCGAAGACGGCGAACTTTAGCCTATTTGACCTTCCTTGAGACAGCAACATACATGCAGTGTCATCCAGAGCTTTGTGCTGGTGCTGGTGGATTGCTGCCTGTGTGCTGGTGCTGGTGGATTGTTGCCTGCGTGCTGGTGCTGGTGGATTGCTGCCTGTGTGCTGGTGCTGGTGGATTGCCTGTCCTGTGTCTTGTGCTGGTTGGCTTTTCTGCCTGTGTGCTGGTGCTGGTGGATTTCTGTCTGTGTGTCTTTGTGCCTGGTGCTGGTGGATTTTCTGTCTGTGGGCTGGGTGCTGGTGCTGGTGGATTGCTGTCTGTGTGCTGGTGCTGGTGCTGGTGGATTGCTGTCTGTGTGCTGGTGCTGGTGCTGGTGCTTTTGTATTGCTGTCTGTGTGCTGGTGCTGGTGCTGGGTTGCTGGTGGATTGCTGTCTGTGTGGCTGGTGCTGGTGCTGGTGCTGTTTGGATTGCTGGCGTGGTGCTGGTTTGCTGGTGCTGGTGGATTGCTGCCTGTGTGCTGGTGCTGGTGGATTGCTGTCTGTGTGCTGGTGCTGGTGCTGGTGGATTGCTGTCTGTGTGCTGGTGCTGGTGCTGGTGGATTGCTGTCTGTGTGCTGGTGCTGGTGCTGGTGCTGGTGGATTGCTGTCTGTGTGCTGGTGCTGGTGCTTGGTGGAATTGGCCTGTCTGGTGTGCTTGGTGCTGGGTGCTGGTGCTGGTGATTTGCTGTCTGTGTGCGGTGCTGGGTGATTGCTGTCTGTGGTGCTGGTGCTGGGTGCTTGGTGGATTGCCTGTCGGTGTGGCTGGTGCTGGTGCTGGTGGATTGCTGTCTATGTGCTGGTGCTGGTGGATTGCTGCCTGTGCGCTAGTGCTGGTGGATTGTTGTATAAGGGCTCTGGGCTGGTGCTGGTGGATTGTTGCCTGTGTGCTTGGTGCTGGTGAATTGTGGTGGGGGGGGTGGGGGGGGGGGGGGGGGGGGGGGGGGGGGGGGGGGGGGGGGGGGGGGGGGGGGGTCTATCGCTGGTGGTGCTGGGGGGGAGGGTCTCTATTGCTGGTGGGTGGGGGGGACTTGAGACTGCAACATACATACAGGTGCATGCGGTTGCTTCAGGGGCCTGAGGCCAGTTGCCTGGGGCCTCGTGCCTGGGGGCAGGTGCATGAGGTTGCTTCAGGGGCCTAAGGCCAGGTGCCTGGGGCCTTGTGCCTGGGGGCAGGTGCATGAGGTTGCTTCAGGGGCCTAAGGCCAGGTGCCTGGGCCTTGTGCCTGGGGCAGGTGCATGAGGTTTGCTTCAGGGGCCTAAGGCCAGGTGCCTGGGGCCTTGTGCCTGGGGGCAGGTGCATGAGGTTGCTTCAGGGGCCTAAGGCCAGATGCCTGGCGCCTTTTGCCTGGGGCCAGGTGCATGAGGTTGCTTCAGGGGCCTAAGGCCAGGTGCCTGGCGCTTTTTGCCTGGGGGCAGGTGCATGAGGTTGCTTCAGGGGCCTAAGGCCAGGTGCCTGGGGCCTTGTGCCTGGGGGCAGGTGCATGAGGTTGCTTCAGGGGCCTAAGGCCAGGTGCCTGGGGCCTTGTGCCTGGGGGCAGGTGCATGAGGTTGCTTCAGGGGCCTAAGGCCAGGTGCCTGGCGCCTTGTGCCTGGGGGCAGGTGCATGAGGTTGCTTCAGGGGCCTAAGGCCAGGTGCCTGGGGCCTTGTGTCTGGGGGCAGGTGCATAAGGTTGCTTCAGGGGCCTGAGGCCAGGTGCCTGGGACCTTGTGCCTAGGGCCAAGTGCATGAGGTTGCTTCAGCCAGGCTCCCAAGCCTGGCTGAATAGCCAGGCTTGGGAGCGGCCTAGAAGCTGTAGCTGAAATCTCGTTGCTGAAAATAAAAGCTATAGTGCCATCAGCTGACAGTCAATTGGTATATGTATAGGGACCAGCATATCATATGATGTTGACCAAATGTGAATATGGTATAATATGATGACATACAAATTGAATCATATGATAAGGTGTGTAAATGGTCACTTAAGCTTAGTCAGACTACCGGCATCATAAGATATCATATCATACATATTGTCGTTCCGAATATTTGTACGTATGCAGACGTATGCATGTTTTGTTAGGCTCGCGTTGCACTGCTCACTATGCTTTGTTTTGCCTATTCAAATGTATGTATGTATGTTTGTATGCATGTTACTGTCCGTTGTTTATGTTTTAAGGCCGTTGTCCGTTGGTGAACCGGTACCCTACGACTGCAGACAACACTACCAAGCCGTATTGATACAAGCACCTTGGGCGCATGCCTGCTTTGTTCATTCTGCTTGTTGCACTGCCTTATCTTGCTTGCAACCTTCCAGCTAAATGTATCTTACAGTCCAGGAGTTTAAAAAAACAAGCATAGTTGGAAAGAATTACATTAAAAACAAGTATAGTGGTATCCTTTGGGTATGTATGTTACAGTCCAGGGGTAGGCCCAATAGGCTAAAGGGACTGGCCTTACCGTGTAGAAAGGGCTTAAGAAGAAAAAGCTCTGATGAAGCGTAGTGGTATGAAGCATAGTGTTATCCTTTTGCATGCCTGACTTGCCTTCATCTTTGGCCAGGGAAACGAACTTTTGCATGCCTGGCTTGCCTTCATCTTTGGCCAGGAAAGCGAACTTATGCATGCCTGACTTGCCTTTACCTGTGCTGGTAGGTATAACATACATTTTTGGCCAGGAAAACAAAGTTGCCTTCTCACGATAAAAGCGTACCTGTGGAAACTATGATGGCAATACCGTAGTTCATTACCTAGCAAATTACCTAGCAAATTGATTAGCTTTATTTACACCAGCATGAATGAATGTATGTATGAATGTACCACGGCATGAATGTACCTCAGCATGGATGAATGTTTGTATGAATGTATGTATGGATGTACTGCAGCATGAATGAATGTATGTATGAATGTACTGCAGCATGAATGAATGTTTGTATGAATGTACCTTAGCATGAATGTGTACATCAGCATGAGTGAATGCATGTATGAATGTACCGCAGCATGAATGAATGTGTACCTCAGTATGACTGGATGTATGTATGAATGTGTACCTCAGCATTAATGACTGTATGTATGAATGTGTACCTCAGCATGAATGACTGTATGTATGAATGTGTACCTCAGCATTAATGAATGTAGGTATGAATGTGTACCTCAGCATTAATGAATGTACGTATGAATGTGTACCTCAGCATGAATGAATGTATGTATGAATGTGTACCTCAGCATTAATGAATGTACGTATGAATGTGTACCTCAGCATGAATGAATGTACGTATGAATGTGTACCTAAGCATGAATGAATGTACGTATGAATGTGTACCTCAGCATTAACGAATGTTTGTATGAAGGTACCGCAGCATTAATGAATGTTAGTATGAATGTGTACCTCAGCATGAATGAATGTACGTATGAATGTGTACCTCAGCATGAATGAATGTATGTACGAATGTGTACCTCAGCATGAATGAATGTACGTATGAATGTGTACCTCAGCATGAATGAATGTATGTATGAATGTGTACCTCGGCATTAATGAATGTACGTATGAATGTGTACCTCAGCATTAATAAATGTTTGTATGAATGTACCCCAGCATGAATATGTACATCATCATGAGTGAATGCTTGTATGAATGTACCTCAGCATGAGTGAATGTTTGTATGAATGAGTGTACCTCAGCATGTGTGAATGTATGTAAGAATGTACCGCAGTACAAAATAAGCACATGTATAGCAAAGCAAGCACTGGGTTGGTGAATGTACACTTCGGCTTATGAAGATGTTGTCAGGACCAAGGCAGGGTGGTTGGTTGGTTGGTTGGGTAGTGGGGTGGTGAATGTACACTTCGGCTTATGAAGATGTTGTCAGGACCAAGGCAGGTGGTTGGTTGGTTGGGTAGTGGGGTGGGTGGGTGGTTGGGTAGTGGGGTGGGTGGGTGGTGGGATGGGTGGGTGGATAGGACCCAGACAGCACAATACTGGTTTGTTACATGTTATTTTAGCCAACTCTGGAATGCTCACCATCTTCGAATGCCAAGTCCCCCAGTGCAATACCCTCGGGAACCAGTGAGCCAACAATGCGGATTATACCGTTTTAAGAGTTGGCAAGGTCCATGGTGCGCAGGCGTGATGTGGTATCGTGTGGTGTGTACCGACATGACATTTCCCTCTATGTCCTGCTCTCTCTACTCCGGTGGGTTGGGTGTGATGTGGTGTGATGTGTACCGACATGACATAAATACATAAATAGCATGACATATTACGAGGCATGAGGTTGAAGGGGCCAGCTCGTTTGCTTGCACTGAGGCCAACAACCAATGGGGGGGGGGGGGCTGTCATCCCCCTGGAGTCAACAGTGCTTAAGACTGCCTTGTCAGTCCAGGGTCGCTAAAGCTGGCATGCTCTGGTGCACCTGTACCTCAGTACTGTGGCAGGCTCTGTGTATCTGTACGGTACGTCGGCAGGCTCTGGTGCATCCGTACCTCTGTACGTGGCAGGCAGGGCTATGTGATCTGTACAGTACGTCGCAGGCTATGGTGCATCTGACCTCGTACCGTGGCAGGCTCTGTGTATTGTACGGTACGTCGGCTAGGCTTCTGGTGATCTGTACTCTGTTACAGTGGCGCTATGTGTACCTGTACGGTAAGTCGGGCAGGCTCTGGTGATCTGTACCTCTGAATGTGGCAGGCTCTGGATCGTACGGTACGTCGGCAGGCCTCATCGGTGCATCTGACCTCTGTACTGTGGCAGGCTCTGTGTATCTGTACGGTGACGTCTGCAGGCTCTGGTGCATCTGACCTCTGCTACTGTGGCAGGCTCTGGGTATCTGTTACGGTACGTCGGCAAGGCTATGGGGGCATCTGATACCTCTGTCCGTGGCAGGCGCCTGTGTACATGTACCATGGTTACGGTCGGCAGGCTCTGGTTGCATTTGTACTCTGACTGGCAGGCTCTGTGGGTATCTGTACGGTACGTCGGCAGGCTCTGGTGCATCTGTACCTCTGTACTGTGGCAGGCTCTGTGTATCTGTACGGTACGTCGGCAGGCTCTGGTGCATCTGTACCTCTGTACCGTGGCAGGCTCTGTGTACCTGTACGGTACGTCGGCAGGCTCTGGGTGCAGCTGATAACCCTCTGTACTGTGGCAGGCTCTGTGTATCTGTACGGTACGTCGGCAGGCTCTGGTGCATCTGTACCTCTGTACTGTGGCAGGCTCTGGTGCATCTGTACCTCTGTACTGTGGCAGGCTCTGTGTATCTGTACGGTACGTCGGCAGGCTCTGGTGCATCTGTACCTCTGTACTGTGGCAGGCTCTGTGTATCTGTACGGTACGTCGGCAGGCTCTGGTGCATCTGTACCCTCGTACCGTTGGCAAGGCTCTTGTGTACATTACGGTACGTCGGAGGCTCTGGTGCATCTGTACCTCTGTACTGTGGCAGGCTCTGTGTATCTGTACGGTACGTCGGCAGGCTCTGGTGCATCTGTACCTCTGTACTGTGGCAGGCTCTGTGTATCTGTACGGTACGTCGGCAGGCTCTGGTGCATCTGTACCTCTGTACTGTGGCAGGCTCTGGTGCATCTGTACCTCTGTACTGTGGCAGGCTCTGTGTATCTGTACGGTACGTCGGCAGGCTCTGGTGCATCTGTACCTCTGTACTGTGGCAGGCTCTGTGTATCTGTACGGTACGTCGGCAGGCTCTGGTGCATCTGTACCTCTGTACTGCGGCAGGCTCTGTGTATCTGTACGGTACGTCGGCAGGCTCTGGTGCATCTGTACCTATGTACTGTGGCAGGCTCTGTGTATCTGTACGATTCGTCGGCAGGCTCTGGTGCATCTGTACCTCTGTACTGTGGCAGGCTCTGTATATTTGTACGGTACGTCGGCAGGCTCTGGTGTCTCTATACCTTTGTACCGGGGCAAGCTATGTGTATATGTATGGTGCCTCAGCAGGCTCTGGTGCATCTGTACCTCTGTACCGTGGCAGGCTCTGGTGCATCTGTACCTCAGTACCGCGGCAGGCTCTGGTGAATCTGTACCTGTGTACCGCGGCAGGCTCTGTGTATCTGTACGGTACCTCAGCAGGCTCTGGTGCATCTGTACCTCTGTACCGCGGCAGGCTCTGAGTATCTGTACATCTGTACCGCGACTGGCTCTGGTGCAACTGAACCTCAGTACCGCGGCAGGCTCTGGTGAATCTGTACCTGTGTACCGCGGCAGGCTCTGTGTATCTGTACGGTACCTCAGCAGGCTCTGGTGCATCTGTACCTCTGTACCGCGGCAGGCTCTGAGTATCTGTACATCTGTACCGCGACTGGCTCTGGTGCAACTGTACCTCAGTACCGCGGCAGGCTCTGGTGAATCTGTACCTGTGTACCGCGGCAGGCTCTGTGTATCTGTACAGTACCTCAGCAGGCTCTGGTGCATCTGTACCTCTGTACCGCGGCAGGCTCTGAGTATCTGTACATCTGTTCCGCGACTGGCTCTGGTGCAACTGTACCTCAGTACCGCGGCAGGCTCTGGTGAATCTGTACCTGTGTACCGCGGCTGGCTCTGTGCATCTGTACGGTACTTATGCAGGATCTGGTGCATCTGTACCTCTGTACCGCGGCAGGCTCTGAGTATCTGTACAGTACCTGGGCATGATATGGTACACAATAAGCACATGTATTACGTATAGAGAAGTACGCACTGTTGCTCTTGCAACTGTGCACTGTTATCAACGTTGCAACGTTATCAAAACAATCAAAAATCGTCAGCCAACTCTGGGCTGCACACCGTCTTCCAAACACTTAAAGTCCCTCAATCATAGCCTTACATCTACATTACATAACATTACATTACATGTTAAAGTCTACTTGACACCGCGAGGGTGTATGAGACTCAGTGCTATAAACAAAAAGAAAAAGCACCCACAAAGCAAAAAACCCCATTACATCAGGGGTGTGTCGAGGACAAACAAACCAAACTCCCAACCACCGTTTTGGTGGCGTAGGTATTAAACCCCTTAGAGCCGGACCCAGATCTCAACCACTTACAGTGGCGGAGGTAAGAAGCTAACAACTGAGAAGTCACAAGAAGAAAAAAAGGGATGATAAATTACGGTGCCACTAAGCAGTCCAGGGCTTCCTGTCTTGCTCTTCTACAAGTAGATAGTCGGCTAGGTTGCTCCAAAAAGTCTTAGTGCCATTTCCATTCATAAAGGTTCTGAATGTGGAATCGCAGAATTCCACATTCCATACGGTTAAGTCGGTATCCTCCTGGACATGCCTATAAATATCTGTAAACAGCTTCTGGTAGCGGAGGCGAATATCATTATAAAAAGGGCACTCAAATATATGCATTTCATCCTCAGGTTTTTGGAACCCACACATTTGACAGTGTCTCATTGAGCGAGGGATGTGTGCTCTATCCACCACCCTCATTCTTTCATCTGTGTTGTTTACGTGTTCAATGAGATTGGATTGGATTATTTAATTGTGACACGGCTTTTCAGCCAACTCTGGGCTGCTCACGGTCCCCTGAGTCCAAGTCCACTCATGCGATATATAAATAATTGCACACCTCGGTAAAGGGACAGAAACCAGGGAGGCTATAGTGTCAGTCAGTCTTGGTAAATTTATTTTTACTGCCGAAGACGGCAGGCAGCCAAATTGCTGGCTAATGCTATGTAACCAAGTTCAAGTTATCAATGCATGTGTGAAGAGATTGGATCAAGCATATTGTTAAAGATGGCTTCGATTTTGTTTGTTTTCATCGCGTTTACAGTTAACCTGGTAATTAATTGTGTTGCCGAAGTAGGCGAGCGGCCAAACTGCCGGCTGGAGCTATGTCACCAAGTTCAAGTCGAAGTACATGGAGCGCCAATGGCCATCCCAAGCTATTTTTGGATCCCGAAAGGAGGGGCCACGTTCAAGTTCATCCCGAAAGGGGGGGGGGGGGGGGGGGGGGGGGGGGCAGACAGTGTTCACACACACATTTTGACAGGCACGTGTGTGTTTACACGCACATTGGTCGCGTGTCAGTGGGTGGGTGGGTGTGGGGGGGGGGCTCTGCGTATGCAAAGTAAATTCTTTTTTTCTTTCTGAGAACTTCGAACAACCCTGACGGGGACCAGGTCTGCATACATTTTATAGTGAAGTTTTGCAGATGTGCAACTATGAAAGGAACGACAAAAAACTCTAGTCTAGAACTGAATGTAACTAATATATCTTTCTATATAACATGTAGAGGGGAAGGCGATATGATATCATTTGATATAATGCCACCATATGAATATATGATATCATATGATGCCGGCAGTCTGACTAGGCTAAAGTTACCATTTACGTACTATCATATAATGCAACTTTTATTTTTGTATGATATGATATCAAATGATACATACTCGCCTTTGTTCAAAATCATATGATATGCCGGTCCCTTAACATCTGGCCTCCCCCAATCTATTACGAGCCACCCAGTGACCATAATTATTATTGGACTTAACCGTATGGATTGTGGAATTCTGCGATTCCACATTAAGAATCTTTATGAATGGAAATAGCACTAAGACTTTTTGGATCAACCTAGCCGACTATCTTTCTATTTGTAGAAGAGCAAGACAGGAAGCCCTGGACTGCTTAGTGGCACCGTAATTTATTATCCCTTTTTTCCTTCTTGTGACTTCTCATTTGTTAGCTTCTTACCTCCGCCACTGTAAGTGGTTGAGATCTGGGTCCTGCTTTAGGGGGTTTAATAGGGGCCGACCAACCGTACTCAAATCCGTACTCAACCCGTACCACACAACCTTGGTTGTAAAATGTTAGCATGACGTTATTTCCATTTCAGAGAATGGAATTGAAATTGAAATTGTTACATCCAAGAAATATAAATACTCTAGGGACGTGAGATTAAGGACACCACAGCGTACGCAGAAGCTAGCTGTAGTCACCATAGATAAACACAAAAAATATCCAGTACTAGTTGTGATCCCGCCCGTAACTGACTGAGAGTCATTTCAGTCAGTCACGTGGGTGGCACTAGCTGGACCAAAAAATGTTAATCTCCGGCGGGGTGGTGTTCCATGAATCTACGACATTGTAAAATAGTCTGAAAGCTGTCAACAGAGTGGTGGTGCAGCTGGTCTGCTAATGTAAGAATTTCTAAATTGGTAAGACCAAGGGTGGTCATGGAGGTCACAAAGGTTCTGGGGATGGTACCAATGGTAACAACTAGGTAGTGAACAAGGTAGCCAGCTAGTCTTAGGCCGGCCACCAACTGGGTGTGTTGGGCATGTTTATCCTCTGCCTTAGTGGCATGGTTGGTGTCAGAGCAGTATCCCAGCTCTAGAATCCAGATTTCCTTGTCAGCAGCAATGGTGGGTGAGTCCACCTCGGGCAGGATGGCGAGATCTGGCCTCAGTTTGGGCCAGATCTCTGCTGAGATGGAGGGAGGGCGTAACCAGTCAGGCAGTGTTTTGCCAAGGACTCCGCGGGGGGAGGTCCTCCAGCCTACCTGCGTCCATGATAACGCGGCGGGATCCAAGGGCGCCTTTGCTGATGGCCTTGTGCAGTAAGTGGACAGCTGCGTCATGACGCTTGATGTACATGCCCTTGAAGGTGGCGTGTGTGCAGCCAGCAAGAATGTGGCCAGCTCCGTCCTCGTGGGTGGTACAAATAGGG
This sequence comes from Chlamydomonas sp. ICE-L, assembly GCA_013435795.1. NCBI lineage: Eukaryota > Viridiplantae > Chlorophyta > Chlorophyceae > Chlamydomonadales > Chlamydomonadaceae > Chlamydomonas > Chlamydomonas sp. ICE-L. Next base: position 1,477,686 of record JACBWV010000394.1, on the reverse strand, counting down.
CATGTGGGGGAGGTGGCAGGGTTGGGGTTGTTAGCATAGGGCATCTTCCAGCGATAGGCAAGCTTCTTGTTCCACAGTCGGCCCCATCTGGCCTTGAGGATGCAGAACTTAGTTTTGTGGGTGATGTGAGAGGATGTCCAGAATTTATTGCTGGAGTGGGGTAGATGCAAGGGGGTGTTATCAGCCCAGGTGGTGGCATATATGCCTTTGAGGGGATGTTGTCCGAGGTGGCAGCTAGTGGGAAGGTTAAGACTGATCCCGTTGGTGAGGTTAGGTGCTAAGGCTCGTGGGGGAGTTGTGCCAAGAGGTGTGCAGGGGGGTTGGACAGTGGGCCAATAGGTGTTGTGGCGGGGTTGTTCTCCAGTGGTGTCGGTGTATCGTACAGATGCTGGGTTGGTGGCTGCATTGCGTGCTAGTGCATCTGCTCTATCATTGCCCAATATGCCAGTGTGTGAGCGTACTTTGCAGAGGGTAGTGTGTGATCCTGCCAGAATGCGTTGGACAAGGTGAGTGCGGATAGAATGCAGGAGTTCAGAGTGAAGAGAACGTGTAGAGGTAGTAGGATCTTGAATCATTTTGTTAATGAGTTGGAGTGAGCAGAGGCTGTCAGTGTGCAGGGTGAGGTCAGTATTATAGTCAATGCGTGCTATGGCTTGATGGATGGCCACTAATTCAGCCCGGTTGTTAGTTCTGGTGGCGCCTTGGCCTCCTGGGTTAATGGAATAGCTCATACCAGCCACAGGTATGTAGACCCCTGCACCTATTTTGCTGGGGGTGCCAGGGGCTCCCTTGATCAGGCTGCCATCAGTATAGACCTGCAGACCTAGGGTAGGTATGGCTGGGTAGTGGCAGGGGTAGATAACTGTGGGGAGCAGAGGGGGGCAGTGGTGGGTGGTAGGCTGCCAGGGCAGGGTAGTGAGGGATTTAAGAGTCCTGGGGTAGGTGATTTGTGTGTCTGAAGAGGTAAGGGTAGGATGTGCAGGGAGGTTATGTGGTTCCCAGTAGGGTGAGATGCTGAGCATGTGCTGTGACCAGATGTCTTTGAACCCCTGGAGACGGTTTAGGTATTCAGGTTGGCTGCTTGGGTTGCTGATGATGAGAATGTGGAGCTTGTGGGAGGAGGTAGGGTTGTGATGTTTGCCCCCTAGCCAGGTTTCAGAGGTGCTGTAGATTTCAGAGAAAGGTCTGGAGTCCACGTGATGGATCCAGGGGTGGTGCAATAGTTTCTTGTAGGGGGCATTATAGTTGTCTGGGATGAGTAAGACAGTGCATGTTGGGATGTGTTGTGCTTCTGCGTGGTCAGCACTGGCTAGAGCCCACCTGAGTGCCTTGTGTGCATCGGTGACGGAGGTAGGGATGTCCACCAGTGATCCCCCTGTCCAGATGCTGTGGAAGAGATCCCCGTTGGCTCCAAAGAGCTGGTCAGCTGGGTTCATGGAGGAAAATTCTTCATAGGCAGAATCTAGGTTGAGTGGGGGTAGCAGTGCGGTGATGGGTGATGTTGAGGTGTAGGTTAGCTTGGTGCAGGGCTGGGGGAAGAGTGTAGGTGGAGGCAGGGGTGTCCTTGTGTCTGGTGTATAGGGCTGCAAGGTCAGGTAGGAATCCTCCTTGTGTGAGTTGGTTCCAAGTTGAAGGGCGTGTAGTTTTATTGTATTCATAGTGTGTGTGGAGGGAGGTGAGAAGGGTGTTGGTACTATGACCCACACATTTCCCGGTGGGGTTATAGAGGAATGTAGTGTCTGCATGCGTGTGGGTTTGATGGCCTTCTGAGCCAGTGAGGATGCCAGTTTGGGCTGTGTGTTTGAGTGGTGATTGGATGTCCCAGGTAGGGTTTCGGTCATGAGTGTCTATGTGAAGAAGTTTGTGGACAAGGGCATGGTTATCAGCGAAGCCAGGTGTAGTGGCCCATTGTCCTTGTTGCTGGGAGTTAGTAAGGTGGGAGTCTCTTCTGGGGTTAAGATGGGTTGTGGTGGTGGGTGTGTCTTTGAAGGCCTGGAGAAGGGTGTCATAGGTGGATTGGCCCAGCATAGTGATGAGGTGGGTGGTGTGGTATGGTTGTGGTTTCCAGTGGACCTCAGAGGTGGTGGGAGTAATTGGGTTACTGTGAAGGATAGTGTAACCAATTTGGGTGTATTGACTGATATGGTCGTTGTGCATGGTGATGGGGGCCCATTGGAGGTGGGCAGTGGTGGTGATGCTGGTGTCCCTAGTGTCCATGGTCCGTTTGCTGCGCCAGCTGGTGATGCTGAGGGGTTTGTACTGGTTACCATAGGTGAGGTGAAGGAGACGGGTAGGGGGGGATGGGGATCCAGGGGTAGGGTGGAGCATTGCAGCCTTGAGAAGATCAGGGTTGGAGACCTTAGTGATGTTGTAGTGCTTAAAGAAGGGCTTGGCTGGGCCGCGGATGATGGCCTTGCAGAGGTGAAGGCGGGATGCCCAGGTTGTCGCGGCTTCATTGTTGCCCCATGCTTTACCGTAGTGGTCGACGTTGGCGTTCCATTCGGCTGTGGAGTTGCAGGTGGTCCACGCCCACCATTGTTCCCCGCTGAGGTCTCGGAGAGGGTCTGCTGTGTAGTCCGCTTCCTTGACAGGAGGTTGCGCTCGGCTGGTGGGGTAGCGCTGAGTTGGGGTGGAGGCCGGGCGGGCGACAAACATGTTCTGCGCATCGGCTGACGGTTTGGGTGGGATGGTGTATGACGAGGTAAGTTGTCGCTGCGGTAATGGAAGAGGGTTATAGTGAAGTTTTGCAGATGTGCAACTATGAAAGGAACGACAAAAAACTCTAGTCTAGAATTGAATGTAACTAATATATCTTTCTATATAACATGTAGAGGGGAAGGCGATATGATATCATTTGATATAATGCCACCATATGAATATATGATGTCATATGATGCCGGCAGTCTGACTAGGCTAAAGTTACCATTTACGTACTATCATATAATGCAACTTTTATTTTTGTATGATATGATATCAAATGATACATACTCGCCTTTGTTCAAAATCATATGATATGCCGGTCCCTTAACATCTGGCCTCCCCCAATCTATTACGAGCCACCCAGTGACCATAATTATTATTGGACTTAACCGTATAGATTGTGGAATTCTGCGATTCCACATTAAGAATCTTTATGAATGGAAATAGCACTAAGACTTTTTGGATCAACCTAGCCGACTATCTTTCTATTTGTAGAAGAGCAAGACAGGAAACCCTGGACTGCTTAGTGGCACCGTAATTTATTATCCCTTTTTTCCTTCTTGTGACTTCTCATTTGTTAGCTTCTTACCTCCGCCACTGTAAGTGGTTGAGATCTGGGTCCTGCTTTAGGGGGTTTAATAGGGGCCGACCAACCGTACTCAAATCCGTACTCAACCCGTACCACTCAACCTTGGTTGTAAAATGTTAGCATGCCGTTATTTCCATTTCAGAGAATGGATATTGTTAGTTGCCATCACCTTCTCCAGCGATGCGAACTCTTCCCCGCTAGGCTGCCAGCGCTTTGGGTCTGATGAATTTTGACCAGGTCGCTTGCCCGGGGGTAGTAGGCCCAAATCGTACTTGTTCTTTGCATCATAAGGGATGCCGAGTGCTTGAACCACGGCTTCAACTGCAGCAAATCGACCGGGAAGCACAGCGATGAAAGGCGCATGGCCAAGAGCAGTAGAGTTTTGGAAAATGGAGGGAATTGATAATAATTCAGTAACTGGGAAGGACGCTCAGGAGTGACACTGATACGTATGGCCGAATACCGGATCTTTTCTCTTATGATTCTGACCATGCCCAGACTGTTTATTTTCTAGTTTCCTCGATTGGTCTTACAAGCATGCAACCATATTTGAGAGATCGCCCAGTCCCCGATGCATACGCCTGCCAGTTCAAAATCCTACAGAAGCTACGCAGAAGTTGATTTTAAGCACGCATTGCACGCGGAGCAGGCATAATTCATGTCGAAGAACGCTTCGGCGTTAGGCCCTCACCTTTCTGCGTCACCTGGCGCACCGAAATACAATGCGTGTTGGCCAACCTCAGCAGCGGGTCATCAGACCTACTCATGCTCTGCACCAACGGGACATCTACCATCGTGCGCGCGCGAACTTAATTGCTACTAGGTGTAGATGCTATACAAGCAGACGGGATGCAAGAAAGAAATGAACGGCAGCTGCTTATAAGCAAGTGTCTACGCGAGGTGTGTGGAAAACTGATCTGATCGGCTATTCAAGTTATCAGTGTAGTAGTTATAATCGAGTTCGGTTATAATGGTAGTAACTAGGAGCGCAGCCAAAGCTGATAAACTGGACCGCCGCTATCATTAGTCACAGTGACCGCCGGTATCGCCGTTGTCAACCTGACAGGACCGCGAGCTTGGTGCAGGTGGCGTGGGACGGAGGCGGAGGGGCGGTGGCCTCGCGAGCGGTGCCTCGCGAGCACCACCGGTGCCTCGCGAGGCCTCGGTCATCGGTCACCGGGCCTCGGTCGCGGTCGATTGGCGTGGACCGAAGGCCTGGGTCGACGCCGAACCCTTACATCGGAACCCTTGTCAGCTGTTATACCATTGGGACATCCGTGAAACTGGTTTACAGTGGAGTTTCTACTACATTGAGGGCGGTAATCAGTTGACGAATAAATCACTTGATCCGACTTGATCTGTCACTTGCAAGTGTGCACTTGATGGGGACGTGGTCGGACGTGGTTGGGCACAGATGGTTGGGCACAGATGGTCGGGCACGCGCACGCGGCACGGTTGGATGGATTCGGTTGAGAACGGTTAGTTGGATTCATCTTCTCTCCAGCTTCTCCCAGGCTGCAAGATAGATAGCTCTCTAACCAACTCTACCAGAAGCGATTCGATTTTGATTTTGATTTTTGTGAGACAGCTCCCAGATTCGCGGCGAAGCCCAGTTTGCGCCCCCGCTCGCACCCTCCGAAGAATTGCCCAATGGAATGTAGCGATACCTACTGATGCTTGCAAATAATTGGCGAAATGGACTTCGATGATCTGGACGACCTTGTAAGAAGGGGCTCTCTTTTACTCTCGGCTGCCATGCCGGCAGACAATTACTCAACGCGACAATGCTTCGTTCGCAGGATTTCGACGTCGATGCCATCGTTGAGCAGCACAAGCAGAAGCAAAGCGGGCCACCGAACATACATCATGCCCAGGGTTTGCACAAGGCCCATGCAGGTAACACTACGATCCCAGTTACTTCTCGAGAGTAACTCATGTCCACACAGGCAATACATTAGAAGCAACAAAAGCCTCATTACATCATGGTGAATCTCACTATAATCGCTTCCGAAAGCCACGCCGACCGGCGTCAGTCTATTCTATTCTATAAGTGATGGGCATGAGATAAGATTTCATGGCAATGACAACAATGAGCTTGTGTCGCGCGCCTACGACCAACCACAGGGTTAAGCCCGATGATTTCAGCAGTGCTGATATGCTGATTATGTCAGCTTTCAGGTGCAATAGGTCGATTTACGTTCAGCTGACTAGACACCTAGAGGAGCTACAAAGAAACTGCTATGCGTAGCCAAAAAGACAGTGACTGTGGTTTCTCTCTTGTTATCCTGGTCACCACACCACACCACACCACACCACACCACACCACACCACACCACACCACACCACACCACACCACACCACACCACACCACACCACACCACACACACCACTGCACACATTTAGACGCAGGCGATAATATGACGGGAAAAGGGTGCCTTCTTTCATGCCTATTACAGAATTCGCAACAATAAAATAAACTTATATTCATGAAACAGCCACCATTGGTGGTTTGCCCCAGCGCAAGCGAACGATCTGGCCCCTTCAACCCCATGCCTCGTTGTTAGACGTAACATGTATTTCATTTATATAGCCTCTTGAAGGTTTGGTTTACTCTGCTAGTACTCTCCCCCACGCACGATCTATACATAGATATATTCACTCAACACTCCACCCACAATCTATACATAGATATATACACTCAACACTCCACCCACGATCTCTACATATATATGTACACTCAACACTCCACCCACAATCTATACATAGATATATACACTCAACACTCCACCCACGATCTCTACATATATATGTACACTCAACACTCCACCCACGATCTCTACATAGATTTATACTCTCAACACTCCACCCACAATCTATACATAGATATGTACACTCAACACTCCACCCACAATCTATACATAGATATGTGCACTCAACACTCCACCCACAATCTATACATAGATATATACACTCAACACTCCACCCACAATCTATACATAGATATGTACACTCAACACTCCACCCACAATCTATACATAGATATGTACACTCAACACTCCACCCACAATCTATACATAGCTATATACACTCAACACTCCACCCACAATCTATACATAGATATGTACACTCAACACTCCACCCACAATCTATACATAGATATGTACACTCAACACTCCACCCACAATCTATACATAGATATGTACACTCAACACTCCACCCACAATCTATACATAGATATGTACACTCAACACTCCACCCACAATCTATACATAGATATGTACACTCAACACTCCACCCACAATCTATACATAGATATGTACACTCAACACTCCACCCACAATCTATACATAGATATGTACACTCAACACTCCACCCACAATCTATACATAGATATGTACACTCAACACTCCCCCCACGATCTACACATAGATATGTGCACTCAACACTCCACCCACGATCTATACATAGATATGTACACTCAACACTCCACCCACGCCGAAGCCCATGTGATGGGATCTTACTCAGGCCCAGTACTCGCCTCCACCTCCCACTACCTTTGCTTTAGCAGGGCACCACGAACCTGGAGGCATCTGTGATACAGCCCAACCGCCACCTTACTCTCATGCACCGCCATCTCACCAGAGTCAGACCTTCCAACCACCCTACAGAGCCAATAGCCTGGGACTAGCACCAGCAGCAGCAGCAGCAACAGCACGAACAACATCAGCACCAGCACCAGCACCTGCACCAGCCACAGTACCCGCACCAGGAACACGAAGCGTCCCCTCCATGGCTCCCCACAGTGTGTCTTCAGCCCCCTTTCGCTGGACGTCAGGCTCTAAGCATCCAGCTCCTCGGCAGCCTGCGAGCTCGCAACCACAGAACCAGGTAGCTCTGAAGCCGCAAAACTTCAGCACTGGAGTACCTGCCTCGGGTGCCAACCACTATCAGAGGTCTGGGGGAGCAGGGGCTCAGACTGGGCTCATTGGGTCTGGGTCAGGAGGTGGGACTGGACTTGGCTCAGCAAGGTACGGTGGCCAAGAGGGCGGCGGTGGGCTGGCTCATGGTCAAACCGCTAGTGGTCGGGGCTATAATTCTACACCCGCATCGGTGTTTTCCATGCCCAAGCCTGCATCATCAATGCAGCCCCCTTCCATGTTGGGCCTGCCTGCCAACAGAGCAATTGATACATGGCAACAGCAACAGCAGCAGCAGCAGCAGCAGCACACTTCCAGCTCTGATCTCCACGCCCAGGCTGCCATCTCTTCATTTCACGACAAGGTGCCCAGCTCACGTCTGAGTGCTCCTCTCACTGGCCTGGGCTTGCACAACAGCTCCCATCAGGCGGAGCCCCAGGCACCCGCTCCCGGTCAGGGCCTACACAACAGCACCCTCCGATCAGGGACCCCAGCTTCAGCATATGCTTCAGGCCTGCACACTATATCTGAGCCACGTGCCCCGGCCTGCCAGGGGGTTGACTCCCCTGGACATGCCTCCTTATTGCAGACTTCAGCGGGACTCTCCACCCACGCTCAAGTCCATGGGGTGGGATCTCACTCAGGCCCAGCACTGCCCTCCAGTACGGAGGGCAGATGGGCCGCAGCGCAGCACACCACACCACACCAAACAGGCCCAGCCCTGCCCTCCAGTGCGGCGGGAAGATGGGCCAAGTCCACAGCTCAGCAGCCGCAGAGCAGCATCCCAAGCATGCATCCCACACAGGTTCAGTGGCCTAGCAACCCTCCATCTAAGCCCTCTCCATCCAGCGAGCCGACCGCTAGTGGCTCCTCCTCCTGGCATGAGCCCTCTTTCACCAAGCCTGTGGATGCGTTGAAACCCAGGGACATGAACCGTGGTGCAGAAGCAACCAAGGGAGGGTCGAATCTCACTCCAACCACTAAGCTACAGGGGAAGCAGGAGCAGGAGCAGGAGAGGAAGCAGCAGTGGATGCAGCAGGGGCAGCAGCACGACCAGCTACATGGGCAGCAGCATGGGCAGCAGCAGGAGGAGAGGAAGCAGCAGTGGATGCATCAGTGGCAGCAGCAGCAGCAGCAGTGGCAGCAGCACGACCAGCTACAAGGGCAGCAGCATGACCAGCAGCAGCAGGAGCACAATAAGCAGCAGCGGAATCAGCAGGGGCAGCAGCAGCAGGGGCAGCAGCTGAGATGTGAGACACACACCACACCACACCACTGCGCAAACTACACCTCTGCATACACACCACCACTGCAGCACCACCAGCAGCAGCAGCAGCAGAGGCACAAGGTTTTGCACGAGTTTGAGCAAGGTGGCTTCCAGAGACATCTGGGCCATCTACCAGAGTCTTGCCAGCTCGATCGCCCACTCCAGAGACACACAAACTCCCCTCTCCTGTCAGACCTGAACGCTCATAACACGCAGGATCTGGTTGATCTCCTGAGCTCCCCAGAGCCCGCGGCTGCTGCCCCTCCCAACCCTGGGCGCCGAATGGGTGGGAACTCGAGTGGCCGAGAGGGTTCTCTGCATCCCTTATCTGGACGGAACCCCCCTGGAGATGCCCAACCGGCCACTCTATGTGCTGGAGCTCTGGTGGAGTCCTCCCATGCAGGAGCTGCTGGCTTGGCCCCGAGTGGCCTGGGTGGCTTGGCCCCAGGTGGCCTGGGTGGCTTGGCTCCAGGTGGCCTGGGTGGCTTGGCCCCGGCTGGCTTGGGTGACTTGGGCCCGGAGCAGCGGTCCTGGGATGAGCTGAAGGCTGGCATTGTTGAGGTGACAGACCCGCAAGACGTGAGAGCTGTTCTCTGTGGGACGTCTCCTGCTGGCCTCAAGTCGGTATGCTGCACGGCAGTGCCTGATGAGCGGATGAGGGGCGAGGGGGGGCCTGCTCTCGTCGCCTGCGATGCAGTAACAGAAGGGCTGCAGGTCCACGTGAAAAATGCCAGGTGGGACAATGTGATAAATAGGAGGTAGAGAAAATGTTGTAAAGGCCCGGTGGGGGACCCTCATCCTCCCACCCGCACACCCACACCTTCCCACCCACACTCTCTCCCACCCACAAACCCTCATCCCACAGACCCTCATCCCACACATGCCCTTTTTTCTTTCTCTTACCTGCTGCTACCACTCTTCCTATGCCTTCTACGCACACCAGGTTCTGGCTTTACCCCATTCATCCCACACACTCCCATCCCGCACCCACCCAACCACCCAACCACACATCCCTCCCACTCACACGCACACACCCTCATCCCACATATGCTCTTCTCTCTTACCTATTGCCACCACTCTTCCTGTACCTTCTGTGCACACAAGGTTCTGGCTCCATTCCATTTATCCCACAACCTCTCATCCCACACCCTCCCACCCATACACACACCCTCATCCCACAAATGCACTGCTCTCTTACCTATTTCCACCACTCTTCCTACCCCTTCTGCGCACACCAGGTTCTGACTTTACCCCATTCATCCCACACACTCCCATCCCACACCCTCCCACCCCTCACACACACCCTCATCGCACACGAGATCTTCTCTATAACCTATTTCAACCACTCCTCCTGTCCCTTCTTTGCACACCAGGTTCTGGCTTTACCCCATTCATCCCTCAGTACGAGAATATCAGTACCGCATGGTACAATCCGCACTCTTTTCGAACACTCTTGTGTGTTTGCCCACTGGTCTTGGAAAGACCCTCATAGCGGCTGTCCTGATGTACAACTACTACAGGTGAGGTACAATCCGCACTCTTTTCGAACACTTTATTGTATTCCCACTGGTCTTGGAAAGACCCTCATAGCGGCTGTCCTGATGTACACCTACTACAGGTGAGGTACAATCCGCACTCTTTTCAAACACTTTTGTGTATTCCCACTGGTCTTGGAAAGACCCTCATAGCGGCTGTCCTGATGTACAACTACTACAGGTGAGGTACAATCTGCACTCTTTTCAAACACTTTTGTGTATTCCCACTGGTCTTGGAAAGACCCTCATAGCGGCTGTACTGATGTACAACTACTACAGGTGAGGTACAAGATGAACTGTATGCGCTCTGTTTTAATATGCCCTTTTTTAATTAAGTGAGGTTCACCCAAATATTTTGATTGCACCAGCTGTCATTTAAAAAATCCAGGTGGGAATAAATAGAAGCTGCCCCAATGTACAACTACTACAGGTGAGGTACAAGATGAACTTTATGTGTGCTGTTTTGATATGCACTGTTTTTATGTGCACTGTTTTAACATGCACTGTTTTTATGTGCACTGTTCTAACATGCACTGTTTTTATGTGCACTGTTTTAACATGCACTATTTGTATGTGCACTGTTTTAACATGTACTGTTTTAACATGCACTGCTTTTATGTGCACTGTTTTAACATGCATCAGTTTTATGTGCTCTGTTTGAACATGCACTGCTTTTTATGTGCACTGTTTTAACATGCACTGTTTTTATGTGCACTGTTTTAACGTGCACTGTTTTATGTGCACTGTTTTGATATGCACTGTTTTTCTGTGCACTGTTTTGACATGCACTGCTTTTACGTGCACTGTTTTAACATGCACTGTTTTTATGTGCACTGTTTGAACATGCACTGTTTTTATGTGCACTGTTTTAACATGCACTGTTTTATGTGCACTGTTTTAACATACACTGTTTTTATGTGCACTGTTTTAACATGCACTGTTTGTATGTGCACTGTTTTATCATGCACTTGTTTTATGTGCTTGGAATTAATTGATGTTCACCCAAATCCTCCTTCACTCGTCGCCCAGCAGAGGCAAGCATTTTACTCTTTTATTCTTACTTATCATGTTCTTGCAGGTGGTTTCCATCAGGACAGATTGTGTTTCTTGCTCCAACCCGCCCCCTTGTCTCATCGCCGAGCACATCCCAGCCGTTTAACTGTTATTATTACTTCTTTCCCCCAGCAGATGCCTTTTACTCTTATTTATTATTCTCACTTCTGGTGATCTTGCAGGTGGTTTCCTTCAGGAAAAATTGTGTTTCTTGCTCCAACCCGACCCCTTGTCTCACAGCAGATGCAAGCCTGTCAGCAGATTATGGGGTTACCAAAGGTAGGGAGCAAGAGGTACATGTTGGTATATGCCATATATATACCAATACCGATGACATACATATGCCAATGCCAATACGAATGCCAAATATATATACCAATACCAATGCCATGTATATATACTTACACCAATGCCAATGCCAATGCCATATATATACCAATACCAATACCAATGCCATAGATGTATCAAGAGGAAAAGAGCAGATGCAAGCCTGTCAGCAGATCATGGGTTTACCTAAGGCAGGTAGCATTCACCTAAATTGTAATATTTGTCCGTCTGCTTGTATGCCTGCCTGTCTGCTTTGTCTGGCTGATTTGTCTATCTGTCAGTCTGTCTGTCTGTCTGTCTGTCTGTTTGTATGCCTGCCTGCCTGTCTGCTTTGTCTGGCTGCTTTGTCTGTCTGTCTGTCTGTCTGTCTGTCTGTTTGTATGCCTGCCTGCCTGTCTGCTTTGTCTGGCTGCTTTGTCTGTCTGTCCGTCTGTCTGTCTGTCTGTCTGTCTGTGTCTGTCTCTCTGTCTCTCTGTCTCTCTGTCTCTCTGTATGTTTGTTTAATTAAATTAAGTTCAATTACATGTCTGTTAATTAAATTAAACGCAATTCAAGTAAATTCAAGTCAAGTCAAGTCAAGTCAAGTCAAGTTAAGTCAAGTCAAGTCAAGTCCATGTATATCAATGCAATTAAATTTAATTTAATCACATGTCTGTCAATTCAATTCAACACAACACAACACCATTCAATTCAATTTAATTCTGTAAATTCAAGTTCATCCCCAGCCCTCGCCACATCCCTGACGTACAGGCTGACATCATGGAAATGAAGGCAGTGGCAGGCCCAGCTGGAAAACGACAAGCGCAATGGGATCAGCATAGCATCTTCTTCTGCTGTCCTCAGATCCTCGAGAACGATCTGAAAAATGGAATATTCCCTGAGGAAAAGTAAGCTCAATTTTTCAGTAATTTACATGTGTGTGGGTGGGGGTGGGGGTGGGGGGGGGGGGGGGGGGGGTGGGGGGGGGGGGGGTAAGGCAGATTACAAAAAACTTCCGACATAGGTATATGGAAAAAACTTTCTCACTACCCCCCGAATTTTGCAGTCATTTACATTCGGGTTGGAGCCAACTCTGGTTTATATGTACTTGTATTCTTGAAACAACTGATCATAATCAATTAATTCAGGCACTGGTATGCATTCGTGCATATTTTAGTGAATTTGGGTACAATATTATATTATATCATATTCTAATTAATCCAGGTTCAGGTGCCGGTATGAATTCATGCATATTTTGTTTTAATTATAGCAATTCAGGGGATGAACTGGACAAAACGTTTCCGCGAGAAGTCGTACTTCGTACTTGGTACTTGCAATCGAGAATGTTTGGCCTGGAAATCCGAGAATTCTCGACAATTTCTCGACAATTATCGACGAAGTACGGAACGTTTGTTCAGTTCTTCCCCTGAATTGCTACAAGGGCACCTGGAGACGCGTCCAGAATGAAAGTATCAGAGTTCTGAATTTGATTGATTTTAATTTAATTTGATTTCATGTTGTGTTATTTTAATTCAGTTTGATTTAATTCAATCAAATTAAATTTGCTTTTACGCGAATTGAATGCATTGAATTGATGTCATCTTATCAATTCGAATTTGGTTGAATTCCATTTAATTGGATACAATTTAAATAAATTGAATTGTATTAAAGGGATGGGTGTTGTAGCATTGTTGACTACTAAGTAACGAACAAGTCCTATGCAGGGTTGTGAGCGACTCGGAAAATTGGCGGAGTGTGTTGGCAACGGAACGAAAGGTGGCAACGATGGAGCTGACCGAAGCCAGTTAGTTATGAGACAGTTGGCTGCCGTGTCAGGCTTCAATTTTCCGGTCGCACAAACGGACAACGGGGTAACACTGGAGGCTCCCGCCCCCCAGATGGGGGGGCTCCGCCAAAAAGGGCATTTTTCAGGGTTGTTTATTTTAGTAGTATTGAACGCGCCTGTTATACAAGGCATATATGTAGATTGGCTTTATTTTTAAGAATTTGATGCACAAAACATGAGACCAATCAGAGGTCTGGTTGATTTTACTGAATTTGTACAAGGTATTGCATGTTCGGGCCCAGCCCAGACCTTCAAAGTACGTACCGTTCCGGCAGTTCGTGGCGTCCTGGCGGCCACGCGGGCAAATGTTAGCTCTGCGTCGTAGATGAGTGCCACCAAGCTGTGGGTACCAATATATCATATATGCACAGGGACCGGCATATCATATGGTGTTGACCAAACGCGAGTATGATATCATGTGCTACCATACAAAATGCATCATATGATATTGTCTACAAATGGTAACTTGAGTCTAACTTGACTGCCGGCTCAAATGATATCGTATGGTATCGTATGATATCGTATGATGACATGATATCACATGGAATCACATCACCGTTCCCTATATATATATACAGATGTACCAGCAGTGGTTAATTAAACCACTCCTGGTACATCTATATATATATATGTTAATTGACGCGCAGGGTAATACCCGTAACACACGCCTAGGAAGAACAATATATATACAGATGTACCAGCAGTGGTTAATTATACCACTCCGGGTACATCTGTATATCAGTATATATATTTTAATTGACGCGCAGGGTAGTACCCGTAACACACGCCTAGGAAGAACAATATATATACAGATGTACCAGCAGTGGTTAATTATACCACCCAAATATGTGCGTGTCATAACCATTTGTTTTGCTGTATCCATCCTCGCAGGTTGGTTCTTGTTGTCGTGGATGAGTGCCATAGAGCTATTGGCAATGCGCCCGCAGCCAATGCATTGAATTTTCTGAAGAGGAATAAGGTTAGTCGCTGGTTCAGTCTGGCAATGCGCCCGCAGCCACTGCATTGAGTTTTCTGAAGAGGAATAAGGTTAGTTCCAGGTTCAGTCTGGCAATGCGCCCGCAGCCAATGCATTGAATTTTCTGATGAGGAATAAGGTTAGTTGTTGGTCTAGTCATTCCCATTCTGGCTTGCATACACTCGTGCATGCCTGCTGCCTTACTTATTTGCTAGCATTCTTGCTATCTGCATGGATGCCCTCAGTAGCTTCTGTGTTCCCGTCCTTATTTGATGAATGACTGTTTATTCCACTTGCATGTTGCTGTGTTTGTTTATTTGCTTGCTTGCTTGCTTGCTTGTTTGCTTGTTTGCTTGCTTGCTGTGCTTGCTTGCTTGCTTGCTTGCTTGCTTGCTTGCTTGCTTGCTTGCTTGCTTGCTTGCTTGCTTGCTTGCTTGCTTGCATGTTGCTGTGCTTGCTTGCTTGCTTGCTTGCTTGCTTGCTTGTTTGTTTTTTTGCTTGCTTGCTTGCTTGCTTGCTTGTTTGCTTGCTTGCTTGCTTGCTTGCTTGCTTGCTTGCTTGCTTGCTTGCTTGCTTGCTTGCTTGCTTGCTTGCATGTTGCTGTGCTTGCTTGCTTGCTTGCTTGCTTGCTTGCTTGCTTGCTTGCTTGCTTGCTTGCTTGCTTGCTTGCTTGCTTGCTTGCTTGCTTGCTTGCTTGCTTGCTTGCATGTTGCTGTGCTTGCTTGCTTGCTTGCTTGCTTGCTTGCTTGCTTGCTTGCTTGTTTGCTTGCTTGCCTGCTTGCTTGCTTGCTTGCTTGCTTGCCTGCATGTTGCTGTGCTTGTTTGTTTGTTTGCTTGCTTGCTTGCTTGCTTGCTTGCTTGCTTGCTTGCTTGCTTCCTTGCTTGCTTGCTTGCTTGCTTGCTTGCCTGCATGTTGCTGTGCTTGCTTGTTTGTTTGTTTGCTTGCTTGCTTGCTTGCTTTCATGCAATTTGCATGGATATGTGCCTGGATGCCCTCATTAGATTCTATGTTCCCGTCTTTGCTTTATACATCACTGTACGTCTTACTTGCGCGTTGCTGTGCTTGTTTACTTGCTTGCTTGCTTGCTTGCTTGCTTGCTTGCTTGCTTGCTTGCTTGCTGGCTGGCTGGCTGGCTGGATGGCTGGCTGGCTTCCTGGCTTCCTGGCTTTCTTGCTTGCTTGCTTGCTGCCTTGTGCGCTGCCTGATTAAACTATACAACTTACCGCACCTGTGCCCAGGCCCTCAAGTATCGAATCCTAGGATTGAGCGCCACCCCAGGCAGCAGTTTTGAAGCCATCCAGGTATGTATGCAGGGACAGGGTGTGTGTGGGGGTCTCCTCCTCATCACAAAAGGTGTTAAATGAAGATGCAGGGGAAGTATCAGCTATTCAGTATTGTGTGCATGTATGTATGTTGTTACAGTCCAGGGGTGGGTCAAATAGGCTAAAGGGACTTGCCCAACCGTGACAGGAGGGGCTCACACGAAAAAGGACGGATGAACTGAACCCAAAACAATCTGAGTTTGTGCTGCAGTGATAATTTAATTATACAAGTATAGTTGAATCATCATCCCAAATGATCAACAGTTGATAAACTGAACCCCCAGCAACCAATCCACCCACCCACCCACCAATCAAACTCACCCTGAACCCCAAACAACTAATCCACCCACCCACCAATCAAAATCACCCTGGACCCCAAACAACCATCCTGGATGTGATAAAAGCCACACACACACACACAACTCTCCAGACCAGTAAGCCACCATACCCCCCCCCCCCCACCACCACCACCACCACCACCACCACCACCACCACCAGACCCCCCTCCACCCCCCCACCCCCCCCCACCACCCGCATAACACCCACACACCACCCCTACCGCAACCCAGGATGTGATGACAACTCACATGAAAGCGCTGACAATTCACAGCGTCAGTTTCTCTCAGTTTCTACACATAATACCCCCCCCCCCCCCTCCCCCCCCCCCCCCCCCACCACCACCACCACCACCACCAATCACAACACACAACACACACACACATACACCACCCCTACCCCCACCCCAGGATGTGATGGAAGCGCTAACGATTCACAACTGTCCCCACCAGCCACACACTACCTCTCTCCACCAGCCACACACACACACAACTCTCCACACCAGTAGCCCACCATCAACCCACCACCAACACCAGACCCCTCCCCCCCCCCCTCCATCACACACACCCCACCACACCACACACCTACCATAACTCCATAAGCCACTCATACACCACCACCCCTACCTCCACCCCAGGATGTTGTATGTTGTTCTGTATGTTATGTTACAGTCCAGGGGTAGGCCAAATAGGCTAAAGCGACTTGCCGAACCGTATAGGAAGGGCTTAAAAAGAAAAAGGCACTGATGAACTGAACCCCAAACAATCGTTTAACCGACGGGGGCCCTGAGTTCGTGCTACAGTGGTAATTGAATTCTACAATGTAATTAAATCATCATCTCAGCTGGGATGATAATTTAATTGTGCGATTATTATTGCATTTTGTATAAATTGTATTAAGTATTTCCATCCTTCAAAGGAATTAGGATTCATAACCAGCTTCATACTGGAGTTTTTATCCACCAATTCAGGTTCAATTTTCATTTTCCCCCAAACATTTTTTCTATCCTCAGCGTATAACGGACATTCTAATAAGAAAAGCATTTCATCTTCGACTAATCTTCTACCGTCAACCATCATATCACAGCACCTGCAAATTCTACCAGACCGAGAGGTACTCCTCTCTGATTCGACATTTAAGTTGTGAGCTCGAAGACATAGTCTTGCTATGCATTTAATATCATCCCAATTGTTTGATAATTTAGTGTACGTTGAACTATGGTTTCTATCCTCTGACATCATCCAATTTGCACACATATTTGTATCATAACCCACACATGGGGGCACACCGTTTTTGCATCCCTCCCTCCTGTGGAACAGAGGCTTGGAAAGGACCGCCGACGGGCATCGAACCGGGGCTGATCTCGCGCGTGAGTCCAGGGGGTAGACACTCAACCACTAACCAGGTAACAGCTGATTCATGGATGTGATGAAAGCGCTGACGATTCACAACGTCCAGTCCTCTAAGTTTCTACACACAATACCCCCCCACCCCCACCCACCCACCCACCCACGCACCCACCCACCCACACATACGACCCCCCCCCCACGCCCCCCCCCACCCACCCACGCACCCACACACACACACATACGACCCCCACCTACCCACACACCCACCCACCCACCCCACACACACATACGATCCCCACCCACACACCCTCCAAACCCAGGATGTGATGAAAGCGCTGACAATTCACAACGTCCAGTTCCGGTGCGAAGACGATGCGGACGTTGCTCCCTACTGCCACTCTCGCAACGTCGAGGTCCACGAGGTGGATGCTGGAAATGGTCTATCCGTGCTCCAAGGGAAGTTGAACTTGGTGATGAGCGGTCTTGTTAAGAAGTTCAATGAGTTCAGGGTGAGTTTTCTTTTTCTATATTCCACCAACACCAATGCCACCACCACTCCCTCCTGCCACTCTGGCAACGTCGAAGTTCGTGAACCCTATACTCGAAACCTTACCCCTAAACCTCCAAACCTTAACTATCTCCATTGCAGGTCAGCATGCGGGGTGCTGTGGATAATCTGGCTGGGGAAAATGTGGTACATGGGAGGTAGTGGAAATGCTGTAAAGGCCCTGTGCAGGACCCACCCACCCACCCACCTACCCACCCACCCTCATCCTCCCACCCACACACCCTCCCACCCACATGCCCTCATTGCAGGTCAGCATACGGGGTGATGTGGAGAACCTGACCCACACACCCTCACCCCACCCACCCACCCTCATCCCACATACATGGCCTCATAGCAGATCAGCATACGGGGGGATGTGGAGAACCTGACTCGCTCTGATATTCAGGCTGCACAGGAGGTCTTGCTGTAGTGCACATTGTAGAGCTTAGGGGAGGCTAAAGTAGCGGGGAAGCTTAGACCCCCAGTTAAGCTAGCCCCTACATGCATTACACTAGGACCCTGCATCATAATTCCTAATGAATCCTAAACAAAACCCCTAAAACTTAAAACCTTAACCACTAAACCCCAAACCTAAACTACCCCCCACTGCAGGTCAGCATACGGGGGCTTTGGAGAATCTGACTGGAGGAAATGTGATAAATAGGAGGTAGAGAAAATGTTGTGAAGGCATTGTGCAGGACCCACCCACCCTCATCCTCCCACCCACACACCCTCCCATCCACATGGCCTCATTGCAGGTCAGCATACGGGGTGACGTGGAGAATCTGACTCGCTCTGATATTCAGGCTGCAGAGGAGTCCTGGATGGTTACCGGAAATGTCAAGAATTCAGGGCTGCAGATTCATACGCTGTTCAAACAAGTACGTTGCCTCCTTGAATGAGGATAAGAGAGTGATGGTTAGTGCATTGACAGTGCTTCTGCTTCTGCTTCTGTATGTATGTATGTATGTATGTATGTATGTATGTATGTATGTATGTTACAGTCCAGGGGTAGGCCAAACAGGCTAAAGGGACTTGCCCAACCGTATAGGAAGGGCTTAAAAAGAAAAAGCACCGATGTACTAACCCCCTGGCGATTGTTTTACCGACGGGGGCCTTGACTTTGTGCTACAGTGATCATTTAATTCTACATTATAATTGCTTCTACTTGTGCTACAATATACTTGCTTCTACTTGCTTCAGCTTCAGCTCTTGCTCTGCTCTTCTTGTCCGTAAGGCTCTGCTTCTGCTTATGTTCGGATTCTGCTTCTGCTTATGCCTTCTGCTTTGCTTCTGGCTTCTGATTCTGCTTATGCTTCTGCATATGCTTCTGCATCTGCATGCGGCAATCGCTTCTGCACTCGCTTTTGCCGGCTTCTGCTTATGCTTCGCTTCTGCTTTCTGCTTCTGCCTCGCCTCTGCCTTACGCTCTGCCTATGCTCTGATTTTGCATAGATTCTGTTTTGCTCTGCTTTGCTTCTGCTTCTGCTTATGCCTCTGATTTGCCTCTGCTTCTGCTTTGCTTCGCTTATTGCTTTGCTTGCATCTGATTCTGGCTCTGCCTGCATTCGATTCTGCATTGCTTTGACTCCTGTTATGGCTTCTGAATCGTGCTTCTGCCTCTGATTTTGCCTCTGTTTGCTTCTGCCTTCTGCTCTGCTTATGCTTATGCTTCCTCTTATGCTTCTGCCGCTTATGTTCGCCTCTGCTTCTGATTCTGCATCTGCTTCTGCTTCTGCTTCTGCATCTGCGTTTGCCTCTGCTTTTGCTTCTGCTTCTGCCTCTTCCTCCACTTACTAAGCCTTTGCTGACGATGATATTAGCATTGCTCCGTACAGGCTATATTCCTGGCGACTGTGGGTGAGCTTTTGCAATCTCAGACTACATCAGCCCCTGTCTCTGCCTCTGCATCTGCCTCCACTTTCAAGTCCTTTTCACACTCATTGCCTTAAACCTCTGCTGACGATGATCACTGCCTTGCTCTGTACAGGCTATATTCCTGGTGACTGTGAACGAGCTTTTGGCATCTCAGACTGCCTCTGCCTCTGCCACTGCCACTGCCTCCACTTCCACTTCCACTTCCATGCCCTTTTTCACACTTATCGCCTTAACCCTGTGCTGACGATGATCATTGCCTTGCTCTGTACAGGCTACATTCCTGGCGACAGTTGGCGAGCTTTTGGCATCTCAGACTGCCTCAGTTGCATATGAGTTTGTTAAAATGGAGATGAAGAAGAAGGAACCTGTGGGTATGGTTTTTACACATATATGAGGTTACGTGGTATTGTGTGTGTGGTATTTTACATATATATGAGTGGGTATGGTATTTCACATACATGAGTGTGTGTGGTACTTACATAAGCGTGGTTGTGTAGTTAGCTTCTATGAGTGGGTATGGTAGTTTACCTAGCCGACATACCTACATACTAACATACCTACCAATACCTAACTACCGGCCTACCCTACATACCTACCGAACATACATAAATACATGACATACATAATACGTACAACATACATAACATAATAAAGACGTACGTACACACATAACGAGTACACAACATACATAACATACTACATACATACATACATACAACATACATACATACATACATACATACATGCATACTACATACATACATACTACATGAAATACATACATACATACACTACGTACGTACACACATCAATCGTACACCATACATACATAATACATACATACACCACACATGTACATAAGTGCACACATACATACATACATACATACATACATACATACATACATACATAATACATACATACTACATACTACAAACATACATACATACATTTAAATACAGACAGACGTACATACGTCACACATACATACATCAGAACATACATATCATTAACATACATACATACTACTACATACAAAATACATACGTACATAAAGTACGTACAACATAAGATAATAACCTACATACATTACATACCTTAATCATAACATAATACATAAATACAACTACATATCATGCACACACACGCAACCACACCGCACACACAACAGGTGCCGCCAAATGTGGGGTCGCCACTACGTGGTGTCAGGAGGACGCTGGGAAGCCCAAGCCAACCTCCTTCCGCCAATGATCCCACACTTACATATACACACACACACACTCTCACAAACACACACACACACACACAAACATGTGCGCCACCTTTTGGGGTTCCCCAACTATGTGGCCTTCAGGAATGACCTGGAAGACCAAGCCAACTGCCCTTCTGCCAAGATCACACATACACACATACACGTACACACACACTCTCACACAAACACACACACACACACATACAGGTGCGCCACCTTTTGGGGTTCCCCAACTACGTGGTGTTCAGGAATGAGCTGGAAGACCAAGCCAACTGCCCTTCTGCCAAGATCCGAAAACTCGAGCAGCTGCTTCTGACCCACTTTAGGGGGTCCAGCCCTCCCAGCTCCTCCTTCAAGCCAAGCCACCCAGCTACAAACCGCTCCGCATCCCCTCAGCTACCGCCCCACAAGGGGGCCACTGCCGCCGGGAGCACCACCAGCCAGCTAGACACGCCGCTGAATCAGCGCAAGAAGGAGATGAAGTACAAGACCCCCACCAACCCCCCTGGAGGGGAGGGGAGGGCTGATAGTCCAGAGCCAGGAGCTCCAGCCCAAGCCAAGGCTGCTGTCAACCGTGTGATCATTTTCACCACACGGAGGGCTACGGTCCATGAGATCAGGGACTGCCTCGCCCGCCACAAAGGAATCATCAGTCCCAAGTAATATAATAGTGATTATTTAATTAGTAATATATATTCATTGCATTATGAATATGATATATTAAATTGTGAATATATATTGATTGAATTATTAATATGTACAGTTATTTAATTATTATTATGTGTGATGCATACTTATTCAATTATGAATATGTAGTTATTATCATACGGTACCATCTGCTGTTATGTTGTCAATTATAGGTCTATATCATTTCCACAACCCCGAAGGCCACAGTCACCGAGATTTGGGACTGCCTTGCCCGCCACAAAGGAATCATCAGTCCCAAGTAATATTATAGTATGATTTAATTATTGGTATATATATTCATTACATTATTAATATTAACTTATTAAATTATGGATTGTAAAATTATAAAATTATAAGTACATAGAGTTATTTAATTATTAATATTTAGTCATCGTCTTCCTGTACCATCTGTTGTTATTTTGGCAGTTCGAGGTCAATATCATTTTCACAACTCGGAGGGCCATGGTCCATGAAATCAGGGACTGCCTGGCCTGCCACAAAGGAGTCATCAGTCCCAAGTAATATAATAGTCGTTATTACATTATGAATATAAAGTTATTAAATGATGGATACACAGTCATAGCGTAGGGGAAGGAGCGCGATTGTAGCGGTCCCAAGTGAAGTTGACGATATGTGAGAGTCTACTTAGTGTAATCGCTGGTTTCCATGGGGATCGCACGGGGGGACTTGGAATGGGCAAATAGTGAGCAGCCCAGAGTCGGCTGAAGAACCATGTAACAATTCAAATTCAAATTCAAATTATTGCCATACATACGACTGACGGTGAGCAGCCCAGAGTCGGCTGAAGAACCATGTAACAATTAAAAGTATACATAAAAATGCAACCCTCCACCTGTTGTTTAGAATCACACAATTACACAATCACAAAATCACAAAATCACACATTCACTCTATCCTCCACCCATTGTGCAGAATCTCAGAATCACACAATTACACAAACACACAGTCACTCAACCCTCCACCCATGGTGCAGAATCACACAATTACACAATCACAAAATCACACAATCACTCAACCCTCCACCCATTGTACAGAATCACACACTTACACAATACATAATTACACGATTACAAAATTACACAAACACAAAATCACACAATCATTCCACCCTCCAACCATGGTGCAGAATCTTTATTGGGCAAGGAAGCGGGCAGGGCGCTGGAAAAGGGGCAGTTGGAAAAGGAAAGGGTAAGGCAGCTGGCCCTGGAGGGGGAATGAACCAAAAAGAGCAGAAGGAGGTGCTACAGGTGCGTGGGTGGTTGTGTGTGTGTGTGGGGGTGGGGGGGGGGGGGGGGGGACTAAAAATAGCAGAGGATGTTGCTACAGGTGTGTGTGTGTGGGGGGGGGGGGGAGGGGCAGTGGTGTGTGTGGGTTGGTGGGGGGGGGGGGGGGGGGGGAGGGGGGGGGGGGGGGGGGGGGGGTGGTGGGGGGAATGAACTAAACGAGCAGAAGGATGGTGCACAGGTGGTAGGGTGGGGGGGGTGTGGGTGGGGGGAGTTTGGGCAGTGACCGGGGGGAGAAAGAACAAAAAGCAGAAGGAGGTGTGTGGTGGTGAGTTGGGAGGGGGGGGAAGTCTGGGGGGGGGGGGGGGTGGGGGGGGGGGTCTTGCGGAGGGGGGGGGTCTGGTGTGTGTGTGTCTGTTGTGTGTGTGGGGGGGGGGGGGGGGGCGGGTGGGTAGATGTGTTTGGTGTGGGGGGGTAGTAGTGTGTGTGTGTGTGGTGGTGGTGGTGGTGGTGGTGGTGGGGGGGTACATGATCTGATCAATCTCTGTCAATCCACTATAAGTTGCGTATTTGCTCTGACAGAAAAGCTTCCTTTGCTCAAGAGTTCTTGTCGTGCTACTAATATCTGTTTTGTCATAGCTCCATAAGTTCATTCTCTGGCAAGGAGGAGAAAGCAAGCTTTTCTGTCAGAGCGAATGCGCGAATGACAGTGGAATGACAGAGATTGGATAAAACGATGCAGATTTCGCCTGTTTTCAAGCCTGCAGCTAAGTAACAGGCTGGCCGGCTGGCATGCAAAAAAGGGGGTCGAAGAGGGTCGAAGAGGTTTACGAAGACCCTGGTTTTGCTTTTACTTTTTCTTCAAGTTGTCATCGTAACTGTCAAACGTGATGACGTTTATGTGTCAACGATTTAATGTTATATTTCTAAAGGGTTTAAATGCTCATGTTTATATATATTTTATGTCAATACTTGCCTAAATGAAAATTGTGTGTGTGGTGCGTGGGGTTGTTTAGTGGGGGGGGGTGGGTGTGGTGGGGGGGGGGGTGGGGGGGTGGGGGGTGGGGTGGGGGATACTTGTAAACAATACATGTGTGGTAATGTGTCGGTGGTGTGTGTGGGTGGGGGGGGGGGGGGGGGGGAGGGGGGGGGAGATACAAATGACTTTGTTTTGTAAGTGTATGTAGGGGGGCATTAGCATACCCCCTCAAATGCGGAGAACATATCCACAAACAAGAGTCAAGCGTGAACCCCGTTGGTTATGGTTGTTTTGTGTTCAAGTAATTAAATTATTCTTTTTTAGGTATTTGTGCTGTGTTATAATTTACGTTACATTTTAGGTAGTTGTGTTGTGCTAAGTTAATTAATTAGCACATTATCGACTACACTTGGACATGGTTTGTTCTATAGTTGGTACACTCTTCTGTTAAATTTGTATCAAATCATAGAACACCTTGTAAACAGACATACTCGCAAACTTTTAAATTTAAATTCAAATTCACAACAAACGATAGAACACCTAACAGAGATACTCACACACATTTAAATTCAAATTCAAATTCACAACAAACCATAGAACACCAAACAGAGATTTAGGGGCCGAGGTCGCCGTCAACCGCCATGGTATCTTTGTCCAGGTAAATTAAATGTGTCCCAACTGTGCCCCAACTGTGTCGCAGCAATTTCGAGAGATGGAGAGAGAGTTACCCCCCTTGTAGCTCCCGCCTCGGTTGCGATGGCTTGACATACCGAGTGTAGGGCCCCTTTCTTTTATCCCTGCCCCCTGATAATGTATATCTCAAATAATATATCATGCATTGGAGAGGGGAGGAGGGGGCTGGACCCTTGGTTGGACATTAGCCGACCCCTGGGTTTTTACGAGGTAGAAGTCAGAGGGGAGTAGCTAGGAGAAGAGTCATGTAAGATAAAGAGCCCGGCGCTAAGTAGGAACCGTCTTATAAGGGGTAGGGGTTGGTAGGGCGCCTTCTTCCCCCTTCTTCTTTATCCTTGACCCTGATGATGGATATCCAAAATAATATACATGCTCGGATGCGGAGGGCTTGGACCATAGCCGAGCGGTAGGGCCACTGCTTATCTTGACCATGAAAGTCTTACCTCAACTAATAATATGCTCGGAGAGGAGGGCTGGGACAAGCCAAGTAGGGCCCTTGAACACTGACATATTATGCAGCTAGAATGATTGCCACATGTATATGCAGATGGCAATGTATATGCATCTCAAATAATATATCATGCAGCTACAGAGGAGGCTTGCTTGTGAACATAGCAGTGGTTACTTCACGGACAAAAATGTGCAGCGTCAAAGCGCCACACAAATTCAAGTGGTCAGCGCTTGGTAGTGTGCAAAAAAGAGCGCACAAAAAAATGAGCGCTGCGCCAAAGGGGTTGAAAAAACTGCGAGAAACTCGCAGTTGGGGCTCAAAAAGGCCCAGCGGACCAGCGCGTGCAAAAGCGGGCGCTGAACGAGTACACCTGTTGGACATAGAGGGGGTTTAGGGAATCTTATCTTGACAATGACAAAGTAAACTCAAATACATTATATCATATAGCAGAGAGGAGGGTGGAAAATCAAGAGTAGTGGATTCGCATCTGACCCATCGGCATTTGTAAACCTCAAATAATACATCATGCATCGGAGAGGGGGTGGGATACCAAAGGTAGGGAACGGCAGGCAATATGATTTCTGTAATTATATGCGAATTACTCACTTTGGTCAGCATCATATGATATCATCCTTCCTTTGGTCGATCATATGATATCTCCTGTCCTTGGTCCGCATAATGATGATATGCCGAGTCCCCGGGGTAATTTCTCGAACTGAAAAGATATTATATACTAGGGAGGAGGGCTTGGACATAACATAGGTAGGGACCCTCTTATTCTTGACCCATCAACGATGTATATCTACTAAAATGTGTAGTCTTAATGCATGCCTATGAATGTGCACCTGGGGTAGGGTACGGAATTTCTTATCCTTGACCCCTGACCCTAATCGTCCCTCCTCTCCTGACACCCTGACCCTCATCGTCGGCAGTCTTCCTTGGACCCCCTGACACTAAATGTCCCTCTCTCCTTGACCCTGACCTATCGTCCCTTCTCGCCCATTTGACACTGTGATTACCCTAATCTGTCCACATTCTCCCTTACCGCTGACCCTTAATCGTGCCCGCCTGATCCTTGACCCCCTGACCCTAATCGTCCCCTCTCTTCCTTTGACCCATTGACCCTAATGCCCTCTTCTTCCTTGACCCTGACCCTAATCGTCCCTCTCTCCTTGACCCCTGACCCTAATCGTCCCTCTCTCCTTGACCCCCAACAATAACCATCTTCTGTACCCCACCCCACCCCACCCCACCACACCAAAAAGAGTCCAAACGAGCAGAAAGGCAAACACACAAAAAAAAAAAAGATAAACTCCCAAGCCCCCCCTCGCCAACAGTCCCCCCACGCCCCCTAGTCACCCCTCTCCACCCCCTCCCACCGCCCTACCCCAAGCACACAATACACATTCACCAATCAATCCTCTCCCCTCCCACCCTCCTCCCCACTCCACCCAACCCACCTCAACCCCCCTTACCAACTTGGCCTTCTTATGCGCTATGGCAGCAGTGCATCGCCAACAATGTATCTCTCCATGCCCATTGGTGGTTGGCCACAGTGAAAGCAAACCGGCTGGCCCCCTCAACCTCATGCCTTGTAATAAGGTGTACTATTTATGTATTAATTCATCTCCCCATGCCTATTCTAGGTGGAACTGATCGTGTGCTATGGCAGCAGTGCATCGCGAACAACAAATCACACAATGCCCATTGGTGGTTGGCCACAGTGAAGGCAAACGGGCTGGCCCCCTCAACCTTACGCCTTGTTATGAGGCGTTCTATATATGTATTAATTCATCTCCCCATGCCTATTCTTGGTGGAACTGATCGTGTGCTGCGACAGCAGTGCATCGCCAACAATGTATCTCACCATACCCGTTGGTGGTTATCCACAGTGAAAGCAAACGGGCTGCCCCCCTCAACCTTACGCCTTGTTATGAGGCGTTCTATTTATGCATGAATTCATCTCCCCATGCCCATTCTAGGTGGAACTTATCGTTTGCTGCGACAGCAGTGCGTCACCGACCCGCAACATCCAACGTATGGGACGGACAGGACGACACAAGGAGGGTCGCGTAGTGTATGTGCTCGCATCCGGGAGGTAAGCTGGCTGGAATGATTGGACAGCAGTTTTTTATTTTTTTAATTTTTATTAACCAACACTGTATGTTATCACATCCGGGGGGTTAGGCGTCTGGAATGATAGAACAGCAGGTTGTATTTATTTATGTATGTATCTGTAGGTATGCATTTGTTTGTTTGTCTGTTTGTTTGTGGTTGTTTACGATCAAGTATGTTTGATCCAGGAGTGTGGGGACTGGCATGATAGAACAGCACGGTTGCTTTATTTTGTTATTTAATTAATATTAATCATTACTACACGCTGGACTTATTGCAACCCGGGGGGAGAGGTATCGGCGTCTGGACTGATAGTAAAGCACGGTTTGTGATTTATGTATTATTATTTATTCAATTCATTACGCTGTATGTTATAGCATCAGGGAGGTTGGTGTCTGAATTAGATAGTCAGCAAGGTGCTTTAGTTATGTATTAATTAATTATATCATTAACTACATGGTATGCTTATTGCACCCGGGATGTACGAATGGTGTCTAGAATGAAGGCAGCCGGTGTTTTTATTATATTTATTTGTTTATTTATTTATTTATTTATTTATTTATTTATTTATTTATTCAATTCATTACGCTGTATGTTCTAGCATCCAGGAGTTATGGTGTCTGGAATGATAGTACAGCACGGTGCTTTTATTTATGTATTTAATTAATTAATCATTTAACTACACTGTCTGCTTATTGCACCCGGGAGAGTAGGTGTCTAGAATGATAGTGCAGCACGGTGTTTTTATTTATTTATTTATTTATTTATTTATTTATTCAATTCATTACGCTGTATGTTCTCGCATCCGGGAAGTATGGTGTCTGGAATGATTATACAGCACGGTGCTTTTAGTTATGTATTTAATTAATTACATTGTATAGTATCGCACCAGGGAGATATGGTGTCTGGAATGATAGTACATCACAGTGTACTTTTTTTCTTTTATTCTATTAATTGCAGTTTGTGTACTTGCATCCGGGAGGTAAGTCGTACACCCCAAACCCCAGATGTTCCCAGTATTGAGGTTGGGCAAGTCTATTTAGCCTATTTGGCTACGCCTAAACCGGCTGTAATGTAAAAACACACA